>CAMRHE010000413.1:527500-1125000 GCA_947044405.1 Leptodactylus fallax
TGAGATAGATAGATAGATAGATATGTAGATAGATAGATAGATATGGGAGATAGATAGATAGATATGAGATAGATAGATATGAGATAGATAGATATGAGATAGATAGATATGAGATAGATAGTACATGAGATAGATAGATAGATGTAGTAGATAGATAGATAGATAGATAGATAGATTAGATAGATAGATAGATATGAGATAGATAGATATGAGATAGATAGATAGATATGTAGATAGATAGATAGATAGATATGGTAGATAGATAGATAGATAGATAGATAGATAGATAGATAGATATGAGAGATAGATATTGAGATAGATGATGAGCATGAGATAGATAGATAGATAGATAATTAGCTATAAAGTATTGGGGTGTATATATAGCTGTGTGACTCATCTCTATATGTAGCTGTATACTATTATATATATATATACACACACACATACATGCTGTGCACGTGGCACCTTACCTCCGCTCTCTCCAGGTGCCCTTATTATTATGCAGCATATAGGGGGCGGGGTTTCATCAGCTGTCGGCTTTCCCTGCCCCAGGATGTCCATACATGGAGTGTGACGTCACGGGCGGGAATTCCCCTCCCCATGACTCATAAAACTACAGCACGCAGTTTTCGGGTCACTCACAAAGAAGATCCCGAGCAGGCGGCAGCGCCAGTGCAGGTTGGTGACATGTGCTCCTCGCTGTCCTCGTTTTCTTTTGCTTGTTGAACTAACAGTCCCAGCCTCACAGCCTGTGTAGTAAGGAGTGCCGAGGCTTGTAGTTCTCCAATTTCTGTGTGATTTGTTTTAGATGCTTTCTAATCGCTGTGAGTACTGATTTGAAGGAATTTATCTGTGTGGGGACCATGGGCAGCAAGGGGTTAATGCATGGTATAAGAAGATCTGTGACAGGGGGTGTTGTACTAGTAACCCTAGATCATTGAGGAGACCTGTGACAGGGGGTGTTGTACTGGTGACCTCACATCCCACATTGCTTGTAGATCATTGAGAAGTCATGTGACCAGAGGTCCAATAATGGAGACCACATCTCACAGGTCCCGGGGATCATTGAGGTTACATGTGAGCTCACCAGTACTGGATCCTCAATGATCCCCTGGCACTGTGAGATGTGGTCTCCAGTACTGGACCTAGGGTCACATGTCTCCTCAAGCCCCCGGGCACGGGGGGGGGGGGGCCCCCGGCCGGGCCCCAGGGTCACATGTCTCCTCAATGATCCCCGGCACTGTGAGATGTGGTCTCCAGTACTGGACCTAGGGACACATGTCTCCTCAATGATCCCCGGGCACTGTGAGATGTGGTCTCCAGTACTGGACCTAGGGTCACATGTCTCCTCAATGATCCCCGGCACTGTGAGATGTGGTCTCCAGTACTGGACCTAGGGTCACATGTCTCCTCAATGATCCCCGGCACTGTGAGATGTGGTCTCCAGTACTGGACCTAGGGTCACATGTCTCCTCAATGATCCCCGGCACTGTGAGATGTGGTCTCCAGTACTGGACCTAGGGTCACATGTCTCCTCAATGATCCCCGGCACTGTGAGATGTGGTCTCCAGTACTGGACCTAGGGTCACATGTCTCCTCAATGATCCCCGGGCACTGTGAGATGTGGTCTCCAGTACTGGACCTAGGGCACATGTCTCCTCAATGATCCCCGGCACTGTGAGATGTGGTCTCCAGTACTGGACCTAGGGCACATGTCTCCTGCCCCGGCCTGGGGGGCCCGGGCCGGGCCCCAATGATCCCCGGCACTGTGAGATGTGGTCTCCAGTACTGGACCTAGGGACACATGTCTCCTCAATGATCCCCGGGCACTGTGAGATGTGGTCTCCAGTACTGGACCTAGGGTCACATGTCTCCTCAATGATCCCCGGGCACTGTGAGATGTGGTCTCCAGTACTGGACCTAGGGTCACATGTCTCCTCAGTGACCCGGCCCGGGGATGGGCCCAGTCTGGCCGGGCCCCCCCGCCCGGCACTGGGAGATGTGGTCTCCAGTACTGGACCTAGGGTCACATGTCTCCTCAATGATCCCCGGCACTGTGAGATGTGGTCTCCAGTACTGGACCTAGGGTCACATGTCTCCTCAATGATCCCCCGGGCACTGTGAGATGTGGTCTCCAGTACTGGACCTAGGGTCACATCCCCAATGTCCCCGGCACTGTGAGATGTGGTCTCCAGTACTGGACCTAGGTCACGGTCACATCCCACATTGCCCATAGATCACTGAGAAGACATGTAGTTGGGGCCTGCAGTACTGGACCTCGGGTCACATCCCACATTGCCCATAGATCATTGAGAAGACATGTAGTTGGGGCCTCCAGTACTGGACCTCGGTCACATTTCAGCTCATCCCACAGTACCCAGGGATCATTGAGAAGACATGTAGTTGGGGCCTGCAGTACTGGACCTCGGGTCACATCCCACATTGCCCATAGATCATTGAGAAGACATGTAGTTGGGGCCTGCAGTACTGGACCTCGGGTCACATCCCACATTGCCCATAGATCATTGAGAAGACATGTAGTTGGGGCCTGCAGTACTGGACCTCGGTCACATCCCACATTGCCCATAGATCATTGAGAAGACATGTAGTTGGGGCCTGCAGTACTGGACCTCGGTCACATCCCACATTGCCATAGATCATTGAGGAGACATGTGGTTGGGGCCTGCAGTACTGGAGACCTCACAGCCTACAGTTCCTGGGGCGAAGTAGTTTGTGGATCATTGAGCAGAAGTGTTACGAGGAGTTCCAGTACTGGTGACCTCACATCCAGGAGAGAACAACTGTGAAGCAGCCTACAAATCTTTGGGGAGATGTGTGTTGGAGGATTGATCTCACATCCAGGAGTGCTCAAGAGTGAAGTAACCCAAGGATCATTGGGGAGACGTGTAATATTGGTGGCCTCACATCCAAGAGACCACATTAAAGTACTGAGGAAGGGTTGTCTCCTGGGTGCCCTGCACCCCGGACATCACTACCACCACAAGGCCTGAAAGACCAGTGGGGTGAGACCTCTGTAGACTACCCTCAGGCCTGGGCAGAAACTTCACCTCCAGAGATAGCCACACATAGTAACTACCCCCTTCACCCTTGAGTCACCTTCCAGTAGATTGGCTGGACTTGGTACATGCAGTCAGGTTATGTTATTTATGGTACTTGTATAGCACCATCATATTCCGCAGCGCTTTACAGATATTGTCGGTCACTGCCCCATATAGGACTCACAATCTGTATTCCCTATCAGGATGTCTTTGGAATGTGGGAGGAAACCAGAGTACCTGGAGGAAACCCACCGAACATGGGGAGAAGATACAAACTCTTTGCAGATGTTGTCCCAGTTGGGATTCGAACCCAGGACTCCAGCACGGCAAGTCTACAGTGCTAACCACCATGTGCGGTGTCCTGTGGTGAGGACCACTACCAGGCGCAAAAAGTTTTGTACAAAAATTGACCAGAAATTCTGTTACCAGTTTTCGTCATGGATTTTACCTCTTTCATTGTAGTCCATTGTGGAGATGTAAATTTGGCCACATGTGGTCCTACCCCCATAGATTATAATTGTAGTGTGTGGGGGCAGGTAACCATGTGCTACCCACTATATACAGTATATGACGTGGGGGTACATTGTAGAGGAGCTGGCGGCAGGCTGATACTTCCTACCCCCAATTCCTTTTGCTTATCACTAATATTTATCACTATTTGTTGTTATCCTACTGGACCCTGATGCCGGGTTCTATGGCCCAGGATAGAAGGACTTTGCATTTTATCCCCTCCCCCTCAGGCCAGATCCCACTCCCTTGTTTGCTAACAAACCAGATCCTTTGCACATGGTCTCACCATCGAGGATCAAAGGGACCATCCAAGGCCAGAACCTTCTTTCATTACCACACCAGGTAGATTGGACAACCCACCATTGTTCTTTTTCAAGCCACCTCACCGCATGATTGTTGTGTTGGGGGTCGTAGTTTCACAACCGCCTGGACCTGCAAGTTGAAGACCACTGGTCTTGAAGCAAGTGGGTTAAAAATCCAGAACTGTGCTGTCCATTGGTCCGGTACCAGATGTCTGGCGCTGTCATGTTGGTGGACTATTGGGTCCTGGACTGGTGGACGATTCTGAGGGATATATAAATTTTGCCTTCGTTTTGGTGTTTTTGGCACTATTAGGAGTAGTTGGTCCCATACTATGGGCCTTGGTAGCGTGCCATGTTTGTTGTTAATTCCTGTGTTGCGTCACAATTGCTGCTCTCGTTACATCAGCCGGGGTTTATGTTTGTTGTCCTGGGTGCATTTACTTATTGGGAGAGGTTGAATGGCCAGGAAATCCATGGCCTTTTAGTCACAAGATAGTGCCCATGATGGTGCCTGGCTGTTGGTCTGCTTATGGGTACCTATGGTTATTGTTAGACTTAATGGTTATTGTCACACTTGTTTATAGAAGGGGCACTATGTCTCATTAGGGAGAGAGGAGGCATATTAGACCAGGCATGGCCTGCTAAGAATTCTAGGTAAGGAATATCCAAATAAGACCACCTGGATGAAAAAGAGGAACTTTCTCTAGCACCACCTTTTGGAAGGAGTTCCCTATAGATCAATGCCGGGTTTTCGTGAAACCTAGTGAAACCTAATTACATAATCTGGGAGGAGAAGGCCCCCACCCACAGTATAATGTTCCTGTGCCCCCCATGCACAGTATAATGTCCTTAGTGCCCCCCATGCACAGTAACCCCCCAACCCCCCCCCCCCCTCCATACCCCCCCCCCCCCCCCCCCACCCCCCCCCCCCCCCCCCCCCCCCCCCCGACCCCCACCCACATACTCCTTAGTACCCCCACCCACAGTATAATGCTCCTTAGTGCCCCCCACGCACAGTATAATGCTCCTTAGTGCCCCCCATGCACAGTATAACGCTCCATAGTGCCTGCATCCACAGTATAACGCTCCATAGTGCCCGCATCCACAGTATAATGCTCCTTAGTACCCCCACCCACAGTATAATGCCCCTATAGTACCCCCACCCACAGTATAATGCTCCTTAGTACCCCCCCCAAACCCCACCCCCACCCACAGTATAATGCTCCTTAGTACCCCCACCCGCAGTATAATGCTCCTTAGTACCCCCACCCACAATATAATGTTTCTTAGTGCCCCCCATGCACAGTATAACACTCCTTAGTACCCCCACCCACTATATAACGCTCCTTAGTACTCCCACCCACAGTATAATGCTCCTTAGTACCCCCACCCACAATATAATGTTCCTTAGTGCCCCCCATGCACAGTATAACACTCCTTAGTACCCCCATCCACTGTATAACGCTCCTTAGTACTCCCACCCGCAGTATAATGCTCCTTAGTACCCCCACTCACACAGTATAATGCCATATTAGGAAATATTTTTTTCTTGTCTAAACCTGGGGTGTGTCTTAAAGTAAGACGTGCCTTTTTGTACAAAAAATAACATAAATACTGGACGTGTTCAGCTCAAACCTTTTCTTGATGGCGGAACGGGGTCAACAGACCTTTACTGAAAATAGTTGAGTACCCCTAGTCTAGTAAGTCCCTGTATTGTCTCCCTCTGAGTCCCCTGCACTGCACCCATGAGTGGAAAACACCTCAAAACAGCTGTCTGCAGATGGGATCCTCTTCCTTCTGGAGGAGATATTCTGGCTTGGCCATTATTCCAAGATTATGCCCTTACGTTTAAGAAAAACCAAGAAATGAAGATACCTTACTAAAGGTGGGGCCAGGAGAAAAGTCCTCTCCTCCACCAAGGAGGTCGTCTGCATATTCCTTACCCATGTTTCTTTATAGACACAGGTGATGATCATGCCTGGTTATTGTCTCCTCTGGTTATGATCATGCCTGGTTATTGTTTCCTCTGGTTAGTCATGCCGTTTTGTTTCCTCTGGGTTTGGTCACACTTGGTTATTGTCTCCTCTGGTTATGATCACACTTGGTTATTGTCTTCTCTGGTTATGGTCACACTTGGTTATTGTCCCTTGGTGTCTCCTCTGGTTATGGTCACACTTGGTTATTGTTTCCTCTGGTTATGGTCACACTTGGTTATTGTTTCCTCTGGTTATGGTCACACTTGGTTATTGTCTCCTCTGGTTATGATCACTCTTGATTATTATTTCCTCTGGTTATGGTCACACTTGGTTATTGTCTCCTTTGGTTATTGTCTCCTCTGGTTATGGTCACACTTGGTTATTGTCTCCTCTGGTTATGGTCACACTTGGTTATTGTCTCCTCTGGTTATGGTCACACCTGGTTATTGTCTCCTCTGGTTATGGTCACACTTGGTTATTGTCTCCTCTGGTTATGGTCACCTTGGTTATTGTCTCCTCTGGTTATGGTCACACTTGGTTATTGTCTCCTCTGGTTATGGTCACACTTGGTTATTGTCTCCTCTGGTTATGGTCACACTTGGTTATTGTCTCCTCTGGTTATGGCCACTGGTTATGTGTCTCCTCTGGTTATGGTCACACTTGGTTATTGTCTCCTCTGGTTATGGTCACACTTGGTTATTGTCTGTCTCCTCTGGTTATGGTCACACTTGGTTATTGTTTCCTCTGGTTATGGTCACACTTGGTTATTGTTTCCTCTGGTTATGGTCACACTTGGTTATTGTCTCCTCTGGTTATGGTCACACTTGGTTATTGTCTCCTCTGGTTATGGTCACCGGGCCCCTGGTTATGGTCACACTTGGTTATTGTCTCCTCTGGTTATGGTCACACTTGGTTATTGTCTCCTCTGGTTATGGTCACACTTGGTTATTGTCTCCTCTGGAGGCCGGTTATTGTCTCCTCTGGTTATGGTCACACTTGGTTATTGTCTCCTCTGGTTATGGTCACACTTGGTTATTGTCTCCTCTGGTTATGGTCACACTTGGTTATTGTCTCCTCTGGTTATGGTCACACTTGGTTATTGTCTCCTCTGGTTATGGTCACACTTGGTTATTGTCTCCTCTGGTTATGGTCACACTTGGTTATTGTCTCCTCTGGTTATGGTCACACTTGGTTATTGTTTCCTCTGGTTATGGTCACACTTGGTTATTGTTTCCTCTGGTTATGGTCACACTTGGTTATTGTTTCCTCTGGTTATGGTCACACTTGGTTATTGTCTCCTCTGGTTATGGTCACACTTGGTTATTGTCTCCTCTGGTTATGGTCACCTGGTTATTGTCTCCTCTGGTTATGGTCACACTTGGTTATTGTCTCCTCTGGTTATGGTCACACTTGGTTATTGTCTCCTCTGGTTAGTGGTCACCTTGGTTATTGTCTCCTCTGGTTATGGTCACACTTGGTTATTGTCTCCTCTGGTTATGGTCACACCTTGGTTATTGTCTCCTCTGGTTATGGTCACACTTGGTTATTGTCTCCTCTGGTTATGATAACTCTTGTTATTGTTTCCTCTGGTTATGGTCACACTTGGTTATTGTTTCCTCTGGTTATGGTCACACTTGGTTATTGTCTCCTCTGGTTATGGTCACACTTGGTTATTGTTTCCTCTGGTTATGGTCACACTTGGTTATTGTTTCCTCTGGTTATGGTCACACTTGGTTATTGTCTCCTTTGGTTATGGTCACACTTGGTTATTGTCTCCTCTGGTTATGGTCACACTTGGTTATTGTCTCCTCTGGTTACTGTCACCTCTGGTTATTGTCACACTTGGTTATTGTCTCCTCTGGTTATGGTCACACTTGGTTATTGTTTCCTCTGGTTATGGTCACACTTGGTTATTGTCTCCTCTGGGTTATGGTCACACTTGGTTATTGTCTCCTCTGGTTATGGTCACACTTGGTTATTGTCTCCTCTGGTTATGGTCACACTTGGTTATTGTCTCCTCTGGTTATGGTCACACTTGGTTATTGTCTCCTCTGGTTATGGTCACACTTGGTTATTGTCTCCTCTGGTTATGGTCACACTTGGTTATTGTCTCCTCTGGTTATGGTCACACTTGGTTATTGTCTCCTCTGGTTATGGTCACACTTGGTTATTGTCTCCTCTGGTTATGGTCACACTTGGTTATTGTCTCCTCTGGTTATGGTCACACTTGGTTATTGTCTCCTCTGGTTATGGTCACACTTGGTTATTGTCTCCTCTGGTTATGGTCACCCTTGGTTATTGTCTCCTCTGGTTATGGTCACACTTGGTTATTGTCTCCTCTGGTTATGGTCACACTTGGTTATTGTCTCCTCTGGTTATGGTCACTCTTGGTTATTTTCCTCTGGTACTCCTCTTGGTTATGGTCTCCCTTGGTTATTGTCTCCTCTGGTTATGGTCACACTTGGTTATTGTCTCCTCTGGTTATGGTCACACTTGGTTATTGTCTCCTCTGGTTATGGTCACACTTGGTTATTGTTTCCTCTGGTTATGGTCACACTTGGTTATTGTTTCCTCTGGTTATGGTCACACTTGGTTATTGTCTCCTCTGGTTATGGTCACACTTGGTTATTGTCTCCTCTGGTTATGGTCACACTTGGTTATTGTCTCCTTGGTTATTGTCTCCTTTGGTTACTGTCTCCTCTGGTTATAGTCACACTTGGTTATTGTTTCCTCTGGTTATGGTCACACTTGGTTATTGTGTTCCTCTGGTTATGGTCACACTTGGTTATTGTCTCCTCTGGTTATGATCACACTTGGTATTGTCTCCTCTGGTTATGGTCACACTTGGTTATTGTCTCCTCTGGTTATGGTCACACTTGGTTATTGTCTCCTCTGGTTATGGTCACACTTGGTTATTGTCTCCTCTGGTTATGGTCACACTTGGTTATTGTCTCCTCTGGTTATGGTCACACTTGGTTATTGTCTCCTGGGGACAGCGGGGTTGGTTATTGTCTCCTCTGGTTATGGTCACACTTGGTTATTGTCTCCTCTGGTTATGATACCGTATGACTCCTCTGGTTATGGTACACTTGGTTATTGTTTCCTCTGGTTATGGTCACACTTGGTTATTGTTTCCTCTGGTTATGGTCACACTTGGTTATTGTTTCCTCTGGTTATGGTCACACTTGGTTATTGTTTCCTCTGGTTATGGTCACACTTGGTTATTGTTTCCTCTGGTTATGGTCACACTTGGTTATTGTCTCCTCTGGTTATGGTCACACTTGGTTATTGTCTCCTCTGGTTATGGTCACACTTGGTTATTGTCTCCTCTGGTTATGGTCTCCTTTGGTTATTGTCTCCTCTGGTTATGGTCACCTTGGTTATTGTCTCCTCTGGTTATGGTCACACTTGGTTATTGTCTCCTGGTTATGGTCACACTTGGTTATTGTCCCTGGTTATGGTCACACTTGGTTATTGTTTCCTCTGGTTATGGTCACACTTGGTTATTGTCTCCTCTGGTTATGGTCACACTTGGTTATTGTCTCCTCTGGTTATGGTCACACTTGGTTATTGTCTCCTCTGGTTATGGTCACACTTGGTTATTGTCTCCTCTGGTTATGGTCACCTTGGATTGTCTCCTCTGGTTATGGTCACACTTGGTTATTGTCTCCTCTGGTTATGGTCACACTTGGTTATTGTCTCCTCTGGTTATGGTCACACTTGGTTATTGTCTCCTCTGGTTATGGTCACACTTGGTTATTGTCTCTTGGTTATTGTCTCCTCTGGTTATGGTCACACTTGGTTATTGTCTCCTCTGGTTATGGTCACACTTGGTTATTGTCTCCTCTGGTTATGGTCACACTTGGTTATTGTCTCCTCTGGTTATGGTCACACTTGGTTATTGTCTCCTCTGGTTATGGTCACACTTGGTTATTGTCTCCTCTGGTTATGGTCACACTGCCTGGTTATGGTCACACTTGGTTATTGTCTCCTCTGGTTAGGTACACTTGGTATTGTCTCCTCTGGTTATGGTCACACTTGGTTATTGTCTCCTCTGGATGGTAAGGGAGGACACTGGGCCCTGGCTTGATTATTGTTTCCTCTGGTTATGGTCACACTTGGTTATTGTCTCCTGGTTATTGTCTCCTCTGGTTATGGTCACACTTGGTTATTGTCACGTTTAGTTTTGCATTGTCATGTGATGTGATTGGGAAATTTGGGTAGAATTAAATTTTACACTCCCTTCCTGCTCGGAGGTTTCTTCTCGCCTCAGTCCAGGTGTCGCCGTCACTTCCTTCTACCTTGCATCATCTTCGTACTGAAGAAATCTGATGACGTTGTCATGTACACGGAAGAGGCAGAGTCCATTCCTGAGAAAAGGGAACTCTGTTATCACCTGATTGTTTTATTACAGCAGCAGCCGCTGCAGAACCGCATAATACACGCCTCAGCCGCTGCAGAACCGCATAATACACGCCTCAGTCGCTGCAGAACCTCATAAGACATGCCTCAGCTGCTGCAGAACCTCATAATGTGCACCTCAGTAGTCTCTATATGATGATTTGTGTTTATTACACCGCCATACATGTGTCTGTCTCTTTAAGGTCTCTTTTATGATGTCTGCTGAGCTGTAGGCCCAGCACACCCAGTACATGACCTTGATTAACCCCTCGCATGGCACGTCTTGTTCCAGTCACATCTGATATGTAGCATTGTCTTTATCAGACGGGTGTAAGAGTCAGTAAATACAGCGCCGGCTCAATGTCCCAGGCTGCAGACACCCGGCTGTTATCATCACCTCATCCTCGTCATCGTGACTGACAGGTCGTGGGTTTGTCAGGCCGGAGGGTAAACCACATCCTGTAAAAACACGGCAGTAATCCGAGCATTCACTTTTATGTCTTTATAAGCTCTTGGCAGGGCAAGGAGTGTACGACAACTTACCAAACTGGGTGACTACCACCAAACTCAGCTCCTCGTTATCGGTTGTCAGTTATTGAGACACCCTGGTTGCTATGGGTCCTCTACCTAACAACCACAGTCTCTGCCATTAGGTTTCCATGCAGGGTCTCCTTAGCTACTGACCAGACTTGGGACTTTAAACAATGGAGGTACCTCGTTGCTATGGAAACACAACCTAACAACCACAGTCTCTCTTGTTAGGTTTCCAGGCAGGGTCTCCCTAGCAACCGGCCAAATTTGGGGCAGTAAATGATAGAGGTGTTTGGTTGCTATGGATACCCTACTTTACACCCAGTCTCCCATTAGCTTTCCAGGCTGGTTACTGGCCAGACTGGGGGCAGTAAATGATGACGGAAGCTTTGGTGGTTTTCTCTTCCACCATGGACAGTTCCTTTAACTCCATACTACAGTTGGGGTTTTTTGCTCTGGGAATGTGGGGATTTTTCCTCCTCCTTCCAGTTACTTATTACTCAGTCCTTCCCATTGACTTATGACTGGTCTTACTGGTTAAAAATAAAAGTAAAATCAGGCAGGCGGCCAAAAAGCTGAATCCACTGAGAGAAGAGACATAGACGGAGCTTATTCTCCTCTGGGGCTATCGGTGAGATAGGAGAACTTTTTTTGTGACCACTTGGGGTATGTAATCCATGATGTCTGGCGGATCGTGATCAGGGTGTGGGTTGGATTAAATCTGTCGGATGTGGGTCAATGTGACTAACATTTTGGTGTCTCTGTTCCTCTAGGAGAGAACATCAGCCGATATAAGGAAACCATGCATGACGAAGTACAGCTCGGGGCATCTTACATCGTAAGACTGCTGAACCGTTACCAAAAACTGGACCATGACCAGGTGTCTCGGTTTACCGCAACGCTGACCTCAATCTTGTGCAAAAAGTTTGAAGGCCACTGGTACCCTGACAGCCCACACAAAGGCCAAGCCTACAGGTAAGAGTGAACCTCCATATGGGTGGGAACCAGGTTGTCATAGAATATCATGGTGCAATTTCTGTGTGGGAGGTCAATGGAAAATTTAACCAAAGTTTTGTAGTGATCAGCTGGGGGTGTCGGGAAACTCCATCTAGATGTTGTTTCTATCTTTGGGACCCAGGTTGTCAGACATTGTTGTGGTGGGTGGTTTCTGTAGCGTCCACCCAATATCTGCTGGACTCTGACCTCTGTATATATATATACATATATATATGTGTCTGTACATCAGGGTCAGAAATTCGCTTCCTCGTTGAACTTTCTGGAAATCCCTGACAGACCCAGAGGGCGAGGAGGTTGATGCAGATTTTACAGCAGAAGTTTCCAGGAAGAAAAGAGTGGGAGGTAAAACCGAGGAGACGGTGGCGATAACTTCTTCGTGACAACTAACGTTCTTATCTACGTCTGACCTCAGGTGTATCCGTATAGAGCACTGTAGTGTGGTGGATGATTCCGTATTACAGGCCTGTATCCAGAGTGGGCTGCGCTACTCACAATTGGCTTTTCCCAAAACCATGTACATGTGGATTGACCCAAAGGAGGTGAGCTGCAGGTAAGTTACACCTCTATCATATTATTACATGCCTTTAATCCAAAAAGTCTGATGAGCCAGAACACTTGACAATCCAAAAACATTATATTCCGGAAAGTCTGATAATCCAAAAGATCTGATAATTAAGAAAGTAAAGTAATCCAGAAATTCTGATAGTCCAGAATGTCTGATAATCTAGAAAGAATGATGATCCAAAACCTTTCATAATCCAAAAAGTGTGATAGTCCGGCACTTGTTTCCATATGATGTAGAATTTTATTAGCGGACTATAGGTCTGTACAAACCTAATCAATTAGACCCTGATGTGCTCTGGAACCCCCACACCCACTTTTGGGCACATCTGTATAAGCCCTGCCCCATTAAGGTCCACCACCACAGCAAAGGCAGGTCCTCATGCAGAGTCTTCCTCTGTCCTCAGGTTAGGCGAAAGCTGTAGCCCCTTCATTGTTAAACCTCCAGAGGAGCCTGAGATCATCTTGGAGAAACCAGAACAGTGCACGTCAGACTATCACTCCGAAGGCTCAGACGTGAGCGGGTCTCTTTCAGAGAGCTCCAGCGACGATGAAGAAAATGTCAAGAACGAAAAGAAATCTTCAGTGATCGCTTCTCAGAAAATCGTAAGTGTGCAGGATATTGACATATGGGGAAGGGGCTAAGACCTGGGGTATGGGGGGATTTATCACAAGTAGTGCAAGGGGAATGCTGAGAAGTCAGGTCACCCCTGAGAAGTCAAACTCCTCCTGTATGGTATGATGTGACCAGATGATAGTGGCAGCGCCTCTCATTGTTGGGAAGTGATGATGTCGTAGCGTAGGGTGGCACATACTGGAGGCGAGTGCCTGGGCATGGTGCGGTGAGTCACTCACAAGTCATCCTGAAGGACTCTGGATGTCTCGTGTCAATGCTGAATCACCCTCCTACTCTCTTATCCATGGAGAACATTAGTCTAAAATCCAAAAAATTCTTGAGTTGTCACAATTCCAATCAGTCATTTCTGAGTTATGTCTCTTACTTGGGTGATAACCAACATGGCCACCATGAAACCTTTCACAGTGTTAGTCACCGGCTCCTCAGTCATCTAGTTATATAATTTTTGTATGAGGAAATGCCCTTTACATGATTTCTGGTATCACAGTCCTGACTGGTTCTCTTTCTCTGCTGACAGGGTGCCCACTATTACTACAACATGGCTCCATCCTCCTCTGTCTATTACCAGTACCCGGGCAATGCTATGGGCTACTTTCCGACCTATCAACCCATTACCATGTACTACATGGTGCCGAAATACTTTCACAACATCAAACCCCGGGTAGCGCAGAAGAAATGGAAATCCAAAAAGTCGTCACCTTCCACCAAATGTTAGCAGGAATTTTTGTCTGTCGGCCAGAGCACATTTCAACCTCAACTACTTGAAGATGACCTTGACTGAACCTCATGGACATTACCCTCATCGTGTGATGTCTGGACCTTCCACAACAGCTATTGTGTGAAGTCCAGGAGTTTTATGGGAACACTCAGGAACCAGAATATATGCTACAAATGAGCCAGTTTTATATTCCAGACCCCAAGGTACAGGCTCCAGGGTGCGGCTACTAATATGACCTTATGGACTATAACCCACCCCTGAGCAGGGTCCATCCTTGGTGGAATGACTACATGTTGTGTTACTGTTCGTGTACTGTATTATCTCATAGGTAAGCACAATGGGCACCCTCTTGTTCTTCCGACATAGGGCTGCGCAGACGTCAGGTGTCTCGTGTGGCTCATGAATCGGTAGTCTAGGGTGTGCCCAGCCAACTAAGACTAGGTTCACATCTGTGTTTGAGTCTCTGTAGGAGACTCCGCTTAAAATTGGCGGGGAGAAAAGTCCTGCAAGGAGGACTTCTCTGCTGGATTTAGTATAAAACCGGCAGACCCCATTATAGACTATGGGGTCCGCGGGTGTCCGCGAACAGGCTCTCCATCTTTCAGGTCCCCATGCGGACCTGAACGACGGCGACCCAAACGCTAGTGTGAACCTAGCGTAAGTTCCTTGGTTCTGTGAAGCTTGACACATGACCACTATAGATCTTTAGACGCAATCTTCTACAACCTGTGAAGACCTTTAACTCCTTTTAATCACTAGATTATGCTACATTACCACAACTATTCTTCAGGTCCTGAATGCAGGGGCTGAAAGGTAACGGCCCCTCTGGGCGCCATGTGTTGGCCCGTTGTCGGTGCCAGTTTCTTCCTTAACATTGGGAAGTGGAAATTCCAAAAAGTTCTGAACTACTGGTAAAGCACTGGAGATGAGCGGAATGGACATTTCTTAAATTGTCCTCTATAGAGGACGCAGGGGCTTCATTGGTTAGTTTGTTGTGTCTACAAGCAACCAATCAGAGCCCACTTTGCACTTTTTTTTTTTTTTTTTTTTTTAAAAAAACAAAAAAATTTCTTCGCGACTGGTAAGGACAACACGGTAACTCATGATGCCCATTGGGCCCGCGCCATTTGCTATGCAAATATCAATCTCTTTATATCACTGTGCGTAATTTTTATTTATTTATTTTTATAACCTAGGGTAAATATTTAGAAACAAATTTTCAACTTTTTGAATTTTACATGCTGCTGCGTAATGGATCTCCAAGCTGTGGCCCTCCAGCTGGGCCGAAACGACAACTCCCAGCGGGCCTCGACAGCCTGGAGTTGTCGCGGCCTGCTAGGAGTTGTAATTTCACCACAGGTGGCGAGCCATCCGCTGGGAGTTGTGGTGTCGCACGGGTTGCGGACCCTCTGCTTTTAGTCTATAATTTATTTTATTGTAGCAGGCCCGGTCTCTTCGGGGCTCTGTGGTAGTCTATGCTGGTAAAATTAGCGTTTTCTTCTTGTGTTGTGCCGCTCGGCCGCAGCGTTAAAGTTTTATTTAATGGGGTTATAGGAACATATTTTCTAATTTTTCTAATTTACTAATTATTAACCTGTTGCATTCCAGAGAATCTATTATTGTGTTTTTATATGGTTTTTTTTTTTCCTAGAGATGTTTTAACAAATTGTTTTCTAAATAAGCGTTTATGGTATTAATGTCTACTAACAAAAAAAAAAAAAAAAATTACTTCTATAATACCCCTCTGAACATAACCAGGAAGTTTATTGGTGCTGTGACCCAGATGTCCGGGTCGCAGCGCCAAGACTTGCACAAAACACTTACACAACACATACACAAAGTCATGAATAAAGTTTACATTTCACCCAATCCCTGTCCTGTCCATACCTGACCTTATAGAGTAAAATTCGCCTCTAGTGATCTCCGTTACACGCTAGAACAATAGCAATAACGATTATCACCACGGATGAATGTATAAACAGCTACAAATTTTATAGGGGGATAGAAAATTCTATTTTTTATGTAAATTCCTATTTAATTTGCATGCACAAAATTGGCGCATTTCTGCTATTTTGGTGTTTCTTAAACACTTGCACTTGTAAATATAGATATGTGTGGTATTTATGAATTCCTCACATATTGCAGTTTTTTGGAAAGTACATTTTGTTTACAGAAAGGGTTTGCATGATCTCACACTTTAGTGGCAAATTTGAATTTTTATGCACATTTTTGCTTACAATCTCTGTTTGCTGCAAAGTTGCATGAAGGTGGTTGTATATAGGACATATTAAGCAGTGTTTTTATATACGGTATGCTATGCCATCTCAAAAAAGTTAGATTTTGGTATCACAGTCACAGTGTGCTAAGTGCAATATAGATTTAACATATTAGTGAATAACAAAATCTTGCTTGTCTTCTATATGTGTGTTTTTGAGAGTCCGAGCTCTTGTTGTAGTTGATGTTTACAGTATATATACATTGTATACACCTTGCTCTATTATTTTTAATGTATTTTGTATGTGAATGTAAGATTGAATAGGCATTTTAAGTGCAAATATATATTTTAGTGCATAAAAAAAAAAAAAAAAAAGTTTGTCACAAAGTTACATGAAGGTGACTATTGATAACCCATTGAGACACAGGTAATCTTCAGGTTGTCTACTTTCAAAAAATATATAGGGTTTAGGGGCTCACTTACTTTCCATGGTGTGTAATCCCTACCTGTTATAGCATGATACTTTAACATTTTGAACTTCAAAGCAGATTTTTGTTCCTTCTAGTTCTGGTGATTTTCTGAAGACATCTGCATGCAGGTGTAGGCCTTAGGGATATGAATGAACTCTGCACATGTTGATCTCTTATTTTTAGGAGGTTTGGTGCATATAACTTTTTGTTTGGTTTCCACTTTTAGCAACTAATATGCATTTATTTGCATTTTATTTATAAAACATTAACTTTAAATCAAAATTGCATGAAGGTGCAATTCTGACAATTCTGCAGGTGTCTAATTAAAAAATATATAGGTATGGGGAAGGTTGGATGATTTTTTTTTAATGTTGTAATTTAGGTTTGATTTGTCCATCTCAAAAAATTTCCGGAGACCCCTGGCAGTGAAAGGGTTAATTGAAATGGTGCCTATAAAATACATCTCATCCTGCACAATACGAGATCTTCTACTACTACTACATTGAAATAAAAAGTTATGTCTAATGAAACAGTGTGAAAATTTTATTATTCTACTATTTGTTCTGTCGCTAAGGGGTTAAAGGCCTGGCTCAGTGGCTGCAGCATGTATTGTATCACTCCTACCAGCAGGGGCGCTGTTGTACAGACTGATTTCTCTCTGGACTCTTCATGCCCATGGCTGCCACCTGCAGGGACTGAGGGGTAAATCTGTATGGGAGATTTATTTCTGGCCCTGCATGGAATGAAGTGACAGCTCTACAGTGTAAAGACCCAGCAAACATACTCACCTGTCCTGGCCGCTTCCACTGCTGCCTCTAGGCGGCGCTGCACTTACATCACAACGCTAAAGAATGCCGGGTGTATAGGGTCCTGGTGTTCTTCAGCATCGGCTATAGCGCACCCTCGAGGTAGCCAGGACAGGAGCGTGGACAGGTGAGTAAAAATCATAGGTCATTACTGTGTGGGGGATAATATACTGTGTGGGGGGCAAAAAAGGGGTCATATATTGTGGGAGGGCCATAAGAAAGGGGTCATATATTGTGGGAGGGCCTTAGCCTCATCAGCCCTAGAACATAGTTGTCTACATGTAGCAGGAGATGTCCAGGATAAGGGTTCAAAGTAGAGATTTTTGGAAGAGACCAAAACCACACGCATCACTCTCTTTGTTGTGACAAGGTCATGACTATTAGGGAAGAGCAAACCAATTTGGATATAACCAAATTCGACCTGAATCCTCCCCCGAGAATAGTGATGGATATCTGATGAGGTCGCCCATCTCTAATACCAATATGCTGGCCATAGCCCTCTAGTGTGATGTGACCCGCTTGGGTTTGGAACCAAGAACTGCCCACTCTTCCGGGACTTTGGGAGGTCGCCCCTTTTATTGGAAGCCTCCTGAAGGTTCCGGAACAACTGGCAAGTATACCCTAAAAGGAGAACGCTTGGGGGCAGACGGATGGCATCGGGAACAACGTTGTTTGGAGAAGTTGGCAATTAAATATTGGAGAATATTTTTGTTTTCAACTCAATTTTTATTGAAAAACAACTTTTTTTTTTATAATATCAGAATATACATAAGAAGGTCCAAGAGTCCATCACATCTTCTCTCTCATATAACATTTCCATGTGGCCATCAATGTTTGGGCTTCTCGTTGCCCAATGTAAAAAAAGTCTCTGCCAGTTTTACCCAAATAACTTGTGATCGGATCCAGTTTCCAGAATTGTTATGGGGATCTTATTTCGGTCCCCTCCGACCACCACCTCTTCCCTCATCGAAAATCCAGCCCTTGTATCTGTGGAGGGAAGTGAGGACATGTTATAGGTCATAGTCCTGTCATGGACAATACGCACTTTCTACAAGTTTGTCATGAGCAGAGGTGGTCAAACTTTACCCTTCCATCCCAATTATTTTGGTCTTAACCCCTTCATCCAAAATCACGTACATGTACGTGATGGTGTGTGTAGGGGTGTATGGAGAGAGCTCAGGAGCTGAGCTCTCTCCATACAGGGCGGATCCCGGATGTCTAATACAGCCAGGATCCGCCTCTAACAGCGGAGATCGGTGCCGACACCGATCGCAGCTGTTAACACTTTAGATGCCGCGGTCAACTGTGACCGCAGCATCTAAAGTGGACGGGTGCCACCATCGTTTACAGAGCACCGCCCTCCAGAACGTGATCGGAGGGCGGTGATCGGGGTGATCGGAGGGCGGTGATCGGAGGGCGGTGATCGGAGGGCGGTGATCGGAGGGCGGTGATCGGAGGGCGGTGATCGGAGGGCGGTGATCGGAGGGCGGTGATCGGAGGGCGGTGATCGGAGGGCGGTGATCGGAGGGCGGTGATCGGTGGTCATGCCTCTATTACAGATTGCCATAGGCAGTGAAGGGAATGGATTTCGCTATATACACTGCAATATATTAGTATTGCAGCATATAGTGTGAACGATCAGACCCCACCCCAGGGTTCAAGGTCCCTAGGGGGTCTGATCATAAAAGTAAAAAAAAAAGTTTTTTTAAATTATATATAAAAAAAACACACAAAAATTATAAAAGTTTAAATCCCGCCCCCTTTCCCTAGATCACATATAAAAATAAATAATAATAAACATGAACACTTTAGGTCTCCGGCGCTCCAAAATGTCCGAACTATTAAACTATAAAAATATTGATCCCATACGGGGAAAAAAAATCAGAATAGCCGAATGGCTGTTTATTTCAACTTTTTGTCTCCTATAAAAAAATATGGAATAAAAAGTGATCAAACCATCAGAACTTCCCCAAAATGGTATCAATAAAAACGCCATCATGTCCCGCTTAAAAAGACACCTTACCCAGCTCCATACACGTAAATATAAAGAAGTTACAGGTGTCACAATATGGCAGCACAAACATTTTTGTATTTTGCAAAGTTTTAAATTTTTTTAAAAGGTATCAAAACATTACAAATACTATATAAATATGGTATCGCTGCGATCGTCCTGACCCGCAGAATACAGGTAACGTCATTTTTACCACATAGTGAACGCCATAAAAATTAAACCCATAAGAAATTGCCGCAAATGCATTATTTTTCCCCAATTCCACCTCATTCTGAATTTTTTTTCCAGCTTCCCAGTACATTGTACAGGATATTAAATGGTGACATTACAAAGTACAATTTGTCCTGCAAACAATAAGCCATTATGTGTCTCTGTGAACTGAAAAATGAAAAAAATTATGGCTCTTGGAATGTGGGGAGGGAAAAATGGAAATGCAAAAACGAAAATTGGCTGTGGCATGAAGGGGTTAATAAATTTGATAAACTCGATAAAACCCCACCTCATGCAAATCAGCCCCTGCTCATTATATTGGACTCAGTATATTATAGGATTTGGGGTTTCCACCAAAAATCCCAATAAACAGAAGTCGGAATCTTTATAACATTCAGTTAATTGTCGCCCTGTTGTCCCCAGAACAGATATAAGTAAGATATGGAGACATCGGTGATGACTGGTGGGGGTCCTCTTACCTGTTGTTCCTTTCTCTGATGCTTGGTCTTCTTGGCTCTCTTGACCTAGCTTGGGCCTAGAAGTCACAAATGGTTTCCGTTGGACAGTCTTTGGATTCATGACCTAGCAAAAATTTACTTTATGGTCTTTCTTATTTAGCTCCATCTTGCCATCTATGTGTAACTTGTCTGAATAATGTGATAAGCGCCGTAGAAGGCCCCAAGGTTCATCTATGTGGTAACTGCCGGAGACTATCAGATGTACTTTCTTCAGCCTGTCAACCACAGACCATTCCCATCCATTAAAAAATATCTATAAGCGCTGCTATTTAGTTTGTGAATTGTCCAAAGCATGGCCTAACTAAGATGGCCGCTCCCAGCCAATAGCATGTATGCGCAGTCAGATGACATCACACAGACTTCCTCTAGTACAGCTCTATATACTAATGGAGAAACGGCAACATGGCTGCACCCATCAGGGCCACAGGAAAATGGCCATCGGCCAAATAACTAGTGAACTCATAGGGAAATGGTAAAATGGCAGCAGCCATCAGGGCTTCAAGAAAATGGCCACCATCCAACTAAATGGTGGCTGGGTCGGAGGTTTGGGATGCAGAGCCAATCAGGGCTGGACTTCAACCTCCAATCAAGGACTGAGGCTGGGTATTTTAGCCTGACATGTTCCTTGCTCAGGTGCCTGTGATTGCTTTTGTACCTAGGCTCTATGTTCTCAGAGATCACTCCCAGCTCCTTATTATGGTTTTCTCCTCTTTTGCTGATTTTTTTTTTTTTTTTTCATGCGTTACCTGGACTTTGGACTTCTGATATTCCTCTCCTTTCATTTTGGCTATCCTGAACACTCCTGGATTTCACCTCAGCTTCTGTACTTCCTTCTGCCAGCCATAGGTTTTCTGGTTTGGTCCTTAGCCTGCAAGAGCACCTGTTATCTGACACACTGTTCCGTGGCTGCAACCTGGGTTCCGAGCAGCCAAGTCCATCCTGCCTTGCGGTGGGCTCTGGGGAAGACCTCGGAGTAGCCTTAGACTCTGCGAAACGGAGCGGTGTTGGATTATAGGTAGCTTGTTTACTTGCTGTCTATAGATCCTATCAGTTACTTGTGGTGTGTATTAGGGAATTGCTTACATAGCAACTCCATGATGGACTCACAGGCCTTAATATTAACATGGAATAGATGCTGGACTTGGTGGATCCAATGCATGGGGTTGTCACCCTGTTGAGGACTACTGCTCTGAAAATGGTCCATAGTCTCTCAGTCGAAGATCCAGATCTTTGCTGTAAGTTTCACCAAGGTTTGTCAGAGAATCCAAAAGCCCTCCTGGTTAGTTGTCCTCGACCCACCTTCCTGGTGAAGACCCTGACGTTAGCCAGGGATGGATGTTTGAGAGCAAAATGGAGCGTTCTCTTATGCCGTCCATCCTGCCCATGGAGACCAGCCCCTGAAACACCCGCCGATCCCATGCTGCTGGGTCTGCGATGTCTCCACAGGATCAGAAAATTTCTTGGATTATGTTTCTATTGTGCAGATGACAATCACTGGCTCCAAAACAGCCCCAAATGTTCTCCGGGAAGACTCCAGAGCTTAGGTGGCTATTGGGAGGGCCACCTAGGCCGCCAGGTATTTCCTTGTTTGTTTTAAAAAAAAGTTTGTCTGCTAAAATGGTTTCTGGTAAATCCTTCAGTGACTGCTAAAAGGAGAAAAAAAAAATAGCTTAAAACTTGATAGAAAATTTTTGATGAGAGGGGCGGGGTCTCTGTGTGCCATGTAGTGTTACTGCCCCCTTGGCTAATAGACCCTAACTTATATCAACATGGCCTATAGCTGTGGAATAGCTGAACGGACTTGGATAAAAACAACCTCCAAAATGCTCAGGGTGACCGCATCGGTCAGAGGAGGTGTCATTGGGCTTGTCTGAGACCTGGTGATGGGAAGAGGAACACCTGCCAACTTCTCATACAGTTTTTGCCATATATACTATATATATATTATAATAATCTTTATTTTTTTTTTTCTTTTGTCCTGGTGGGTGCAGCCATTTTGCTATTGCTAAGGGTCCAGTGCTTATTTGGATGGTGGTCATTTGCTTGCAGCCATGTTGCTGGTTCCTCATTAGTATATGGAGCTGTATTACAGGGAGTCTGTGATGTCATCAGAGTGAACTTGCATGCTATTGGCTGGGAGCGGCCATCTTGGTTAGGTAATGCTTTGGACAATTCACAAACTACATAAATCTGTGGATACGACTTCCCCATAGGGTATAAGTATAGGGGTGTGGGAGGAGTTTAGGGCCTATCTACAAAATTTGTAATTGGTGCCCTGGAATGTCAAGTTACTCCTCTGGAGAGAAGGGGTTCAAATTTGGCACCTGGGACAAACCAGTCAGCAAGCGACCACAATAGTTGTAGCCCCAACCATAACCTGACCGTGTTACTGACTAAAACAGTGTCTTGGGCTATGTTCACACAGTTTTCTGCAGGTGGATTTTGATGTGAAATCTGCCTGCAATAACTCCTCCCATTCACTTCAGTGGGAGTCATTAACAGGTTTTTTCCTCTAGTGCAGGGGTCGGCAACCCCTGGCACATGTGCCACTCTTGGCACGCGAGGCTTATTTCCCTAGCACAGCAGCGGAGTCCTCACCCAGCAGCTTCGATCGGACCAAACATGGCCGAAACGAAACTGTTGTTGCTATACTGTGGGGTCTCTTCAGACCCCTGAGTATAATAAGAGGAGACTTAGGAGAAGTGATGAAACATAAAAAAACAATGATACTCACCTTGCTCCCTGCGCTCTGCGGCGGCTGTGCGATCTGCCAGCACTTCTGACAGCTGACAGGGCCTCGGGGGTCACGTCCGGTGTCATTACGCATAATGATGTGACCCCCAGAGACCCAATCAGCGGTCACTGACTACAGGCAGAAGCGCCGAAGAGAACAGAGCGGCTGTGGAGCGCAAAAAAAGGTGAGTCGCATTGTTTTTCTTATATTTGTCACCTCTCTTGGTCCTGCACTTATTATATTTGGGGGTCTGAAGAGAGCTATGGGACCTAATACCGTGTGCTGGGGTCACTAGATTGGGGCAGGGGCCGGCTATGGGACATAATATGGTGTGCAGGGGCCGCTATGGGACATAATACGGTGTGCAGGGGCCGCTATGGGACATAATACGGTGTGCAGAGGCTGTTATGGGATATAATACCGTGTGCAGGGGCCGCTATGGGACATTATTCTGTATAACGGTGTGTTTTCTGCATTAAGGATGTGTTTTTGCACAGAAAACACAGGCATTTTTTTTTTGTGTGCAAAAATGCACCATGTGAACGCAGTTTTACATTGAGGTAAAAGTTCCAGTGGCCTAAGACTATATCTGCATCCAGATACATAGTGTGTTACCACCCTGAGGATGCCGCCATACGGTGCTCCTGGACAGTTACATTTACCACTAATTGGGGGCTGCACATGGACTTTTATTACTTCTAATCGGATAGTACAAGAGTGTCCCAGGAAATGGCAGTAAGTGCATGTGTCCTAAAGCATCTGGTGGCAGCACTTCTGTTATGTTTTGTTTTTGGGGTTTTTTTTTTTTCCCTTCCATGTCACATAAATTACAATATAAATATCCTTAAGTTTCCCTCTATTTACAGCCTTACACTTGCTAATTCTATAGGGGGTTTAATTTCAGCAGTCACTTCATTTACATCACAAACAAAACAGACCAGGTCACAACAGACCAGAACACCTCTAGATCACACCCATTATTACATCACTACTGACAATAGATGATGTCACAGCTTAGCTCATCCTCCCTGCACAGAGATGGTTTAGAAAACTCTCCGATAGACCTCAGTGAGTCTGCTCCGCTCTATTACTGCCTATGGCCATGAGACTGCTGTAAAGCAGATCTGTAAATGGAGCAGAGAAGTGATGTATTGCACTATAAATTGGTGATACATTCCCTTTAAGGATCTCCATGGTGTCTAATATATGAAGGCAACCAGCCAACATATGGGGTAAAGATCCCTAACCAATAGATCTCCCTCTGAGGGTTTGACTTGAGGCAGTAGGGAATCGATTGTTTAGGTTCCTATCTGTGACCATTGTGCGCCCCCTGCTGGATCACTTTTCTCTCCACCCTAGGAATCTACCTGAGGGTCCTGATGTAAAAT
This sequence comes from Leptodactylus fallax, assembly GCA_947044405.1. Classification (NCBI taxonomy): domain Eukaryota; kingdom Metazoa; phylum Chordata; class Amphibia; order Anura; family Leptodactylidae; genus Leptodactylus; species Leptodactylus fallax. The sequence goes on from CAMRHE010000413.1 coordinate 551,565, forward strand.
CCTCCTGGCATTGTGTATGGCTCAGTATGGTATCACACATACACCCCTCCCCATATTCACATTGTCTGAGCACTTCATGGTAATTCTTAGGCCTACTCTTAACAATCAGGCCTCATCTCCTCCTCAGGACAATTTGGTGTATGCGAGTGGGGGGAGTGGGGTCTCCAGGTCTCATCTAGACGTGACTCATCAGTGGCCGGAGTCACCTTTGTTAAACAAATCTGTGGTCCTGTCCCAGGGCACAACTACTACTAACTACAAATACTACAACTAACTACTACCCCCTCCCCAGAGATGACAAATTCCTTCCTGTCCTTAATTCGAGTCAGGGGTGCGACACTCACTCAGCTCTGGTCAGAGATTTTGCACCCCTTTGCTTAGTGACACCACCCATGTGACATTAGGGAGTCTAGTTAACGTATCTGACACACAAACTAAGAGCCCCGACTTGCTCAGGAAAATTCCAACAGTGCCAAAATTGGTGGAGCATCTATTAACCCCTTCCTACCCGCCACCCTATTGTCACACTGAGTATAGTTAATGTTTGGCGCTGTAATGCTGCGAGCACAGGATCTGCGCCTGTGACTTTATTTCTGGGTCTTGCCCAGTTGAGATCCAGGACTTGCCACTGCAGTCAAAAAAATACTCAGACTCCGGCGGCTTCACCACCCCAGAGGCCGTGATCGATAGAGATCATGGCGTCGTGGTGGTGGTTCAGAGGCAAAGATCGCCACCCCTCGGATCCCCTGCGATCTCCAAGGGGGTTACCATGGCAGCGTATGTATGATGAACCTGGAATCTGCTGATCCCCAGTGCAAGTCCCCTTGGGGGACAGGAAAAATTGTTCAAAAACACCCAATGTAAATAAAATGCGTTGTTGATGATCCCCATATTCGTATACATCTGCAATATCCAAAAATAGCTTTTATACCGTGCGGTGCATCCTGTTAAAAAGAAGAAAAACTACAATTTGCCCCGCAAATAGTGCTGTGACATCGCCATCCAGAAAACCGTCAGTTATAGCCTCAGAATACGGTGACCTCAGGAAAATCGCTCATTTCTGAAAAATTAAAATATATAAAAAAACAAAACAAAACTTGGTTGTCCCCACAAAAACAGAGGTCTAGGTGGGGACGGGTCTCCATCTTCTTGGCTGGGCTTGGTCCTGGAGGTCACACATGGTCTCACTTGCGCAGTCTTTCGTGTTATGACCTATCATTGAGCAGTTCAAGCAAAACTTTACCTTGAAGTCTCTGTTACTGAGGTCCATGTTGTCATCTGTGTGTGACATGTCAGGATACGTAATGATTGACAATATTACTTCAGCACTCCAATTTCTTGAATAATTCGTATATAAATCTTTTAGACATATGTGAAAAAAATCATCCACACAGCAGCAGAAATGTAGGTTAGTAGATTAGTAAGAGAACCCGAATGTTTCGGTCCAACCATGGACCTTTGTCTGTGGGATTTTCTGTTGGGTATAATGTATCTGTACAAGCCACATTATACACAACATCCTGCAGACCAAGGTCCATGATTGGACCGAAACGTTCGGGTTCTCTTACTAATCTACTAATATACAATAGCACAAATGAGAAAAAGGTTCTTAATTTCTCATGGATCAAAAATTCATAATACAAGCACAGCGTATAGTATATAGATGGACTGAGGTGGGGGTACATATGGAGGACACGTATATATGGTAGGTGGATGGTCTCATCATCTTAGTGCATGGATTACAGAAATGTCTCAGTATCAATCCATAGATACAATATATCTCGTCTAGATAGAAATACATACAAGGCCAGCGCTCCAAACATGTGCTGAGAAATCAATAAGTTATTTATGACATTAGATGTACCAAAAATGGTGCCAATATAGACACATCCTGCAAAATACAAGATCTCATACAATTATATTAAACAGGGGGAAGCTTTACAATACTACAAATAGTTCTGTCACTAAGGGGTTAAAGGCCTGCCTCAGTGGCTGCAGCATGTATTGTCACTCCTACCAGCAGGGGGTGCTATTGTACAGACTGGTCTCTTCATGCTCAAGGCTGCCACCTGCTGGGACTGAGGGGTAAATCCTGATGGGAGACTTTTCTAGCCCTGCAAGGAATGAAATGTCAGCTCTACAGTGTAAAGACCCAGCAAACAGCACCCTAGATCTCAGCCACTGCAAATGTTGCTGGTTTTAGATCCATCTCTGCACTGTGAAATCACTGAGTATTACTTGAATATAAATGATGTCACTCAGTTCCTCTGAATTTTTGTTCTATCACTGTGTATTATCCTGTAGTGACATCACTGTGTATTATCCCTGTACAGTGACATCACTGTGTGTATTATCCCTGTACTGTGACATCACTGTGTGTATTATCCTGTACTGTGACATCACTGTGTGTATTATCCCTGTACTGTGACATCACTGTGTATTATCTCTGTACTGTGACATCACTGTGTGTATTATCCCTGTACTATGACATCACTGTGTGTATTATCCCTGTACTGTGACATCACTGTGTGTATTATCCCTGTACTATGACATCACTGTGTGTATTATCCCTGTACTGTGACATCACTGTGTGTATTATCTCTGTACTGTGACATCACTGTGTATTATCCTCTGTACTGTGACATCACGTGTGTATTATCCCTGTACTGTGACATCACTGTGTGTATTATCCCTGTACTGTGACATCACTGTGTGTATTATCCCTGTACTGTGACATCACTGTGTGTATTATCCCTGTACTGTGACATCCCAATGTAAATACAACAGAGTTTAGTTTTCTCAAATAACTTTTGATCACATCTAATTTCCATTATTTGACTGAGGGTCTCAACTCAGTCCCCCCGACCTCTAGAATCCAGCCCTTGTATCTGTGGAGAGAAGTGAGGACATGTTATATCTCAGTGCGTATTGTATAGGAGAGGACTTTGTACTGACTTGTGTGTTTTTATAAAAAAAAAATGTCAGTAAATGGATCTTCCAGGATGTTTCAGCCCCCACCTCATACAGATCAGCCCCTGCTCACTATATTGGGCTCACTATATTATAGGATTTGGAGCTTCCACCAAAAATCCCAATAAACAGAAGTTGGAATCTTTATAACATTGAGTTAGTTGTCGCCCTGTTGTCCCCAGAACAGATATAACTAAGATATGGAGACATCGGTGATGACTGGTGGGGGGTCCTCTTACCTGTTCCTCTCTCTTGCTTCTTGGTTTTCTTCGGCTTTTTGGCTGGGCTTGGTCCTGGAGGTCACACATGGTCTCACTTGCGCAGTCTTTGGTGCTATGACCTATCATTGTGCAGTTCAAGCGAAACTTTACCTTAGATCGTTCTTACTGAGGTCCATGTTGTCACCTGTGTGTGACATGTCAGGATAGGTAATTGCCTGAGAGTTCCGCAGGATACATCTATATGGAAGGTGCTGGAGACCGTCAGATGTGGACGGGTCTTTCCTCAGTCTGACAATTGGACCAGTTATTGCTGTATATACCTGGGGTGGGACCAGACTGGCGCCCGCTAGTGGACAGTAATGGAGCTTGGCATGACCAGCCATGTTTGAGGTCCTCCATTAGACTTGGAGAATGTTATTGCAGTAGGGAATGTTTGTGGGGTAGGTGTACAGTCTGGGTATAGGTGCAGACCCCGAACTTCACTGCCTTACAGGAGGATGGGGGTGATGTATCTGTATCCAGAGGTCATGGTGTCTGTGATGGTACAGACGTCTTCTGAGGTCATAGAAGGTTCTGCAGGCCTTGTCTGAGCATCTCTATGGCTTATTGAACACTCCCGGATTAGTCTGTGATCTATTTATCTATATTCTCTATTCTATCTAGACAATAACACACAGAAGGCCGGCCCTGCAAACTTGTGAAGGTGAGAAAATGCCGACTCTCTACCCCCCCCCCCCCCATGTCCTTGTATCCTGTATAATAGATAGATAGATATTTATAAGACTTGTAGACTACAGATAACATATTACTTATACAGCGCAGGAAATGTCATAAGATGCCAAACACACGATACTAAATATTTTCCATCAATGTTAATATATTATGTACCTGGGTGTGGGGTGTGGGGGGTCCTCTTACCTGTTCCTTTCTCTTGCTGCTTGGTTTTTTGGGCTTTTTTGGTTGGGCTTGGTCCTGGAGGTCACAGATGGTCTCACTTGGACAGTTTTGGTGCTATGACCTATCATTGTGCAGTTCAAGCAAAACTTTACCTTAGATTGTTCTTACTGAGGTCCATGTTGTCACCTGTGTGTGACATGTCAGGATAGGTAATGATTGCCTGAGAGTTCCCCAGGATACATCTATATGGAAGGTGCTGGAGACCATCAGATGTGGACGGGTCTTTCCTCAGTCTGACCATCACAGACCAGTTATTTAGTCCAGAAGCCAAAGCTGTATTTACCTGTGGTGGGTCCAGACTGATACTGTCCACTAGTGGGCGCAAAGGGATCTAGGTATGACCAGCCATGTTTGGGGTCCTTCATTAGACTTGGGGAATGTTTGTTGGACTAGATATAACTAAGATATGGAGACATCGGTGATGACTGGTGGGGGGTCCTCTTACCTGTTACTTTTCTTCTTCCTCTGATGCTTCTTGCACTTCTTACTTCTCCTTCAACAGTCCCTCTGGGTGGTCAGTTGAGGTTTTTCATCACGGTCTTTGTGTAGGAGGTCACAGTGTCATTTGGACAGTCTTTTGATGTTCTATTATTGTGCAGTTCAAGCAAGAAGCTATTTTATAGTCATTGAGGATTTTCTTTGTCCATCTCCCCATCCACTTGAGGTATGTCTGAGTAAGTAATCAGTGTTTCTGAGTTCCCCCAAGGTGCATCTATTTGGTAAGTGCAGGAGACCATCATATGAGGACAGATCTTTCCTTAACCTGACAATGACAGACCAGTTCCCTGTCCAGAATCCATGGGCGTTGAGAAACTTGGTAGGACGATACACCGCAGTACAAAAGTGTGTTACGGAGTCAGCAACCTCATTCCTTGGTGTATGTGGGTTTCTCACTGATAGTCACTTGTCTTTCGGCACTTTCAGTAGAGCATGGAGAGGAGGTGGATTCAGGTCTTGATGGGTTCTCCATTCTCTTCTCCACCAGATCTTACAGTTGTCAGCAGAAGGTAGAAGAGTCCAACAGGATCTACACTAGGAATGTATGTGAGTAATGAGATCAGACCCTGCTTTATACCAGTGTAGATTGGGGACGGGTGGTTGTTCCCCCAGTCATTGTCTCCTCCACCATTTATATAACACAAGTCTGTTCCATAGATATAGTCTACACCCAAAACATCACAAAATAGAAGTTTCCTCCACATGGTCGTCTCCTTTTCCATCAAAATGGTATCACATGTCTGAATAACTTTGTCTTGGGGGGAAATTTTATAGTCAAGGAAATTTTTTTCTGTCCTGTAGACTCTCGGTATAGACCTCTATATCATAGATAATTGGTACATATTCCGTTTTTAGATCTGTCGCTTCTATATATCTAATTTATATCCTTCTCTTCCATTATATTTTTGTGATATCTGTATATCTCATAGCGATATATCATACCAGATAGGTATATAGGTGGATATATAGCTAAAAAGGTCATAGAGATGAGAAAAATGTAAAGATCGCCAGGTATAAGAAATAGACAGATAAGTCTGAGGTGGATACAGAGACAGTTCATAGATAATTATAGCTACAACATAGATTGATATGAGAAATAGACAGATGTGACAAAAGATGTCTGGATGGATAGAAGATAGGAACGTATTCAGACTTTCCACCCAAAATACAAATCTCAGTATGTCATTGATAGATTTGTATGGAAGCTTCTATTGTCTGTTTTGGGTGTAGATTATATCTATTGAATAGACTTGTGTTATGTAATATCTGATATACACAATAGTGGGGGAGAATCACAGGAGACCACCGAGACCTCCACATCCTGGGGATTGTACCAGACAGGAGAGAAATCTCTGCAGAGTCTATTGTCCTCATAGAATTATCCATCAGGTCACTTACATAATAACACAGAGCACAGCCGCCTGCCCCCTACTCCAATACATCAGACCCCACCCTAATATCACACCAATACCCCAGACTACTGCCCCAATATCTGACTAGTGTCTGGAGAGGGCAAAGGGGAGTCTATATATATCAACTATCTAGTTATCTAGACACCTGTAGAAACAAGGGAAGATATTTCCTTATTGTTGGTTTCTCCAGACATTAGATATTGGGGTAGGGTTTGCGGAGCTCCCCTTGTTTCTATATATTATAATATATAATAGAATTTTTTTTTTTTTTTTTTTTAATCTAGATGGTCAAACAGGGAAATGGATAAAGATTTCTTTCTAGATAGAGATTTCCCTTTGCCCTCCCCTGGTACCTGTGTAAGCGCCGTGACCCCTTCTCTGTTTATAGTGCTATCGTCCTATACACGTCTGTGACAAGGCTATAACTACATCACACACTCACTATAAACAGGCGCCATAGCCCCTCATACAGCTGGTCAGTAGGGAGTCACTTATCTGTTGTTCTGTCCTAAGGATAGATCATCAATAAAAATGGGGCCCCAGATGATGTCACCAGTTTTCTATGTTCCTTTGATCATCACATTGGCATGGGATATTTAGTTGCCCATGACCTCCCCTCTGCGGGGCACAATCCATGTGCTAATAGATGCCCCAATATATCACCTGCCCTTCAAAAGGACGACCTTAATCCAGAAGCTTCTTCTGTAACTTGTCACTATGGAAACCGGAGATACCGCTATGTGTAACCTATAGATCGGAGGCCCCGTATGGGCTTATCTACCAGGGGAGCAGATATCACATCTGTAATAGGCCCAACAACTAAGGGGGCCATTAATACTGAGACTGGGGGGCAACTAGTGATAACTATGGATGATGGAAGGGGAAAAACTGGCTTTGTATACAGTGTACACAGGAATCTCTGTATTACCTCTGTACTGTGACATCACTGGTATAATTTCACCAGTTTTTCCATCATCCTGGTGATATGGGAGTAACCTTCATGTGGTGTTGTGGCCCTTGAATGGTACAATGTGGATGTGGCCCCTGTACATGAGCTGCAGATGACCTATTGGAGAATATCAAAATCTACACAAGATCCGAGAGTCCATAACGTCTTCCTCATTCTATATAAGGTCCACCTGGTCATCACTGTCTGGGCTTCTTGTTGTCCAATGTGAAGACAATGAAGAGTCTCTTCTGGTTTTCCCCAAATAACTTGTGATCAGATCCACTTTCCAAAATTCCCCAAGGTGCATCTATTTGGTAACTGCAAGACCCCATCAGATGAGGACGGATCTTTCCATAACCTGACAGACTAGTTCTCTGTCCAGGATCCAAGGGCGTTGAGAATCTTGGTAGGACGATACACCCCAGTACAAAAGCGTGTTAAGAAGTCAGCAACCTCATTCCTTGGTGTATGTGGGTTTCTCACTGATAGTCACTTGTCTTTTGGCACTTTCAGTAGATCATGGAGAGGAGGTGGATTCAGGTCTTGATGGGTTCTCCATGATCTTCTACCTCCTGCTGACAACTGTAGGATCTGGAGGAGAAGAGTCCACCAGGGTCTGTACTAGGAATATATATGAGTAATGAGATCAGACCCTGCTTTATACCAGTGTAGATTGGGGAGAGGTGGTTGTCTCCAGTGGTTGTCCTCCACTATTGTTGGGGCATTGTATAACAGGTCACATAAGGGTAAGTGACTATATCTATGTACTCTATATAGCACATGTATTGTAGGTTATATCTCTGCCAGTTACTGCCTCATGACTGGGCATTGCTGATGATTATTATATATATATATAAATTTTTTTTTTTTTTTTTTTTGGTCACTGTATCCTGGTATATAGCGGCTCTACACAGGGTTCTACAGACCATTTAGGTGAATACAATGTAATAACATTTAGTAACTTACAGGTGACGTCTCTGACTAATCGGTCACATTTCCCTTCTCTTCCCTTTGGACCGCCATGACCACTTCTTCCAGTCTCTGTAAAGTTTGCAGCACAGACATCTTTGGCTCCTCACCTTTCCAGGCACCCGACCCACATTGTCCTCACCTGCACCCCCATCCTGCTGCTACCCCAATTATAAAATGATATAACCCCCCCCCCTTATCTCTTATTGATGATCTGTCCTAAGGATAGATCAATAAAAATGAGCTATAAAGCCCAAGCGCCACCTTAAAGGGGCTGTCCAGGATAACTACTTTTTTAATGAGTCTGGAAAAGGTAAAGGAATTAAGAAAAACCCCCATACTCACCTGTTTCTACCAGCATGGTCCGGTCCTGCTGCTTCTGTTTCCTTCTGGAAGAAGCCCCCGTCGCCCTGTGATGTCCCGGGTCCTTTCCTTAGGCCGCTGACTGGGCTCAGTAGTCACCTGCAGTGGGGACTTCTACCAGAAGAAGACACCGAAGCAGCAGGACCGGACCACACTGGGAGACATCGGAGCACTGGGGACAGGTGAGTATGGGGGTTTTTCTTAATCTTTCTTCCCCGGCCTCATATTAAAATGGTTTTCCTGGATAACCCCTTTAAATTAATTGCCCCTTTATATTATGCCCCTGACACACATACTGCACCCCTAATTACCCCTTATATAAATGACACCCCCATCATAATGACCCCATATACTAATTAATACCCAGAACTGTGCTAAAAAAGATAGTTATACTCTACCTGCAATTCCTTGATGTATATGGCGGCCGCCTCCTCCTCTTCTTGCCCCGTACTCTGTGCCCTGTCCACACATAGGACATCTGCGTCTCAGCCCCAGGAAATGTATTTATGTAACTCACTGATCTCTGTATCATTATACATTAATAAATATGTTCTGTTTTTATAAATCTGTAGGATTTTTTTTCAATAGATCTAAATGGTTTTTAATCCCTTTGTTACTGGGGTTTGGTCTCGTTGGATGGTTTCTCTATCTATATCTATATATATATATATATATATATATATATATATATATATATATATATATATATATATATATATATATATATATATGTCCTCCTGATCATCACTGGTTGTTGTATATTGTTATATTGGGTAACACCAGCCAGAGAAGTCTCCCCTGGTTTTCCCAGTTTCCAATATTACAAATCAGACTGGTGGGGAGATCCTCTAATTGTTGTCCCCAGAACCGATATACAGTAACTAAGATATGGAGACATCGGTGATGACTGGTGGGGGGTTCTCTTACTTGTTGCTTCTGGTTCCTCGGCTTGGTCCTGGAGGTCACAGATGGTCTCACTTGGACAGTTCTTGATGTTATGACCTCTCATTGTGCAGTTCAAGCAAAACTTTACCTTACGGTCTCTCTTACTGAGCTCCATCTTGTCCGTCTGTTAGGATAATGCTGGATATTTATTCACCCAGGATAATTTTGTATTTTTCTTAGCATTAATGTGAGGTTTGGAGGCCTGCGCAGAGATGGGGAGAGATCTCTAAAATATATATATTAATCCAAAAAGACTTCAGATCGCACCAGTAAGCAGTCGGGTTCTCACCTCAGGAAAATGGTTTTGTCCCACCAAAAAATTGAAGCAAAAAAATCAGGCAGCTCTCCAGAGTAAAGTGAGGACTGTGAAGGTGATTTTATTGCCCCATGTGATGTTTCAGCTCAAGCAGGAACCTTTGTCACGTGTACATATAATATAATCTCTATATTACATATATACCGCATATACATGTGGACAAAATTGTTGGTCCCCCCTCCCTCTAATGACAGAAAAACCCCACAATGGTCACAGAAATAACTTGAATCTGACAAAAGTAATAATATATAAAAATTCTATGAAAATGAACACTTGAAAGTCAGACATTGTTTCCAACCAGGCTTCAACATGAAACAGGCCTGGACAGAAATGAGGGTTCCCCTGAAAATAATGTGACCAGAGGGACATGTTACATCCAGGGGTGTCCACTAATAGCATCCCCGGTGTCTACAATCCTGTAATCAGTCCGTGGCCTGTATATAGGGCTACAGATACTCGCTGTGCTGTTTGGTGACATGGTGAGTACCGCACTCAACATGGACCAGAGGAAGCGAAGGAAAGAGTTGTCTCAGGAGCTTAGAAAATTATAGACAAGCATGTTAAAGGTAAAGATTATAAGACCATCTCCAAGCCGATCGCAGGACTTTTCTCTCTGCATTTTTAAAGCGGAATGGGGAACGGGTTTCACAAGCGGAGACCGAGCACTAGTGTGAACCGAGCCTTAGGGAGACCAAATCTCCGTACACTTCCATCTTCTGATCTGGGGGACATGGTATAGAGGGGCCCCGTTATAAGCTTTGCTCTGGGGTCTATGGGTAACTTGTTAGGCCCCTGTGATTTCATTAGGATACAGACGTGGTCTCTTCCTGTATAGAAAGCAAAGCTGAGCAGTGACCCTAATTCTCTAGAGACGTCCCTGATATCCGACCTATCAGACACTTCTATCCTGGGGAAATGGGAATACACCTTATGGTTTATTGTGGTACAATGTGAATGAGAATGTGGCCCCTGTAGAGGAGCTGAAGAGGAGACTACAGAATATTTCTGTATTTAAGATGAATTTATTTTATTCAAGAAAATAATTACAGAATATTCAGGAAGATCTCAGGAACATCTCCCCCATATATATATATATATATATATATATATATATATATAGTCCACAGTCCACGTGGTCATCAGTGTTTGGGCTTCTCAGGGGTTTTGCTTCCCAATGTTAATACAACAGAGTTTTGTTTTTTTTTTTCTCAACTTTTGATCACATCCAATATCCAATTTTTAACTCCGTCCCCCCGACCTCCAGAATCCGGCCACTGCATCTGTGGAGAGAAGTGAGGACATGTTATATCTCATAGTGCGTATTGTATAGGATAGGACTTTGTATTGATGTAAGAATCTGGTGGTCCCCCCCCCCCCCCTTCCATTTTTGTGATCAGCCATAATAATTTCAGTAAATGGATCTTCCAGGATGTTTTCTGCCCCCACCTCATACAGATCAGCCCCTGCTCACTATATTGGGCTCAGTATATTATAGGATTTGGAGCTTCCACCAATAAACAGAAGTCGGAATCTTTATAACATTGAGTTAGTTGTCGCCCTGTTGTCCCCAGAACAGATATAACTAAGATATGGAGACATCGGAGATGACTGGTGGGGGGTCCTCTTACCTGTTCCTCTTACCTGTTCCTCTTACCTGTTCCTCTTACCTGTTCCTCTTACCTGTTCCTCTTACCTGTTCCTCTTACCTGTTCCTCTTACCTGTTCCTCTTACCTGTTCCTCTTACCTGTTCCTCTTACCTGTTCCTCTTTCTCTTGCTTCTTGGTTTTCTTTGTTTTTTTGGCTGTGCTTGGTCCTGGAGGTCACAGATGGTCTCACTTGGGCAGTCTTTCATGTTATGACCTATCATTGAGCAGATCAAGCAAAACTTTACCTTGAAGCCTCTCACTGAGGTCCATGTTGTCACCTGTGTGTGACATGTCAGGATAGGTAATGATTGCCTGAGAGTTCCCCAGGATACATCTATATGGAAGGTGCTGGAGACCGTCAGATGTGGACGGGTCTTTCCTCAGTCTGACAATTGGACCAGTTATTGCTGTATATACCTGGGGTGGGACCAGACTGATGGCGCCCACTAGTGGACAGTAATGGAGCTTGGCATGACCAGCCATGTTTGAGGTCCTCCATTAGACTTGGAGAATGTTATTGCAATGGGAAATGTTTGTGGGGTTGGTGTACAGTCTGGGTATAGGTGCAGACCCCGAACTTCACTGCCTTACAGGAGGATGGGGGTGATGTATCTGTATCCAGAGGTCATGGTGTTTGTGATGGTACAGACGTCTTCTGAGGTCATAGAAGGTTCTGCAGGCCTTGTCTGAGAATCTCTATGGCTTGGTGAACACTCCCGGATTAGTTTGTGATCTATTTATTTATATATATATATATATATATATATATATATATATATATATATATATATATATATATATTTTTTTTTTTTCTATTCGATCATTCCTACCAGCAGGGGCGCTGTTGTACAGACTGATCTCTCTGGGCTCAGACTTCTTGTTGCAGGGTCACTTCATGGCCATGACTGCCACCTGCTGGGACCGAGAGGTAAAGACTCCCCAGCTAAGGGTGTGTTCACACTTGTGCTGGAGTCCGTCCAACGCCAATCGACTGAAAACTAGATGGGCACCAGATAGCAACGCATTGCTTAAAAACCCATTCATTTGAATGGGGTTTTTAAAGCAATGCGCGGGTGTGCGCTTACAGTTATTTTGTCGGAAATAAAGCCTGACATGCAGGACTTCATTTCCAGCGAAAAAAAAAACCTGGATTTGTGGCGCAGAGGGTGTAAGCGCATTGCTTTAAAAAAAACCATTAAAATGAATGGGGGTTTTAAGCAATGCGTCGCTATCTGGTGCCTATCCAGTTTCCCCAGATTTTCAGTCGGATTGGTGTCAGACGGACTCAAGCGCAAGTGTGAACCCACCCTTACAGAACCCTACAGCTCAGCTTCCTTTATGACATGTCACTTGTCCATAACAGTAGACATCTTATATCTGTAAATCAGGATCTTGTCTAGATTGTTACATGGCCATACACTGTAAGATATCTGCAGACAATGGAATGACCTTCTCTAGTCCTATCCGGGCCCCACTGCTATATAGGGCCCCAGATGATGTCACCAGTTTCTGTTCCTTTGATCACATTGGCATGGGCTTTTCAGACCCCAGAATATGATCAGAGGCCCGGGGGAGGCGATACTCACCTCTCCTGTGCTCCGCCACGGTCCTCTTCAATGACGTCAGACGTGGGTTACGCCAGTTTGTTGTCCAATATAAAGACAACAAAGAGTCTTTACCAGTTTTGCTCAGTAACTTATGGTCATATCCACTTTCCAAAATTCTCTTGAGGGTCTAAATTCAGTCCCCCTCCCCCTATCCCTTCCCAACCACCAGAATTGGGCTTCTATCTGTGGAGAGAAGTGAGGACATGTTCCTGCCCTTTATATATAGTAGTGTTTCCTCTGCATATCATTACTTGGGGCATTGTATAGTCTCTTACCCTTATGTGACCGGTTATATCTGTGTACTCTATATAGCACATATATTGTAGGTTATACCTCTGCTAGTGACCGCCTCATGACTGTGGCCATTGCTGATATCTATACTATGGCGTGTTTTTATTCCCTCCAGTCAGAGGCGTAGCTAGGGGCTCAGCACAGGGGGGCAAACATGTCCAAGTGCGCCCCCAACTTGGGTATACCGATATCACTATACAGTGACTGTATACTGGTATATACGGGCTCTACACAGGGCTGTGCAGACCATTTAGGTGAATACAGGGCAGTAACATTCTGTGACTTACAGGTGACGTCTCTGACTAATCCTTCACATTTCCCTTCTCTTCCCTCTGGACTGCCATGACCACTTCTTCCAGCTGTTTCTTTTTGATGCTGCTTGGTCTTCTTGGTTCTTGTGACTCAGCTTGGTCTTGAAGGTCACAAATGGCTTCATCTGGACAGTCTTTGCGTTTGTGACCAATGCATGTATAGTCTCTTACTGAGGTCTATTTTGTGGTCTGTGACATGTCTGGATAAGTGATGAACCAAGTAGATAAGATATGCTCTTCTTACAACATCAGACACAGTTTCCAGTCCAGAAGCCAAAGCTGTCGGGGATCTTGGTAGGATCTTTCATCACGGTGAAGAAATTCCTTAATAGAGTAGCGATGTCCTCCCCTGGTGTATGAGGGTTCTGCACGGATATGGTCACTTTCAGTAGAGCGTGGAGAGGAGGTGGATTCAGGTCTTGATGGGTTCTCCATGATACTGGACCTTCTGATAACTGGAGGAGAAGAGTCCAACTGGGTCTACACCAGGAGTGTGTGAGCAACAAACGTTCTCCTCGTAATATCTAGTTCCCGGGTGTACAGAGAAGATATCATTATTGAGACCGTTCCCCCTTGCCCCAGCAGACACTACAGATATTGGGGATAGGGGTGTGGGCTGCTGTGCCCTGTATTACACAATTATCCCTTCTGACTCTGCAGCGTTCCTACTGTCTGGCACAATCCCAGTTGTCAGGTGTAATTCCCATTACTTACTGGTCTCTGCTCAGTCTTGTCTCTATACTGGATTATCAGACATTGTTCCTTTCATCTTTCTATATGATTGAGAACCTCCTATGTAGTTGTGTAAATGGATAATGTCACTTTATTACCCAAACCGCACCTCAACAGTGACTGGATAAACGCACAGCGTATAGTATATAGATGGACTGAGGTGGGGGTATATATGGAGGACACGTATATATGGTAGGTGGATGGTCTCATCATCTTAGTGCATGGATTACAGAAATGTCTCAGTATCAATCCATAGATACAATATATCTCGTCTAGATAGAAATACATACAAGGCCAGCGCTCCAAACATGTGCTGAGAAATCAATAAGTTATTTATGACATTAGATGTACCAAAAATGGTACCAATAAAGACACATCCTGCAAAATACAAGATCTCATACAATTAAATTAAACAGACTTGTAATATCCATAAACCAATAGAACAAAAATTCTGATCCTCTGAATTTTTGTTCGATCACTGTGTATTATCCTGTACTGTGACATCACTGTGTATTATCCTGTACTGTGACATCAGTGTGTATTATCCCTGTACTGTGACATCACTGTGTATTATCCCTGTACTGTGACATCCCAATGTAAATACAACAGCGTTTAGTTTTCTCAAATAACTTTTGATCACATCTAATTTCCATTATTTGACTGAGGGTCTCAACTCAGTCCCCCCGACCTCTAGAATCCAACCCTTGTATCTGTGGAGAGAAGTGAGGACATGTTATATCTCAGTGCGTATTGTATAGGAGAGGACTTTGTACTGACTTGTGTGTTTTTATAAAAAAAAAAAGTCAGTAAATGGATCTTCCAGGATGTTTTCAGCCCCCACCTCATACAGATCAGCCCCTGCTCACTATATTGGGCTCACTATATTATAGGATTTGGAGCTTCCACCAAAAATCCCAATAAACAGAAGTTGGAATCTTTATAACATTGAGTTAGTTGTCGCCCTGTTGTCCCCAGAACAGATATAACTAAGATATGGAGACATCGGTGATGACTGGTGGGGGGTCCTCTTACCTGTTCCTCTCTCTTGCTTCTTGGTTTTCTTCGGCTTTTGGCTGGGCTTGGTCCTGGAGGTCACAGATGGTCTCACTTGCGCAGTCTTTGGTGCTATGACCTATCATTGAGCAGTTCAAGCAAAACTTTACCTGAAGTCTCTGTTACTGAGGTCCATGTTGTCATCTGTGTGTGACATGTCAGGATAGGTAATGATTGCCTGAGTTCCCCAGGATACATCTATATGGAAGGTGCCGGAGACCATCAGATGTGGACGGGTCTTTCCTCAGTCTGACCATCGCAGACCAGTTATTTGGTCCAGAAGCCAAATCTGTATTTACCTCAGGTGGGTCCAGACTGATTCTGTCCACTAGTGGGAGCAAAGGGATCTAGGTATGACCAGCCATGTTTGAGGTCCTTCATTAGACTTGGGGAATGTTGTGCAGAAGTCCAGGTGGGAATGTTTGTAGGACTGGATATAACTAAGATATGGAGACATCGGTGATGACTGGTGGGGGGTCCTCTTACCTGTTACTTTTCTAATTCCTCTGATGCTTCTTGCACTTCTTACTTCTCCAACAGTCCCTCTGGATGGTCAGTTGAAGTTTTTCATCATGGTCTTTGTGTAGGAGGTCAGTGTCATTTGGACAGTCTTTTGATGTTCTATTATTGTGCAGTTCAAGCAAGAAGCTATTTTATAGTCATTGAGGATTTTCTTTGTCCATCTCACCATCCACTTGAGGTATGTCTGAGTAAGTAATCAGTGTTTCTGAGTTCCCCAAGGTGCATCTATTTGGTAAGTGCAGGAGACCATCATATGAGGACGGATCTTTCCTTACCCTGACAATGACAGACCAGTTCTCTGTCCAGAATCCAAGGGTGTTGAGAATCTTGGTAGGACGATACACCGCAGTACAAAAGTGTGTTACGGAGTCAGCAACCTCATTCCTTGGTGTATGTGGGTTTCTCACTGATAGTCACTTGTCTTTCGGCACTTTCAGTAGAGCATGGAGAGGAGGTGGATTCAGGTCTTGATGGGTTCTCCATTCTCTTCTCCACCAGATCTTACAGTTGTCAGCAGAAGGTAGAAGAGTCCAACAGGATCTACACTAGGAATGTATGTGAGTAATGAGATCAGACCCTGCTTTATACCAGTGTAGATTGGGGAGAGGGGGTGGTTGTCCTCCACTATTGTTGGGGCATTGTATAACAGGTCACATAAGGGTAAGTGACTATATCTATGTACTCTATATAGCACATATATTGTAGGTTATATCTCTGCCAGTTATCGCCTTATGACTGGGCATTGCTGATATCTATACTAATTCCCCCCCCCCCAGCAGAGGCGTAGCTAGGGGTTCAGCACAGGGGGGCAAACATGTCCAACTTGGGTATACCGATATCACTATACGGTCACTGTATCCTGGTATATAGCAGCTCTACACAGGGCTCTACAGACCATTTAGGTGAATACAATGTAATAACATTTAGTAACTTACAGGTGACGTCTCTGACTAATCGGTCACATTTCCCTTCTCTTCCCTCTGGACCGCCATGACCACTCTTCCAGTCTCTGTAAAGTTTGCAGCACAGACATCTTTGGCTCCTCACTTTTCCAGGCATCCGACCCACATTGTCCTCACCTGCACCCCCATCCTGCTGCTACCCCAATTACACAATATGATATAATCCCCCCTTATCTCTTATTGATGATCTGTCCTAAGGATAGATCAATAAAAATGAGCTGGAAAGCCCCTTTAATAAAGCCCAAGTGCCACCTTAAAGGGGTTGTCCAGGATAACCACTTTTTAATATGAGGCTGGAAAAGTGAAGGAATTAAGAAAACTCCATACTCACCTGTGTCTCCCGGCATGGTCCGGTCCTGCTGCTGTTTTTTCTTCTGGAAGAAGCCCCCGTCGCCCTGTGACGTCCCGTGTCCTTTCCTTAGGCCGCTGACTGGGCTCAGTAGTCACCTGCAGTGGGGACTTCTACCAGAAGAAGACACCGAAGCAGCAGGACCAGACTGTGCTGGGAGACATCGGAGCACTGGGGACAGGTGAGTATGGGGGTTTTTCTTAATCTTTCTTCCCCGGCCTCATATTAAAATGGTTTTCCTGGACAACCCCTTTAAATTAATTGCCCCTTTATATTATGCCCCTGACACAAATACTGCACCCCTAATGACTCCTTATATAAATGACCCCCCCATCATAATGACTCCTTATACTAATTAATACCCAGAACTGTGCTAAAAGATATATACTGTCCTACCTGCAATCCCTTGATGTATATGGCGGCCGCCTCCTCCGTCTTCTTGGCCCCGTACTCTGTGCCCTGTCCACACATAGGACATCTGCGTCTCAGCCCCAGGAAATGTATTTATGTAACTCACTGATCTCTGTATCATTATACATTAATAAATATGTTCTGTTTTTATAAATTTGTAGGATTTTTTTCAATAGATCTAAATGGTTTTTAATCCCTTTTGTTACTGGGGTTTGGTCTCGTTGGATGGTTTCTCCTATCTATATCTATATCTATCTATCTATCTATCATCTATCATCTATCTATCTATATATATATATATATATATATATATATATATATATATTATATAAATAATGTCCTCCTGATCATCACTGGTTGTTGTATATTGCTATATTGGGCAACACCAGCCAGAGAAGTCTCCCTCTGGCTTTCCCAGTTTCCAAAATTACAAATCAGACTGGTGGGGAGATCCTCTAATTGTTGTCCCCAGAACGGATATACAGTAACTAAGATATGGAGACATCGGTGATGACTGGTGGGGGGTTCTCTTACTTGTTGCTTCTTTTCGGTTTTCCTCGGCTTGGTCCTGGAGGTCACACATGGTCTCACTTGGACAGTTCTTGATGTTATGACCTCTCATTGTGCAGTTCAAGCAAAACTTTACCTTACGGTCTCTCTTACTGAGCTCCATCTTGTCCGTCTGTTAGGATAATGCTGGATATTTATTCACCCAGGATAATTTTGTATTTTTCTTAGCATTAATGTGAGGTTTGGAGGCCTGCACAGAGATGGGGAGAGATCTCTAAAATATATATATTAATCCAAAAAGACTTCAGATCGCACCAGTAAGCAGTCGGGTTCTCACCTCAGGAAAATGGTTTTGTCCCACCAATATATTGAAGCAAAAAAATCAGGCAGCTCTCCAGAGTACAGTGAGAACTGTGAAGGTGATTTTATTGCCCCATGTGATGTTTCGGCTCAAGCAGGAACCTTTATCATGTGTACATATAATATAATCTCTATATTACATATATACCGCATACACACGTGGACAAAATTGTTGGTCCCCCCTCCCTCTAATGACTGAAAAACCCCACAATGGTCACAGAAATAACTTGAATCTGACAAAAGTAATAATATATAAAAATTCTATGAAAATGAACAAATGAAAGTCAGACATTGCTTTCCAACCAGGCTTCAACAGAATAATTTTTGAAAAGAAAACTCATGAAACAGGCCTGGACAGAAATGATGGTTCCCCTGAAAATAATGTGACCAGAGGGACATGTTACATCAAGGTGTGTCCACTAATAGCATCCCCGGTGTCTACAATCCTGTACTCAGTCAGTGGCCTGTATATAGGGCTACAGATACTCGCTGTGCTGTTTGGTGACATGGTGAGTACCGCACTCAACATGGACCAGAGGAAGAGAAGGAAAGAGTTGTCTCAGGAGCTTAGGAAGAAAATTATAGACAAGCATGTTAAAGGTAAAGATTATAAGACCATCTCCAAGCCGATCGCAGGACTTTTCTCTCTGCGTTTTTAAAGCGGAATGGGGAATGGATTTCCCAAGCGGAGACCGAGCACTAGTGTGAACCGAGCCTTAGGGAGACCAAATCTCCGTACACTTCCATCTTCTGATCTGGGGGACATGGTATAGAGGGGCCCCGTTATAAGCTTTGCTCTGGGGTCTATGGGTAACTTGTTAGGCCCCTGTGATTTCATTAGGATACAGACGTGGTCTCTTCCTGTATAGAAAGCAAAGCTGAGCAGTGACCCTAATTCTCTAGAGACGTCCCTGATATCCGACCTATCAGACACTTCTATCCTGGGGAAATGGGAATACACCTTATGGTTTATTGTGGTACAATGTGAATGAGAATGTGGCCCCTGTAGAGGAGCTGAAGAGGAGACTACAGAATATTTCTGTATTTAAGATGAATTGATTTGATTTTATTCAATAAAACCATTACAGAAGATCCCAGAACCCCCCCATATATAATGTCCACGTGGTCATCACTGTTTGTCGTATTTAAATTGGGAAACAAAATCCCTGAGAAGCCCAAAGAGTCTTCAAAAGTTATTTGAGAAACTGTTAATCAAATCCAATTTCCATTATTTGACTCAGTCCCCCCCGACCTCCAGAATCCGGCCCTTGTATCTGTGGAGAGAAGTAAGGACATGTTATATCTCATAGTGCGTATTGTATATGAGAGGACTTTGTACTGACTTGTGTGTGTGGGGGTTTTTTGTTTTTGTTTTTTTTTTTAAATAAAAAAAATTTCAGTAAATGGATCTTCCAGGATGTTTTCAGCCCCCACCTCATACAGATCAGCCCCTGCTCACTATATTGGGCTCAGTATATTATAGGATTTGGAGCTTCCACCAAAAATCCCAATAAACAGAAGTCGGAATCTCTATAACATTGAGTTAGTTGTCGCCCTGTTGTCCCCAGAACAGATATAACTAAGATATGGAGACATCGGTGATGACTGGTGGGGGGGGTCCTCTTACCTGTTCCTCTTTCTCTTGCTTCTTGGTTTTCTTCGGTTTTTTGGCTGGGCTTGGTCCTGGAGGTCACAGATGGTCTCACTTGGGCAGTCTTTCATGTTATGACCTATCATTGAGCAGTTCAAGCAAAACTTTACCTTGAAGTCTCTGTTACTGAGGTCCATGTTGTCACCTGTGTGTGACATGTCAGGATAGGTAATGATTGCCTGAGAGTTCCCCAGGATACATCTATATGGAAGGTGCTGGAGACCGTCAGATGTGGACGGGTCTTTCCTCAGTCTGACCAACACAGACCAGTTTCCAGTCCAGAAGCCAAAGCTGTTGTGGATCTTGGTAGGACCTTCCACCACGGTGCAGAAGTCTCTTAAGAAGGTAGCTATGTCCTCCCTTGGTGTATGAGGTTTTCGGATTGATACTGTCACGTCTCTCTCTTTACTTTCACCAGAACATCCGGAGTAGAAGGATTGTCATCGTGATCGGTTCTTCATTATAACTGGAGGAGATCTGCATGGAGGAATGGGCCAACATACCAGCAACAGTGTGTGCCAACCTTGTGAAGACTTACAGGAAACGTTTCACCTCTGTCATTGCCAACAAAGTATACAGAACAAAGTATTGAGATGAACTTTTGTTATTGACCAAATACTTATTTTCCACCATAATTTGCAAATAAATTCTTAAAAAATCAGACAATGTGATTTTCTGGATTAGTTTTCTCATTTTGTCTCTCATAGTTGAGGTCTACCTATGATGACAATTACAGGCCGGCCTCATCTTTATAAGTGCGAGAACTTGCACAATTGGTGGCTGACTAAATACTTTTTCCCCACGGTATATCTTTCTATCTACTATACATCATATATATCTTTCTATAGATTTCTTTGTATCTATCGCTCTATGTCTATCCTATTTCTTCCATTCTGCCTTCCTGTGAGGATAATCCGTCTCTTTATCCCCCTCATGTCCTTGTTGTACATGTAGAAGATCTGACATGTAGGATACAGGTAACATATTTATACAGCACAGGAAATACCATAAAATACCAAAAAAAACACAATACTAAATATTGTATTTTACATCGATGTTTAATACATTATATGCACCTAAAATGTTGACAAACATTACATCTAATCCCACAAAATAAAAGATCTCATAGCTACATAAAAAAATATAACTGCTGGAATACAGAAGAGAGAAAAATTACTACTCTACAATTAGTTCTATCACTAAGGGGTTAAAGGCCTGGCTCAGTGGCTGCAGCATGTATTGTATCGCTCCTACCAGCAGGGGCGCTGTTGTACAGACTGATCTCTCTGGGCTCAGACTTCTTGTTGCAGGGTCACTTCATGGCCATGACTGCCACCTGCTGGGACCGAGAGGTAAAGACTCCCCAGCTAACAGAACCCTATATCTCAGCTTCCTTTATATATGACATGTCACTTGTCCATAATATTAGACATTTTATATTTGGATATCAAGATCTTATCTAGATTGCTAAAGGGCCATACACTGTAAGATATCTGCAGACAATGGAATGACCTTCTCTAGTCCTATCCGGGCCCCACTGCTATATAGGGCCCCAGATGATGTCACCAGTTTTCTATGTTCCTTTGATCATCACATTGGCATGGGATATTTAGTTGCCCATGCCCTCCCCTCTGCGGGGCACAATCCATGTGCTAATAGATGCCCCAATATATCACCTGCCCTTCAGAAGGACGACCTTAATCCAGAAGCTTCTTCTGTAACTTGTCACTATAGAAACCGGAGATACCGTTATGTGTAACCTATAGATCGGAGGCCCCGTATGGGCTTATCTACCAGGGGAGCAGATATCACATCTGTAATAGGCCCAACAACTAAGGAGGCCATTAATACTGAGGCCGGACATCACTGTGTGTATTATCTCTGTACTGTGACATCACTCCCCCCCCCCCCCCCCCCCCCCCCCCCCCCGTGTGTATTATCCCTGTACTGTGACATCACTGTGTATTATCCCTGTGCTGTGACATCACTGTGTTATCCCTGTACTGTGACATCAGTGTGTGTATTATCTCTGTACTGTGACATCACTGTGTGTATTATCTCTGTACTGTGACATCACTGTGTGTATTATCTCTGTACTGTGACATCTCTGTGTGTATTATCTCTGTACTGTGACATCACTGTGTGTATTATCTCTGGACTGTGACATCAGTGTGTATTATCCCTGTACTGTGACATCACTCTGTGTATTATCCCTGTACTGTGACATCACTGTGTGTATTATCCTGTACTGTGACATCACTGTGTGTATTATCCCTGTACTGTGACATCCGGGGCCGTTTCAACACATTGGTGGGCCCTGTGCAAAGGTGTCATAAGTGCCCCCCATCACCACCACTTAGAAATACTTGACCTGCACAAATAATAATGCGCCCTCAATGGCTCCTACACAGTATAATTCCTCCCTAGTGGCCCCACGTAATATAATGCCCCCTGCCGGGTTGCCCCCACATTTTCATGTACTTCAGGTTACCCCTCCGTATTTATGTCCCTCTGAGGTTTGCCAACACAGTGTCATGCCCCCACCGTATCATGTCCCCAACTGTATATATCAAAGAAAAAGACAAACCTTAATACCAAATAGACCAAATCTCCGTACACTTCCATCTTCTGATCTGGGGGACATGGTATAGAGGGGCCCCGTTATAAGCTTTGCTCTGGGGTCTATGGGTAACTTGTTAGGCCCCTGTGATTTCATTAGGATACAGATGTGGTCTCTTCCTGTATAGAAAGCAAAGCTGAGCAGTGACCCTAATTCTCTAGAGACGTCCCTGATGTCCGACCTATCAGACACTTCTATCCTGGGGAAATGGGAATACACCCATGGTCGGACTGGCCACTGTGTGCCCCTTCACTAGTCCCCTATACTGTATGGGGACCATTGATGGAGTCATTGGGGGGGGGGGGGGGAGTGATGGTGGCCAATAGCCTGGGGGACATTAAAGGGGTTGTGCAGGATAACATATACAATATATATTTATATTTTTTTTTTTTTTTTTTTTTTTTTTTTTTGGGGGGGGGGGGGGGGGGGTGTCACCTCCCCCGACTAATTAGGAAAAAGACAAAGATTATACTGGACAACCTCTTTAAAGTGTGGCGCATTAGGGGGTGTATTAAAGGGGTTGTCCAGGTATAATTTGTTATGGTTTATCCTCAGGATAGGCCATAGATACCTGATCTGTTGGGGGCTGATCCCGGACCGATCAGCTGTACGGAGCCACATATGATGCCCGTCCTGTACACAATACGGGGCCAGAAGCAGAAAGCTCTGTCCACTGTGTATTAGCCGGGCACCTTCACTGTATCTCAGCACTTATTGAAGGCAGTAGGAGCTGAGCAGTGCAGGCGCCGGGCTGCTATACAGCGGATGGAGCTTTCTGCTTCCGGCCCTGTGTTGTGTACAGAACGGGCTCCGGAAGTGACTTGTACAGCTGATGGGGCTGTGTGTCAGCCCCCTACCGATCAGGTATTTATGGCCTAGCCTGAGCATAGGCCATAAAAAAGATTAACCCTGGACAACCCCTTTAATATGCCCCACACAGTTTAATGTTCCCCCCACAGGATGTTAGCCCCCATCACTGCTCCTACACAATACAATGGCCCCATCGCTGTTCCCGATTCAGTATGGGGGACCAGTGAAGAGGCCACTGTATGGGGGGGACCAGTGAAACGCCAATAAAAAAATTTGGCCCAGACAACCCCTTAAAAGAGGTTGTCCATAAACTGGAGCGACCACTGTGGTAGCCGCCAGGGAGGTGAATAAAAAAATAAAAAAAAAAATTTCAAAAAAAGCATACTCACCTGTCCCCAGCACTGCGTTGTCCCCTGCCTGTGTCTGTTCGGTCTCAGGGCAGCGCCTCATTTCTGGAAGTCCTGTACCTAATTGGTCTTAGCGATCACATGAGGTGCAGGACTCCCAGCAAGGAGGCGCCGGCACGAGACTGAATGGACACTGGCAGCGGACAACGGAGCATCCGGGGACAGGTGAGTATGCTTTTTTTTTTTTTTTTTTTTTTTTTTTTTATCTTATTTTATACCTCCTGCCCGGCCTGTGGGTTGTGCCAATTCCTGGACAACCTCTTCAAAGAATTTATCCATCTTTCTAATATTGATATCCTGTCCTTTAGGATAGGCCATCAATATTACATCTGCAATAATACAACAGCCAGCACCGCTGCAGATCAGCTTTTCCGGGACAGTGCGGCTACAGGTAAAGGTAACAATTCTTGGAGCCACGCTGTTCTGTAGAGACAGCCAATGTTGTCTTAAGCTTCATTTGTCTGTATAAACTGTTAATGTTGAATGTATTTCTGTGATTCTGTTCCTTTAAGACAGCAGCCATTGTAATTGTGACATGATGCTGGAGTGGACCCCCCCCCTTTTATGTCAGCCTGCCTGTTCTGCAGACAGAGTGTGAGCAGAGAAGCAGGAAGTGACGAGACAGAGAGCAGCAGCCATCTTGGCAAGTGTTGTATTGAACTGGTGTGGAGATTTTTCTGTACAGCTAAGCTGTATCTTGGTCCAGAGACAAACAGAGTGTAAAGAGACAACAGGACTAGTGAGTCCACGTGAAAGGAACTGTGCTCAGTGGCTGATCAGTGAGACTGACATTGTGACTGTGTATATGGATACCACAGATAGAGACTCGCAGTGCTGTTGATGTACTGGACGGCACCTGCTAAATCCCGGCTTACATCCCAGCTCAGTGTATGGATTCGGCAGGACTGTCAGTGTGCTGAGTGGAATCTGCTGTTGGATTACATTGCATTCAGTTGGTTTCCCTGTCTGTTAAAGAGGACTTCATTTCTCCCAAGATCCTGATAACAGTGAGGAGAGGACGCTTCACTATAAAAGAAA
The DNA here is from genome assembly GCA_947044405.1 of Leptodactylus fallax. Classification (NCBI taxonomy): domain Eukaryota; kingdom Metazoa; phylum Chordata; class Amphibia; order Anura; family Leptodactylidae; genus Leptodactylus; species Leptodactylus fallax. The sequence continues at coordinate 576,446 of CAMRHE010000413.1, forward strand.
GGACCGACTTTGGGCCCCACCGCGCGCTTCTACGGACTGTAAGCGGTCCACCTGGACCACTGGGGAAAAGGGGGTGCACCCAAATGTGAAGTCAGGGTCAGTTAGGGATAGTTTTGAGTATATTGTTCATTCAGTGTCCATACTGCAGAATTGGACAGAGTAAAAGTAGAAACCATTGCAGAATTTGCCTTGAAATTGTTCATGCTATATTGTATATTTTGCTTGTCTTTAGCCCTGTCATTTTACCTTTAACTAGCCTTTATTAACTTATAGTAAATATATATTTTTTTTCTTGAACTACCGCGTGTGCGTTCATTTCTGGTTGCGGAGTCCAAACCACCTGCCTTGCTCTCGGTTCACAGTTCACTTGCCATACAGGGTGTAGCAGTAGGTTTAGGTAGTGCAGTGGTGCACATGTTATGGCGGGTGCGCAGCATGGCTCCCGGCATGTTATTACCTTTATCTGCCCTGTCTTGGTACTGCTGATCTGCAGGGATCCTGACGGTGGGCACCAAGACGCAATTCCACTGGGGGGTCCTAGACATCCCAGTCCGACACTGAATACACCTTATGGTTTATTGTGGTACAATGTGAATGAGAATGTGGCCCCTGTAGAGGAGCTGAAGAGGAGACTACAGAATATTTCTGTATTTAAGACAAATTTATTTTATTCAATAAAATTACAGAAGATCCCAGAACCCCCCCATATATAATGTCCACGTGGTCATCACTGTCATATTTACATTGGGAAACAAAATCCCTGAGAAGTCCAAAGAGTCTTCAAACGTTATTTGTGAAAATGTTAATCAAATCCAATATCTGACTCAGTTCCTCCGACTCCAGAATCCGGCCCTTGTATCTGTGGAGAGAAGTGAGGACATGTTATATCTCATAGTGCGTATTGTATAGGATAGGACTTTGTATTGATTTAAGAATCTGGTGGTTCCCCCCCCCCCCTCCATTTTTGTGATCAGCCATAATAATTTCAGTAAATGGATCTTCCAGGATGTTTCAGCCCCCACCTCATACAGATCAGCCCCTGCTCACTATATTGGGCTCACTATATTATAGGATTTGGGGTTTCCACTAAACATCCCAATAAACAGAAGGCGGAATCTTTATAACATTGAGTTGTCGCCCTGTTGTCTCCAGAACAGATATAAGTAAGATATGGAGACATCGGAGATGACTGGTGGGGGGTCCTCTTACCTGTTCCTCTTTCTCTTGCTTCTTGGTCTTTCTTCTGCTGCCTCGGCTAGGTCCTGGAGGTCACACATGGTCTCACTTGCGCAGTCTTTGGTGCTATGACCTATCATTGAGCAGTTCAAGCAAAACATTACATTTAAGTCTCTGTTACTGAGGTCCATGTTGTCGTCTGTGTGTGACATGTCAGGATAGGTAATGATTGCCTGAGAGTTCCCCAGGATACATCTATATGGAAGGTGCCGGAGACCATCACATGTGAACGGGTCTTTCCAAAGTCTGACCAACACAGACCAGTTTCCATTTCCAGTAGCCAAAGCTGTTGGGGGTCTCGGTAGGACTTTCCACCACGGTGCAGAAGTCTCTTAAGAAGGCAGCTATGTCCTCCCTTGGTGTATGATGGTTTCGGAGTGATACTGTCACTTCTATCTCTTCACTTTCATCAGAACATCCGGAGTTGAAGGATTGATGTCGTGATCGGTTCTTCATTATGATAACTGGAGGAGATGAAGCAGAAGAGTCCAACACGGTCTACACCAAGCCTGTATATGAGCAATGTGACACAGCCCTGCTATATACCAGTGTAGATTGGGGAGGGTCGGTGTCTCCCCCCGCTATTTACATAACACAAGTCTATTCCAAAGGTAAAGATCACACCCAGAGGAAGGATCCATCATGAGGAGGTCTTGGTGGTCTCCTGTGGTTCTCCCCTCCCCCTATTGTCTCAGGTAGTGCAAATTTAATTTACATAAGACAAGTCTATTCACTAGATATAATCTACACCCAAATCATCAGACAATGGAAGTTTCCCTATAAAAAATATCTATCTACAGTTCGGTCCATATATATTTGGACACTGACACTAATTTTCTTTTTTTACCCGTTTACTGAAACATATTCAAGTTATAGTTATATAATGGACAAGGACAGAAGGTCCAGACTTTCATCTGAGGGGATCCACAATAAAATTGGATGAAGGGTTTAGGAGTCTCAGCTCAGTAACATGGGCCACCCTGTTTTCAAAGGGACTAAAAGTAATTGGACAACTGACTCTGTGGCTGTTTCCTGGGCAGGTTCGGGCAATTCCTTCCTTATGTCATTCTCAATTAAGCAGATAAAAGACCTGGACGCCCACGGAAGACATAGACATACTGTGGGCTCAAACCCAGCCAAACTGATCCATAATACAGATGGACAATGACCCAAAACATAAAGCCAAAGCAACCCAGGAGTTTATTAAAGCAAAGAAGTGGAATATTCTAGAATGGCCAAGTCGCCTGATCTCAGCCCCACTGAGCCGCATTTCACTTGTTACAGACTAAACTTCAGACAGAAAGGCCACAAACAAACAGCGACTGAAAACCGCTGCAGTAAAGGCCGAGCATTAACCAGGAGGAGACGCAGCGGCGGTGTCTGGTGATGTCCATGAGCTCAAGACTTCAGGCAGTCACTGCCAACAAAGGGGGAACAACCAAGGATTAGAAAGTCACATTTTATTTACAATTATTTCATTTGTCCAATGACTTTTGAGCCCCTGAAATGAAGGGATTCTGTGTAATAAATGCTTTATAGTCCTCACATTATATACAATCATTTTATACAACCCCCTGAATTAAAGCTGAAAGTCTGAACTTCGACATTGTGGGAATGTCAAGAACCAAAACTAGAAACATGTTATCTCTGTCCTAATATTTATGGACCTGACTGTATGTAGAGAAAATACATAGATAATAGATTGGATTAATGTGAGGTTTGAAGGTCTGCACAGAGATGGAGAGAGAGATCTATTACCTATATATATGATAGAATAATGATCTGTAGGATACAGGTAACATATTTATACAGCACAGGAAAGGTCATAAAATACCAAAAAAACACACAATACTAAATATTGTATTTTACATCAATGTTTAATACATTATATGCACCTAACGTTGTCAAAAATTACATCTAATCCCACAAAATAAAAGATCTCATAGCTACATAAAAATATATAACTGCTGGAATACAGGAGAGAGAAAAATTACTACTCTACAATTAGTTCTATCACTAAGGGGTTAAAGGCCTGGCTCAGTGGCTGCAGCATGTATTGTATCGCTCCTACCAGCAGGGGCGCTGTTGTACAGACTGATCTCTCTGGGCTCAGACTTCTTGTTGCAGGGCCTCTTCATGGCCATGACTGCCACCTGCTGGGACCCAGAGGTAAAGACTCCCCAGCTAACAGAACCCTATATCTCAGCTTCCTTTATATATGACATGTCACTTGTCCATAACAAGTGGAATGATCTTCTCTAGTCCTATCCGGGCCCCACTGCTATATAGGGCCCCAGATGATGTCACCAGTTTTCTATGTTCCTTTGATCATCACATTGGCATGGGATATTTAGTTGCCCATGACCTCCCCTCTGCGGGGCACAATCCATGTGCTAATAGATGCCCCAATATATCACCTGCCCTTCAGAAGGACGACCTTAATCCAGAAGCTTCATCTGTAACTTGTCACTATGGAAACCGGAGATACCGTTATGTGTAACCTATAGATCAGAGGCCCCGTATGGGCTTATCTACCAGGGGAGCAGATATCACATCTGTAATAGGCCCAAAAACTAAGGGGGCCATTAATACTGAGACTGGACCTCACTGTGTGTATTATCCCTGTACTGTGACATCGCTGTGTATATTATCCTGTACTGTGACATCGCTGTGTGTATTATCTCTGTACTGTGACATCGCTGTGTGTATTATCCTGTACTGTGACATCACTGTGTATTATCCCTGTACTGTGACATCACTGTGTGTATTATCTCTGTACTGTGACATCGCTGTGTGTAATATCCCTGTACTGTGACATCGCTGTGTGTATTATCCTGTACTGTGACATCACTGTGTGTATTATCCTGTACTGTGACATCGCTGTGTGTATTATCCCTGTACTGTGACATCGCTGTGTATATTATCCTGTACTGTGACATCGCTGTGTGTATTATCCCTGTACTGTGACATCACTGTGTGTATTATCTCTGTACTGTGACATCACTGTGTGTATTATCCCTGTACTGTGACATCGCTGTGTGTATTATCCCTGTACTGTGACATCGCTGTGTGTATTATCCCTGTACTGTGACATCGCTGTGTGTATTATCCTATACTGTGACATCACTGTGTGTATTATCTCTGTACTGTGACATCACTGTGTGTATTATCCCTGTACTGTGACATCGCTGTGTGCATTATCCCTGTACTGTGACATCGCTGTGTGTATTATCTCTGTACCGTGACATCACTGTGTGTATTATCTCTGTACCGTGACATCACTGTGTGTATTATCCCTGTACCGTGACATCACTGTGTGTATTATCCCTGTACCGTGACATCACTGTGTGTATTATCCTGTACTGTGACATCACTATGTATTATCTCTGTACCGTGACATCACTGTGTGTATTATCCTGTACTGTGACATCGTTGTGTGTATTATCCCTGTACCGTGACATCACTGTGTGTATTATCCCTGTACCGTGACATCACTGCGTGTATTATCCCTGTACCGTGACATCACTGCGTGTATTATCCCTGTACCGTGACATCACTGCGTGTATTATCCCTGTACCGTGACATCACTGCGTGTATTATCCCTGTACCGTGACATCACTGCGTGTATTATCCCTGTACCGTGACATCACTGCGTGTATTATCCCTGTACCGTGACATCACTGCGTGTATTATCTCTGTACTCTGCCATCCAAGGCCGTTTTAACACATTGGTGGGCCCTGTGCAAAGGATTCATAAGTGCCCCCCATCACCACCACTTAGAAACGACTTGCACAAATTATAATGCCTCCTCAAGGGCCCCCACATACTATAATGCCCCTTAGTGGCTCTCACACAGTATAATGCCTCCCTAGTAGCCCCATATAATATAATGCCCCCTTCCAGGTTGCCCCCACATTTTCATGTCCCCATCACGTTGCTCCCTCAGTGTCATATCCCTCCATCCCCCAGGTTGCCCCCACCGTATCATGTTGACCCCACACTGTCTTGTCCCCCTCCAGGTTACCCCCCCAGATTCATGCCCCCCCACCCCTCAGGTTGCCTCCACAGTATCCTGTCCCCACCTGTATATAACAAACCTTAATACTCCCCTTTCCCCGTTCGCTCCTCTCTCTGGTCCCGGAGTCTTTAAGGAGTAACAGGCGCCATGTAAGTGACATCACTACATCGCTCCTCCTACTCCCAGGACACCCAGCGCTGCTTGCAGGACTTTTCTCTCTGCATTTTTAAAGTGGAATGGGGAACGTAATCCCCGAGCGGAGACCGAGCACTAGTGTGAACCGAGCCTTAGGGAGACCAAATCTCCGTACACTTCCATCTTCTGATCTGGGGGACATGGTATAGAGGGGCCCCGTTATAAGCTTTGCTCTGGGGTCTATGGGTAACTTGTTAGGCCCCTGTGATTTCATTAGGATACAGACGTGGTCTCTTCCTGTATAGAAAGCAAAGCTGAGCAGTGACCCTAATTCTCTAGAGACGTCCCTGATATCCGACCTATCAGACACTTCTATCCTGGGGAAATGGGAATACACCTTATGGTTTATTGTGGTACAATGTGAATGAGAATGTGGCCCCTGTAGAGGAGCTGAAGAGGAGACTACAGAATATTTCTGTATTTAAGATGAATTGATTTTATTTAATAAAATAATGACAGAATATACAGAAGATTCAGGAACATTCCCCCCCCCCATATTCCCAATGTTAATACAACAGAGTTTTTTTTTTCTCAACTTTTGATCACATCCAATATCCAACTTTGAACTCCGTCCCCCCGACCTCCCGAATCCGGCCACTGCATCTGTGGAGAGAAGTGAGGACATGTTATATCTCATAGTGCGTATTGTATAGGATAGGACTTCTATTGATTTAAGAATCTGGTGGTCCCCCCCACCTCCCCCCTCCATGTTTGTGATCAGCCATAATAATTTCAGTAAATGGATCTTCCAGGATGTTTCAGCCCCCACCTCATACAGATCAGCCCCTGCTCACTATATTGGGCTCACTATATTATAGGATTTGGAGCTTCCACCAATAAACAGAAGTCGGAATCTTTATAACATTGAGTTGTCGCCCTGTTGTCTCCAGAACAGATATAAGTAAGATATGGAGACATCGGAGATGACTGGTGGGGGGTCCTCTTACCTGTTCCTCTTTCTCTTGCTTCTTGGTCTTTCTTCCGCTGCCTCGGCTAGGTCCTGGAGGTCACACATGGTCTCACTTGCGCAGTCTTGGGTGCTATGACCTATCATTGAGCAGATCAAGCAAAACATTACTTTTAAGTCTCTGTTACTGAGGTCCATGTTGTCACCTGTGTGTGACATGTCAGGATAGGTAATGATTGCCTGAGAGTTCCCCAGGATACATCTATATGGAAGGTGCTGGAGACCATCACATGTGAACGGGTCTTTCCTCAGTCTGACTATCACAGACCAGTTTCCAGTCCAGTAGCCAAAGCTGTTGAGGGTCTCGGTAGGACCTTCCACCACGGTGCAGAAGTCTCTTAAGAAGGCAGCTATGTCCTGCTTTGGTGTACGAGGGTTTCGTAGTGATACTGTCACTTCTCTCTCTCTACTTGATCGGTTCTTCATTATGATAACTGAAGGAGATGGAGCAGAAGAGTCCAACATGGTCTACACCAAGCCTGTATATGAGCAATGTGACACAGCCCTGCTATATACCAGTGTAGACTGGGGAGGGTCGGTGTCTCCCCCCGCTATTTACATAACACAAGTCTATTCCAAAGGTAAAGATCACGCCCAGAGGAAGGATCCATCATGAGGAGGTCTTGGTGGTCTCCTGTGGTTCTCCCCTCCCCCTATTGTCTCAGGTAGTGCAAATTTAATTTACATAAGACAAGTCTATTCACTAGATACAATCTACACCCAAATCATCAGACAATGGAAGTTTCCCTGTAAACAATATCTATGTATCTAGATTAAAACCTCCAGACTTTTGGTATTTTTAAGTGAGGTTGGAAGGTTTGCACAAAGATGGAGATAGATCTCTATTACCTATATATACAGTATGTGTGTATATACAGTACAGACCAAAAGTTTGGACACACCTTCTCATTCCAAGAGTTTTCTGTATTTTCATGACTATATAAATTGTAGATTCACACTGAAGGCATCAAAACTATGAATTACCACATGTGGAATTATATACTTAATAAAAAATTGAAAAAAAAAAAAAAAAATATTTTAAAATTTTTTTTTTTAAAAGAGCCCCCCTTTTTTTTTTTATTGTTTTTTCCCCACTTTCCATATTCTTTTTTAGGGTCAGGAAAAAGAGATATTATATTTATAAAAAGCCCACTTTTCTTTTTATAAAAAAATTTTGTTTCTTTTCTCCCCCCGCTTTGCTTCTGCACCGCCCCCCCATTAATTTTAAATTTTTTTTTTTATAAAAAAAAAGAAACACGAGAAGGAGAGGAGCGGGGGGGGAGAGGAGAGAAGAGAGGGGAGGAGAAGAAGCAGACATGTTATGTCTGGGGGAGTCTAAGAGCCACTTGTTCCTCTTTACTTCACAGTATATAGTTAGGTATGTGTTACCCCCTATATACTCACAGGACCTAGCTAGTAACCGTAGTTAGGGATCCATATATATATATATAGTTCAGGGCAGTGATAGGTTAGGCTTCCGAAGGCCAACTAGCTAGTTAGAGGCCCGGTGGCACTAGTAGTTTAGCTGGCAGGTTAAGGACTCAGTGTTAGGGTAGTCAGGCCTGCATCTACTGCCGTCACCGTCGCCCTGTTTGCTGCCTGTGAAGAATCTCACCATCATCATCATCTCCTGATCGGCTGTCTGTCATCTCCTGGAAGAATCCGAGGATCCACAGTCATCCACAGGGGCCCCTGCATCTCTTCTGTTGCCTGGAGGTATTGTGCACTGGACTCTTGCTATATATTTATATATATACCCGGGTATATAACCTAAGACGGTTGAGGACTTGCTGGTTGTTGTAGTATTGCTGTGTTCTGAGTATATTTTATGTATGTATTATTACCCTGTTGATACTTATAAAGCTACTGTTATAACCTTATGTGGTATCTGTATGTATTCTTCAGACTGTGAGATTAGTACAGTGATCCTTGTTAAGGCTACTAACTGTACTTCATGGGTAAGTCCCAGGAAGAGATCCTCCCTGTAATACAGAGGCTCTATCCTGGGTGGAGGCACTGATATATTTCATATATGTTCCCACTCTTCCCTTCAGCGAAGGCTTCAGGTCCCATTATACACACAGGTCAGCGCCAGAGTCTGTTGCGGGAGGGATAATACTCATACCCCCCCCCCAAATAGGGCTACATTTGGAGGCACTGCTGAGATTTAGAAGTGGGAATAGTCATTGATATGGAGAAGCGATATAGCTCAGAGGGGAACCTCCCACTAGCTACTACATGGGATTACCGACCTCCTGTTCCTCCCCTGGTTCAGGTAAAGGAAGAACCCCGCTCAGCCAGTTACCCCCCCAGTATGGCCGTCGCTAGCAGTTCCTCTAGTGACAGTGCTATTAGCACTTTAGCCAGGCTGACTGAAATGTTAGCTCAGGGCCTGCAGGCCACTCACTACAAGAAACTAAAAGTATTCTCTGGTAATGTCCCAGTACCACAAGGGGAGGAAAACTTTGAGATATGGAAAGAACATACTCTCCAATGCCTGAAGGAATGGTCTTGCTCTGAAGAAGGCAAGCGGCAGCGTATCAGTGAAAGTTTGCGGTCTCCTGCTGCAGAATTGATCCGCTTGTACAGAGACTCTCATGAAGGAGTGAGTGCATTGGACTATATACAAGTACTGTCTGATCACTTTGAGCCATACTATGACCTTGCCCAGATGGTTGCTGATTACCGAATGGTTCGTCAAAAAGAAGGGGAAAATGTCTCTACTTTTATTAACCGTTTACAGCTACTTCTTTCACGTCTGGTGTACCACGCAGCTATATCTACTTCAGAGGTAGACGCTCTGAGAACCAGTCAGTTGGTGAGAGGGTTACAACCTCATCATCCTCTTGCTCAAGTACTCAAGGTCTTACTATCTGATAGAGTCCTTCCATTTCCTGACTTAATGAAGTTAGTGAAGAAACAAGAAGCTGACATTAGTTTTAGTACCCCTAAGAAAGCGAAAAGCATCTCTAAAGAAGATGTTGTTCCTAATTCAAACAAGGACAAACCAGCGGAGCGGTCAGAACTTAGACAGTCCGCCACTCCACCCACTGCCACTCAATGGAGGAAGGATGCTACAACCTGTTATAAATGTGGTCAGACGGGTCATACTGCCAGACAGTGTACGGAGGACAGTGAGGGATTGGGACACAGTGCTGTCTTCTCTATTCAGAATCAAAGACACCGAAGGAAGGCGGGCCGAGTAAAGACCAGAGGCGCTATCGCGGGCTCCAGGTCCGTTGTCAAAGTCACTGTCAATGGTCATGCCGCTCCTGCCCTGTTTGATACAGGATCTCAAGTGACCCTGATTTATCGCTCGTTCTACCAAAAGTATCTGAGGGATATACCTCTTCAGTCTACAGGACAAATGAAATTGTGGGGGCTTAATTCAGGATCATATCCTGTAGATGGCAGCCTACAAGTAGTTATAGCTGTCCCTGAATTAGAAGATCAGAGTGTCGCTCCCATGAAGATTACGGCTCTTGTCTGTCCTGATACAGGGGATTCTTGTGCAGCTCCTGTGATACTTGGCACTAATTGTCCCGCAGTGCATTATGCTTTTCAGAAGTTTCTTGGAAGAGATTGGAACCCTGCAGCTCAGCCGGTGAATATATCTTCTGATCTTAGAGAACTCTGTGATGCCCTGTCTACTGGCTATCGACATGGAATGGTATATCATATCGGTGAGAGAACCGTGGAAGTTCCTGCCGGCGGGGAGAGAATTCTGAGAGTAGCCTCCAGCATTGCTCCCGATTTGCTTGAAGGGGGGAGTTATGTCCTTATGGAAACCCCTGAAGAAATGATTAACCAGAATGGCTGGATGGTGATCCCAGAGAGAAAGGACTGGAGAAATAAAGTGGAGTTATCTACCTGTGTGACAGTGAGGAACTGTTCACCGCATCCGATTGTAATTGGACCATACCAGAATGTGGCCCACTGCTACCCTGTGCTTGGAGTAAATCCATACGCTGAAGTGTGCAGGATTCAAATCCGAGATGCAATCCCTAATCTCAATCTTGACTTGAGTGATCCACATTTACCAGAGGCCTGGAATCAGCGACTGACACAGAAGTTGTCTGAATTATCGGAAGTGTTCTCCATGGATGATATGGATGTAGGTTGTGCTAAAAGTGCTCAACACACTTTCCGATTGACCGATTCTACTCCCTTCCGGGAGCGACCACGGAGAGTTGCTCCAAAGGATGTTGATGAGTTAAGACAGACTCTACAGCAAATGAAAGGTCAGGGGATCATTGTGGACAGTAAGAGCCCCTATGCCTCACCTATTGTGGTGGTAAGAAAAAAATCTGGAGCAATTCGCCTATGTGTGGATTACAGAACTCTGAACCGGAGAACCTTACCTGATCAGTATACACTGCCGAGAATTGAAGAAGCTCTGGAAGCTCTGAATGGAAACTGTTGGTTCACAGTGCTGGACCTAAGATCGGGATACTATCAAGTCCCAATGGCACCTGAGGATCAGGAAAAGACAGCCTTCATATGCCCCTTGGGTTTCTTTCAGTTCACTCGTATGCCGCAAGGTACAAAAGGTGCGCCAGCAACGTTCCAAAGGTTGATGGAAAGAGTGTTAGGTGATTTAGTGCCCCGGGAATGCCTTGTATATCTTGATGACATTATTGTGTTTGGAAAGACGCTGGAAGAACATGAAGAACGACTCATGAGAGTACTCCATCGCTTAAAAGAAGAGGGGCTGAAGTTGTCGGCTGACAAATGCAAATTTTGTAGATCTTCGGTCACTTATGTAGGTCATATTGTTTCTGCTGAAGGAGTTGCTACCGATCCTGGTAAGATTGAAGCTGTGGTGAATTGGCCCCGACCGCAAAATATTACGGAGTTGCAATCTTTCTTGGGGTTTTGTGGATTCTATCGACGATTTGTGGAAGGATATTCAAAAATTGCTCGAGCCCTCCTCGACCTGTTGAAGAGTGATGCAGGAGATCCGGGAAAGAAGAAAGGGTCTTCCAAAAGCCTTTTTGGCGATAGGTGGACTGCGGATTGTGAAGAAGCATTTAAGTTGTTGAAGAAGAAATTGACAGAAGCTCCCGTTCTGGCTTATGCTGATGCACATAAGCCATATGTGCTACATGTAGATGCCAGCTTTGAAGGATTAGGTGGCGTGCTGCACCAAGAATACCCGGCCGGGTTACGGCCCATAGCTTTCATAAGTCGAAGTCTTTCTCCCAGCGAGAAAAATTATCCAGTACATAAATTGGAGTTTTTGGCGCTCAAGTGGGCCATTGTTGATAAATTACATGACTATTTATACGGAGCCACGTTTGAAGTAAGAACAGACAACAATCCACTGACATACGTTTTGTCAACCGCTAAACTCGATGCTACAGGACATCGCTGGTTGGCAGCTTTATCCAACTACCAATTCACACTCAAGTATAAATCGGGGCCTAAGAACATTGGGGCAGATGCTCTATCAAGACGGCCTGGATTACCTAGTCCGGAAGTAGTGGATGAATGGGAAGAAGTGCCAAGTCCTGGAGTAGGAGCTTTGTGTGCCATGGCTGCTGTAGTTGAAGACCGAGTAGCCTTTTCTGAAACTCGGCTTATTGACTCTATTGGGGGAGGTCCCGAAGCTGTACCAGACATGTTTGCCTACCCTGCCGCTTTAGGATCCTTTGAGAGTTGTTCTATATCTTCAAAGCGAATGATCTGGAGTCAAAAGACTGATCCTTTAATTGGACCTCTTTATCAAGCAGTGAGTTCTCAAGACAGAGAAATGTTAAAGACATCCCTACCCTCTGAATGCAGTCAACTTCTACGAGATTGGGAGAAGTTTGAAATAGACAATGGCCTACTTTATCGTGTGGTGCTGTATCATGATCACCCTGGAAGGCGCCAACTAGTTATTCCAAGCTGCTTTCAGAAGATGATTTTCCGAAGTCTGCATGATTATCATGGTCATTTGGGACCTGAGAAGACTTATGGCCTAATACAAGACCGATTCTACTGGCCCAAAATGAGAGATACCGTGACTCGTCTGTGTAGGTGCTGTCGCAGATGTTTGCAGAGGAAGACTGTCCCGGTTCGAGCGGCCTTCATGGGACACTTGAAGAGTTCGGGCCCCATGGATCTTGTCTGCATAGACTTCCTTTGTATTGACAACGACTCCAGAGGATTTGGAAATGTATTGGTGGTGACTGATCACTTCACACGATATGCTCAAGCCTTTCCGACTAAGGATCAAAAAGCAGTCACTGTTGCAAGAGTGCTTTGGGAAAAGTATTTTATCCATTATGGCTTACCACACCGGTTGCATTCTGATCAAGGCCGGGATTTTGAGAGTAACCTGATCAAAGAGTTACTTCAGTTGTTGAACATCCGCAAAAGTCGGACGACGCCTTACCATCCAGAGGGAGATGCCCTTCCTGAAAGATTTAACAGGACTTTACTTGATATGCTTGGTACCTTACGAATTGAGGATAAGCGATCCTGGAGTAGAAAAGTGGAGGCTATGGTGCATGCCTATAATAGTACAAGGCACGAGAGCACAGGATATTCACCATACTTTCTGATGTTTGGAAGAGAGCCTAGGCTACCTATTGACATCTTGTTGGGAGTCTCTACCGATGGTATCAGTCATCGAGATCATTACCGATACGTGGCACGTTTGAAAGAAACGCTTAAGAGTGCTTATCAGCTGGCTGAGGAAAATGCGGCCAAAGTGAATGAAGGAAATAAAAGGAGATTTGATCTTCGAGTAAGATACCGAGAATTGAACCCTGGGGACCATGTTCTGCTACGGAATTTGGGAGCATCTGCAAAACATAAGCTGGCTGATCGATGGCGGAGTGAACTCTTTACAGTGGTAGATCGGTTGCCTGGAATACCAGTCTACAAGATAAAAGGACGGGACGGGAGGATCAGGACTTGGCATAGAAATCATTTGTTGCCTGTACCTCAGATTGATGGTATGGATATCTCCAATGATGGCTCGGCCTGCGATTCTCCACAGTCCTTAGCCGATATTCCACCTGACCTTCCTGAAACTCCTGAGAGTGATTGGACTGTGGCTCCTGACGTTCCTAGATCACCAGTATCTTCTCCTTCAGGGAGACCTATGAACCCTCAAACTCCAGAATTCGTACCTAGATCTGTGTCTACAGATGAGCAGGGATCTAGCTCTCCTACGCCACCAGCACCATCCCCTCCCATGGCAGACAACCCTAGTTTAGGGCCTGGACATGTTAGTTTACCTCAGAGAGAGGTACGGAGAGGAGAGAGAATTAGACACCCTCCACCTATGCTGACATATGATAGTTTGGGGGACCCCAGATTTACTACTCAGCCTCATTTATACCATGCTTGGGTGGGTGCAGTGTCCACTTTGGTCAATATGTTACCAATTTTCGCTCCTGCTGGCATGTATACCTATTAACCTGTTGTGACTCTGTAAATGCAAAAGCAACCATATTGATATTGTCATTGGTAATGTTGACTGTATACTATGACTTTGTATGTCTTTGACGTGACGTAAAGATTTCACCAGAGGGAGAGTGTAGGGAACTGCCATTTCTACTAGTATATAATGTATCTGGCTTCTTTGCCCCTGCAGTTTGGCTTCAGAGACCCCAGGCATTTAGTGCAAGTTTTGTTTTGTAAATACAGTGAGTCAGACACATGTGAGGCAGAGCTGCTGGGGGGAGAGATGTGAGCAGAGCTGCTGAAACAGACATGTTATGTCTGGGGGAGTCTAAGAGCCACTTGTTCCTCTTTACTTCACAGTATATAGTTAGGTATGTGTTACCCCCTATATACTCACAGGACCTAGCTAGTAACCGTAGTTAGGGATCCATATATATATATATAGTTCAGGGCAGTGATAGGTTAGGCTTCCGAAGGCCAACTAGCTAGTTAGAGGCCCGGTGGCACTAGTAGTTTAGCTGGCAGGTTAAGGACTCAGTGTTAGGGTAGTCAGGCCTGCATCTACTGCCGTCACCGTCGCCCTGTTTGCTGCCTGTGAAGAATCTCACCATCATCATCATCTCCTGATCGGCTGTCTGTCATCTCCTGGAAGAATCCGAGGATCCACAGTCATCCACAGGGGCCCCTGCATCTCTTCTGTTGCCTGGAGGTATTGTGCACTGGACTCTTGCTATATATTTATATATATACCCGGGTATATAACCTAAGACGGTTGAGGACTTGCTGGTTGTTGTAGTATTGCTGTGTTCTGAGTATATTTTATGTATGTATTATTACCCTGTTGATACTTATAAAGCTACTGTTATAACCTTATGTGGTATCTGTATGTATTCTTCAGGCTGGGGGGGTAGTGCAGGGGGCCTTGTTGAGGGGTCTAACTGTTTTTTTGGGGGGGGGCGGGGGGGGGGGGCCCCCTGGTGTTGGGGGGGGGCTTTGGGGGGGGGGGGGGTGGTTTTTTTTTTTTTTTTTCCCTTTTCTTCTCCGCGGGGGTGGGGTGGGGTGTTTTTTTTAGGGGGGGGGGGGGGGGGGGGGGGGGGGGGGGGGGGTTTACCCCCCCCCCCCTGGGGGGGTTGGTTTTTTTTTTTTTTTTTTTTTTTTTTTTTTTTTTTTTTGGGGTGGGGTGTTTGTGTGTTTTGTTTTTTTTTTTTTTTTTTTTTTTTTTTTTTTTTTTTTTTGTTTTGTTGTGTGTGTGTTTTGTGGTGGGGTGGGGGGGGGGGGGGGGGGGGGGGGGGGGGGGGGGGGTGGTTGGTGGGTGTGGGTTGTTTTGGCGTGGGGGGGGGGGGGGGGGGGGGGGGGGGGGGGGGGGGGGGGGGGGTGGGGGGGGGGGGTGTGTGTTTTTGTTGGGGGCCATATGCTGGAGATGTAATGGACTGTAATTCCCCCGCGTGGTTGTGGCATCCCAGAGCTGGCTATGGCTGGGCTGAGGGTGATCTCTGTGCATTGTATTATTTCCTGTTGCTTCATAGCCTGTGTGACATAGCAGGGGGTCCTGAATCTCACACAACACAGCGCCACCTAGTGAGCCTCACACATGCATTACACCTCCCATAGGATTGAATAGTAACCAAATGTCCAATGGGAGGACATCGCCTGGGAAAAGGGGAGGAGTCAGCTGATCACTGGGTCCCCATGGTAACACCCCTGCAGGAAGGTCCTGCGTGTGAGGAGTTAGAAGTGTGGAGTGTTAGGAGGAGGAGGTGAGGAGATAAGTGTGATGTCCTGTGAAGAAAGCAGTGAGTTTAGTGCAGGAATCTCAAGTCCTAGACAGGCCCAGGAAGGTTGGAGAGCTGACATACTCCAGCTATTCAGAAGATCCTGTCCCCTGTCTGCCTAGCCATCGCCCTGAAGGAAGTCAAGCATCATTATCTTGTCAGCATGAGACTGTGGAGAGAACATTCTGGAACACGTGCTCCATAGCAAGTATCACAGGATCCAGGGGCCAAGGCCAGACCTGTGGAATATCCTGCCATCCTGACTATTACACCCCGAAACTCTGAGCTATCAGGACCACATAACGTGAGTGGGGAATATTATGTACTAGTATCATGGTGGGCATCCTCCTATGAGCCAAATAGGAGCCCAGACGCACCTTAGGGCTGTAACACTGAAGTATAAGGGGCTAGGAACACCTTTCATCAAGTCTACCCTGCACCCCAGGACTTTGCTGTGTCACCAGGCGTACCCCGTTGTTTTGTATGGAAGAAACTGTTTAAGCATTTGTGCCTCCACACCCATGGAAGTAAAAGTTCAACTTTACAACCGTTTCTGTGTCTGACTCTGCACCGACAACATCAGGGCGCCCCAAACACCACCAGTCGGCACAGTATAGGGGAAGCGCCCCGGGGGAACAATCACCACCAACATTTGTGCAGCCCCCTCATCACCGGTACCAGTGGTGGTAACGTGGGACAGCACCAGCGCTGCGCCCTCGTGCCCAGAGACCGTGACAAGTCTGCGCTGTTTGCACCCCGCAATCCCAACTGCAGCGTTACCTTCCATCTGGTCACCGCAAGAAAAACTGGCGTCACGAACAGGATACGGGTGTGTGCCATTTTGAGAAAGTCGCCACGAAAAGTGCGCCAAATTGTCTCCAGAGCATCGGTCTTTATTGTGGACTTTGCTAAGATCAAGTTTATTCCCTGAGAGTGCTTGCCACAAAGAGGGGGAGCCCTAAACCCCTGAAGTAAGCCCTAAAGACTGCCCTCTCAGTGTGTTACAGCCCTGGAAGAGTTAAAACGCCCAGGACTTGTTTGCTGCGCCACATCGCTGTGTAAGAACGCCCACAAAGGGTTAACTGTACCTTGCAAAAGTGCGGGAGATTTTTAGCACTGCCCATGAGGCCAGGAGACCCATCTGCCGCCATCTTAGGAGAGCCCAGAATGCTGAGCGCAATGCTCCAGCGCACCCATACAAGAAAGTGAAAGGCGAACGTGCCAGCGCCATTTCTGACTCTCCGGTGCCGCATCACCGTCCCTGCTGTGCACCGCTGATCTCTGGTCCATGCTGCAGTTGCTGTCAGTGAGTACTGTGCCTCCCTGTCCTTGTCTTCAGTCCTCCCACGGCCCCAGCGAGTGTTTTCCGTGTACCGTGTCCGTGGGGAGTGCCACCATTAAAGAGGGGGAGCACACCGTCAGCCTGCATCACAGTGACTCTGTTAATAGCTACAGCATTCTTAAAGGGACAGCATTCCAAGTTGTTGTCTCCATTCCCTGCCAGCAAGCAGTTGAGTTTCTTAAAGAGACGGCGACCTAATTCCAGTCATACCTGCAAACAACATGACTGAGCAAAGTGACATTGTGCCATCTGTTTCTAGTGATCCAGCAGTGCCCATGGCGAGCAGCCTACCATTCTCCATGCCATTTTACCCTGGCGCACCATGGCTGCCGCGCTACAAAGGGGAGGCGCATACCCTCAGGGACTTTCGTGAGAAGATGCTGTCTCTCTTCCAGTTCTATCCTCTGAATACAGAACAGCAGATACAGATCCTGCTGGGCCAGCTTGAGGGTGCTGCAGCTAGGGAGGTCAAATCCTGGCCTGCCTCTGACAAAAGAACCCCTGGGCAAATTCTGGACAAACTCCAGGTGAACTTTGACGTGCGATCTGTCTCCGAGGTAAAGATGCGCTTCTTTTCCAGACGACAACTACCTGGTGAGACCCTGCGGGACTATGCTTTATCCCTCCAAGAGGCGTTCAGAGCTGTGGTGCAAGTGGATCCACGTGAAAATGTGGACTCTGATAAAATCTTGCTTGACCGCTTCATAGAAGGGGCGGGTACCACATTGCTCCAGAGTCAGTTGCGAATGCTTGCTGCACAACATCCCAGCATCACGTTTGCTGACTTCAAGGCCCTTGCCATCCAGGTCTTGGGACAGGAGCAGCCCCAGCCGAGCCCAGTCATCTGTGCTCCCTCACCTGGACCCTCAACAAGCATTGCTCCAGTTGTCCTGCCACTACCTCTGGGTACCTCACCTGCTGCCCAAACTGCGCAGACTACACCAGCAGACTCCAGAGATGACCTTCTGGCCCGAGTGGATCATCTGACCCGTGCCATGGAACAGATCACCGTCCGTCTAGATCGTCTGACCCAGCCGTCTTCATCGTCCAGTGATCCTTTGCGAAGTCTCAACATCTCACCTGAGTCGCCACCCAGACGTCCGTCTTCAGTGAAACCTCCGCAGAGTGAGAGGCCATACTGTACCTATTGCCATAGATATGGACACACCAGGCCTCAGTGTTTTCAGTTAAACGGGCCACCCCCGAGGCAGCGGGCCGCCCCTCGGGAGGAAAGAAGAAGGGCCCAGGTGAATCTTCAGTGCCATTGTCACGCTTCGTCTCAGCCTGCCCACACATCACAATCCGGGTGAACGGCGTCCCTCTGACAGCGTTGGTGGACACTGGATCTCAGGTAACAACCCTGCGCAAGCAGGTGTTCCTTGAACATTGGGACTTAGGTGTGTTGAATAGAACACCTGACACATGGATAAATCTGTGTGCCAGCAATGGACAGCCCATACCACAGCAGGGTTATTGGGAATCCACTATCCAGATTGGGGACTTGAAACTGCCTAGACAGGGTGTAATTGTCACTGATGTAGAGGATGATAGGTTTGCAGTTGGAATATTAGGCATGAATGTTTTACGCCATTGCTTTGCAGAAGTGTTGGATGCCTTGCATGCCTCTCTCCTTACAGCTTCTCCCAGTGACCAGCAGACCATTCAGCGGGCCATTCATGTACTCAATGCCCAGCACAAGTTCGCCAACAAACAAGGTGAAATTGGTCGAGTCCGGATCCAAGATACCCGTCCAGTAACCCTACAGCCTGGAACAGAAACTATGGTGTGGTGCCGTGCCCGTCCGGGCATAGAAAATCAGGACTACGAGGCCTTGCTACAACCCATACAGGTAGATGGCCAACCACTTGTCATGGCTGCCCGCAGCCTTGTCACAGTTTCCAATGGACGTGTTCCTGTCCGCTTAGTCAACTTGGGCGATGCTCCCGTGAACCTCCACAAGTTCCACTCTGTGGCCATGCTACACCGGTTAGCACCAGAAGACATTCTCTCTGGTGATTCTACCGCCACACAGCGTTCCACCCAAGCTGCTGAGAACATTCAGAATGGAGCCACGAAGTCCTGGTGGGATGAATTGAACGTGGGAGACGCCAATACCCCTATAGAGCACATCAATGGGGTTCGCAATGTGGCCAAGTGTTACCAACAGGCATTCAGCAAACACCCATTGGACTTTGGTAAGACCACGACCATACAACATCGCATTCTGACTGGCGACCGCCATCCAATCAAGGAGCGTCACCGTCCAATACCACCCGCGATGTACCAACCGGTGAAAAAGTTGATGCAAGAGATGCGAGATGCTGATGTCATCCGGGAGAGTAACAGCCCCTGGGCAGCCCCGCTAGTCCTTGTCAAGAAGAAAGACGGAACCCTACGATTGTGTGTGGACTATCGTAAACTCAACAACGTCACGCACAAAGACGCATACCCATTGCCGCGGATTGAGGAATCTCTAACGGCTTTGGGATCAGCTACCTGGTTCTCGACCCTGGACTTAACCAGTGGATACTGGCAAGTCCCTATGGCACCTGAAGATCGTGAAAATACTGCGTTTACGACCCCGATGGGACTCTTTGAATTCAATAGTATGCCATTTGGGCTATGTAATGCCCCAGCCACATTCCAACGGCTTATGGAGAGGTGCCTCGGCCATGAGAATTTCCAGAGTGTGCTACTGTACCTGGACGATGTTATTGTATTCTCCCGGACATACCAAGAACACCTGCGTCACCTGTCCGAGGTATTCAAGGTACTTATACAGCACGGCCTAAAGTTGAAGCCCTCCAAGTGCTACCTGTTGAAACCCCAAGTTCACTACCTTGGGCATGTCGTGAGCGCACAAGGCGTCCAACCTGATCCTGAAAAGATCACTGCAGTCCAGAACTGGCGAAGACCAACTACCGTCAAAGAAGTCCGAAGCTTCCTTGGATTCGCAGGTTACTACCGGCGTTTCATACCACACTTCGCCCAAGTAGCCGAGCCTCTGAACGAGTTGTTGCGTGGTTGTCCCAGAGAAAACTACAACCGAAAGCTTCCGGTAGACTGGACAGCGTGTCAAGAGGAAGCCTTTCAAGCGCTTAAAGCACTTCTGATGCAACCACCAATTCTAGCCTATCCCGACTACAGTCAGCCATTCCGCTTGTACACAGATGCAAGTCACCAAGGTTTGGGTGCAGTGTTGTCCCAGGTTCAGGACAACAAAGAGCGAGTCATCTCCTACGCCAGCAGGAGTCTGAGAGGCGCGGAGAAGAACGACCAGAACTATAGTTCTTTCAAACTCGAACTTCTGGCGCTTGTCTGGGCCGTGACAGAGAAGTTTAAAGACTACCTGGCTGCCACACCCTTTACCGTGTACACAGATAACAATCCGTTGGCGCATCTGGACACTGCTCGACTGGGAGCCCTTGAACAACGGTGGGCCTCAAGACTCACGAATTACAAGTTCTCTGTCAAGTATCGCAGTGGCAAGTCCAACGCTAACGCTGATGCACTCTCAAGGTTGCCTGTGGGAGAAGAACCACCCCGAGAAGACATCTGGGAAGAGGTGGAGATGCCACCATTCTACAACAAGTTTGCCCAACAGGTTGCTATTGGTGTCCCTATAGAAGGAGAATCTCTGGCGAAAACAGCTGCCGAATCCCTCCAGGAGCCATCTCTGTGGAAAACGTTCCAAGAAGAGAGCAGAGTTTTAGGAGAATTGTCAGATTTCCTGCTTACAGGAAGAATACCAACCCGTGTAAAGAGAGGTCTTCATGACGTGGAATTAAAACACCTTTGGCGACAGAGGAAGCGCCTGTTTGTCCAACGAGGCCTTCTACTTAGAAACACTCTTGATCCTGTCACAGGTGAAAGGCTTCATCAGATCCTCGTACCAAGAAGAGACGCACAGATGATACTTGAGGCGTATCATGACAGATCCGGTCACTTCGGGGTACAAAAGACCGAAGCTACCATCCGTCGTCGCTTCCATTGGGTTGGGATGAGGAGTGACATTGAGAGTTGGTGCCGAGAGTGTCCCGCCTGTAGTATCACCAAGGAAGGTCGAAGAGATCAGAAGGCCCCTCTACATCCTATTAAGACTCAAAAGCCGTGTGAAATTGTTGCTCTGGACCATGTGAAGTTGGGTCCCACACGTTCCGGCTACAGCTACGCTCTGACAATGGTGGATCATTACTCCAAGTTCCTTGTCATCGTGCCTGTCAGAGATCTTACAGCAAGAACTACGGCTGAGACCTTCTACGCAGAGTTTGTCCGCCATTACGGTTGTCCTGAGCATATCCTCACCGACCGTGGATCGGCGTTTGAATCCCAATTGTTCCGTGAGCTGTGTCAGTTCCAAGACTGCAAGAAGTTGCGAACCACAGCGTATCACCCTCAAGGGAATGGTATGTGCGAGAAGGCAAATCAAGTGATCATCGGCATGCTAAGAACAGCCGCAGTTACACCTGGTGTTGAGTGGCCTGAGCGTATCAAGGACTTGGCCTATATTTACAACAACACACCCCAAACATCTACGGGATACGCACCATTTTATCTAATGTTTGGAAGACAAGGTCAACTTCCTTCAGACTTAACCCTTGGTGTGAAGGTCCCTGACATCATCAATCCACTACCCATAACAGACTGGGTTGTTGAACACCACCGACGTATGGAGGAAGCTAAAGAGATAGTTGAAACGCGCATGGATGAGGTTCGTAGGAGACAACAGGAGGATTACAACCATCGCGCCCATGCAGCGCCCCTGAAAGTTGGCGACCGTGTATGGTTAAGGAATAACCATCGGAATGGGAAATTGGATCCATTCTGGGAGAAAGAACCATACAGTGTCATCTCCATACCATATCCTGAATCCGACGTGTATGAGATCTCTAAACCTGGGAGACAGCCCCAAGTAGTACACCGAAACCGTCTGAAGCTGTGCCTTAAAGAAGGACTACCCACAGAGGTGCCCCCAGCTGAGACAACGAGTACAGAGATCTTGTCACCTTCTGAAGCGAAAGAGAGACCCCCAACGTTAACTGAGCTTAGGTGGGCGCCTAAACTACTACCATTTAGCTGTTATCCACCAATTGCTCTAGTGTAAGAGAACCCTTCGACAGATGATTTAATTGATTTCAGTGACTCTGTTCCTGATTCAAATCTCGTTCCACTTAGGCGTTCTGAGCGTACCACAAAAGGCATACCTCCAACACGCTATAGTGATGCCATGGCTGTCCTTGGGTAAAAGAGGTTAACTGTCTCTGCTTCTGTATATATGTTATTCCTGCTCTGATTACATTAATGTTTTTCCTGTGTGTATATACAGTATATATATAATATCTTGCCATGTAATATAGTATTTACATTTATATGCAACAATCCATGCCATAGTGCCTGGCTCACCGAGCCAAGGAAGTTCTGTTACCCCATTGCGGTATGGACATTGGTGCTAGAGTGCCTACTCTTCCTTACAGAAAGGACTGTTTATTGTTTCTCAGAGAGACTCTCATGATAATGGACACTCACGAAATTTGTGCCAGAGAGCCTCTGGACCCATTTGTACTACTGTTGTTTCTATATGGACTGTCTGATGGTACCGCCAAAAGGTTCCATAAGTCTGAGTTTAATTATCTCTCAGTTACCCTTCAGACTTCTCATGGACATTCCAGGACTATGCCGGGAGGTCTTACCTCAAGTTTCTAAGTATTATATTTTTCTAAACTGTTAGTGACATTTGCACTTTGTTCGTATTTATTAACGTTATGTTACATTTCTCACCTTCACCCCAGCCCGTCGCCGAGGTCGGCTCAGTGAAAGAGGGGGAGTATGTGGCATCCCAGAGCTGGCTATGGCTGGGCTGAGGGTGATCTCTGTGCATTGTATTATTTCCTGTTGCTTCATAGCCTGTGTGACATAGCAGGGGGTCCTGAGTCTCACACAACACAGCGCCACCTAGTGAGCCTCACACATGCATTACACCTCCCATAGGATTGAATAGTAACCAAATGTCCAATGGGAGGACATCGCCTGGGAAAAGGGGAGGAGTCAGCTGATCACTGGGTCCCCATGGTAACACCCCTGCAGGAAGGTCCTGCGTGTGAGGAGTTAGAAGTGTGGAGTGTTAGGAGGAGGAGGTGAGGAGATAAGTGTGATGTCCTGTGAAGAAAGCAGTGAGTTTAGTGCAGGAATCTCAAGTCCTAGACAGGCCCAGGAAGGTTGGAGAGCTGACATACTCCAGCTATTCAGAAGATCCTGTCCCCTGTCTGCCTAGCCATCGCCCTGAAGGAAGTCAAGCATCATTATCTTGTCAGCATGAGACTGTGGAGAGAACATTCTGGAACACGCGCTCCATAGCAAGTATCACAGGATCCAGGGGCCAAGGCCAGACCTGTGGAATATCCTGCCACCCTGACTATTGCACCCTGAAACTCTGAGCTATCAGGACCACATAACGTGAGTGGGGAATATTATGTACTAGTATCATGGTGGGCATCCTCCTATGTGCCAAATAGGAGCCCAGACGCACCTTAGGGCTGTAACACTGAAGTATAAGGGGCTAGGAACACCTTTCATCAAGTCTACCCTGCACCCCAGGACTTTGCTGTGTCACCAGGCGTACCCCGTTGTTTTGTATTGAAGAAACTGTTTAAGCATTTGTGCCTCCACACCCATGGAAGTAAAAGTTCAACTTTACAACCGTTTCTGTGTCTGACTCTGCACCGACAACATCAGGGCGCCCCAAACACCACCAGTCGGCACAGTATAGGGGAAGCGCCCCGGGGGAACAATCACCACCAACATTTGTGCAGCCCCCTCATCACCGGTACCAGTGGTGGTAACGTGGGACAGCACCAGCGCTGCGCCCTCGTGCCCAGAGACCGTGACAAGTCTGCGCTGTTTGCACCCCGCAATCCCAACTGCAGCGTTACCTTCCATCTGGTCACCGCATGGTCTTCTCCGGTGTGACCTGTTACCTGTCCTGTCATTGTGTGTAATAAAATCATTGGTCTGCCTGATCATCGATCGCTCTGCTGATCTGTGTAATAGAATAAATGAACCTTCCGTGATAGAACTTACATATTAGATCGATCTTTCTATCTACTATCCATCATATATATCTTTCTATAGATTTCTTTGTATCTATCGCTCTATCTATGTCTATCCTCTTTCTTCCATTCTGCCTTCCTGTGAGGATAATCCGTCTCTTTATCCCCCTCATGTCCTTGTTTTAGATGTAGAAGATCTGACATGTAGGATACAGGTAACATATTTATACAGCACAGGAAAGGTCATAAAATACCAAAAAACACACAATGCTGGAATTACTGTATTTATTATATACCTCCCCCCCCCCAAAAAAAAGTTTGTTTAATATATTACATGTACCCGAAATTGTGCCAATAAAACTACATCCTGCAAAATATAAGATCTGATAAAAGTAATAAAATAATGAAGAGCTGTTACCATGGAGATAATGACTCTTCATGCCCATGGCTGCCACCTTCTGGGACTGAGGGGTAAATCTGGATGGGAGTGTAAAGACAGTGTAAAGACCCAGCAAACAGCACCCTTGATTTCAGCTTCCTAGATTTAGATTGTTGGTTTTCATTTAACCCTTATCACATGGTCATAACATACAGTATTTTACTTATGTGCTATATTCATAGCCTGTGATGATACAGTGTACACATGAATCGTCATATGCATGCTTGTATTATTCCTCTACTGTGACATCACTGTGCGTATTATCCCTGTACTGTGACATCACTGTGCGTATTATCTCTGTACTGTGACATCACCGTGTGTATTATCCTGTACTGTGACATCACCGTGTGTATTATCTCTATACTGTGACATCACTGTGTGTATTATCTCTGTACTGTGACATCACTGTGTGTATTATCCCTGTACTGTGACATCACTGTGTGTATTATCCCTGTACTGTGACATCACTGTGTGTATTATCCTGTACTGTGACATCACTGTGTATTATCCTTGTACTGTGACATCACTGTGTGTATTATCTCTGTACTGTGACATCACTGTGTGTATTATCCCTGTACTGTGACATCACTGTGTGTATTATCCCTGTATTGTGACATCACTGTGTGTATTATCTCTGTACTGTGACATCGCTGTGTGTATTATCCCTGTATTGTGACATCACTGTGTGTATTATCTCTGTACTGTGACATCGCTGTGTGTATTATCCCTGTACTGTGACATCGCTGTGTGTATTATCCCTGTACTGTGACATCACTGTGTGTATTATCTCTGTACTGTGACATCGCTGTGTGTATTATCCCTGTACTGTGACATCACTGTGTGTATTATCTCTGTGCTGTGACATCACTGTGTGTATTATCCTGTGCTGTGACATCACTGTGTGTATTATCCCTGTACTGTGACATCACTGTGTGTATTATCCTGTACTGTGACATCACTGTGTGTATTATCTCTGTACTGTGACATCACTGTGTGTATCATCTTTGCACTGTTATATCATTGTGTGTATTATCTCTGTATTGTGGCACAATGTGAATGAGATTGTGCCCCCTCCAACTCCATTTTTATGTGTTCAGCCATAATAATTTCAGTAAATGGATCTTCCATGATGTTTCTGCCCCCACCTCATACAGATCAGCCCCTGCTCACTATATTGGGCTCAGTATATTATAGGATTTGGAACTTCCATCAAAAATAACATAAATCTCACTAAACAGAAGTCGGAATCTTTATAACATTGAGTTAGTTGTCGCCCTGTTGTCCCCAGAACAGATATAAGTAAGATATAGAGACATCGGTGATGACTGGTGGGGGTCCTCTTACCTGTTACTTTTCTTCTTCCTCTGATGCATCTTGCTCTTCTCCTTCGACAGTCCGTCTGGATGGTCAGTTGAGGTTCTTCATCACTTTCTTCATCCAGGAGGTTTGGTCATTTCTAATGTCAACCATGTCCATAGTCTTCCATTACCAGACTGATGCCTAAAGAGCCTGTATTTGCCCCCATCTTTGGGACAGATGGAGATGAGTAAGCAATATCTCCACCAATCTCAAGAAGTTGAAGAGGATGATGGTGAAGATGCCTGACCGCCACTACTCTATGCAGATGAAGGACATGAGATCAGTAGGGGTCTGAGCGGTCAGACCTTCCAATCTACACTCCTAACCCCTCTCTAAACACGATTCTTGTTAAGGGTCAGGAATGTTTTTGATGAGGCCGATACACTAATGAGAAGCAGATTGTAAAATATTATTACATAAATATTAGATATTTATTCCATGGGCAACTTGATGTCTAGAACAAAAATATGTTCTACAAAAGTTCACTTAAATATGTCCAAAGTGCGGTAAAAAGTTTACAAAGTCTGAACTCCGTTCACTTCATGAGTTCCATCATGGCGTCCTGCCACAAGACCGCGCCGGCACCATTAAAATACTCTTTATACTGTTCTCGGCAATGGACGGCACCATCGAACACGCACCGATTGTAAACCGTCTGAAGAGACACAACCCCTTCCGACTCCGAGCGCCACTCCCCATAGGTCATTTCGTGGCTCTTGATATCCTCGGCGTCCATCATACTCTGCGGACAGTACGACTGGGTGTCATGGCGCAGTAAGTAATTATGGAGGACACAACAGGCCAGCACAACCTTGTCAATTTTTTCCGGAAGTAAATTGATTGCCGTATGGAAAATGCGGAATCTGTGGGCCATGATACCAAAAGCGTTTTCCGCCACTCGCCGGGCCCGGGACAGACGGTAATTGAAGATTTTCCTCTCCTTGCTCAGCTGCCTCGGGGGGAAGGGTTTGATCAGATGTCTGTGCAACGGGAAGGCCTCGTCCCCAAGAAAGACAAAATTGAGTTTTTGCTTCGTGTCCACATTTGTCGGCAAATTCAGGTCATCGCTTTCTAGTGAATTGTAAAATTTAGTTTGTTCTAGAACCCCGTCGTCCGACGCTTGACCGCGCTTTCCGACATCGACCATGAGGAATTCGTAGTTGGCGTTCACCAGAGCCACGAGGATTATACTGCAGAAACCTTTGTAATTGTAATAATCCGATCCAGAGTTTGGCGGTTTCGAGATCCGTATGTGTTTCCCACCCACGGCACCGCCGCAGTTTGGAAATTGCCACAGCCATTCGAAATCATCGGCGACTTCCTTCCAGTCCTGCGGATTTTTAGGAAACTGTAAAAAAATAAACAAAAAAAAAGCTCTATTAGGATATTAAAATGTAACAATAACATTTTTAACCTCAACGGTCTATTTTTAGCATGAAATTTGCTGTAATGTAATTAAAGTAATTTGCAGGTCATCAATATATTGATTTTTTTTTTTTTACTTTCGCACTACGGCATTCTCTGTATGGGATAATTTTCATTTGTTATACGGCGGGGGGGACTTGAACTGTTACATATTTTATTTATTTTTCTACATTTTTAAAAATGTTTATTTCTTTTTGCTTTTATTTTCTAGGGGGCCTCCTATTGGGTTTGACCATGCAACCCTTGTACCATAGACTTCAATACTCCTGTACTGCAGTCTATGGTAAAATCCCTGTATTACCACTGAGCTGTGCTACAAGCAGGTCTCAATAGTAATATTACAATGGCAGGCCTGGGAACTTTCAGAAGGCTCAAAGGTGCAATAAGTCCCACGATTTCACTGTGCAAGAGTCATCCGTTAAGTGAAAGTCTTCTTAACCCCTTAGGTGCCGTGATCACACCTGACTATGGTATCTGAAAGGTTAAAGTGCCTGCAATCATAGATGTCTCTGATCACAGGCACCGCCATCAGGTCTCTGCTTTGGAAAACCTCACATGTACGGTGCCCGCTTAGTTCTTGAGCGGACTATATGTTTAAATGTGCAGCAATTGTCAAAAAGTCTCAAGTTTTTTAATATCCATGAGACTTTTTGCAATGCATAGAATTGTCTAGGACATGAGGTGTTAGCACAACCTCCGTTTAACCCCTTCCCAACGTCCTACTCATATATAGGGCACTCCAGTGGTACAGGCCCCTTACTATCTGCAACTGGACCCAGCTGTAATAGACAGCAATGGATGGGATTGGAAAGAATGCCGATCCTGGCCAGCAAACCTCTTAGATGCTGAGTGTCATGTTTGATCCCACAATGTAATCGCAGGATGCTGATGATAGGACAGGTATAAGCCTAATAATGTCCTCCATGGTCACCCCATTAGTATTCCTATTAGTGCATGCCAGAAGCAGGGGCTAATAGGATGCCTGCCAGTGTTACGATGACAGGCATAAAGTAGTATATTATAAAGGGATCTAGAAAACATGATAAAACCCACTAGTGGGACAAAAAGGAAAAGATAGGTTAAATAAAAATATTATCCAGGGTCATCAGTAAAAAATAATTGGATAACCCCTTTAATTTTGGGAGTTTTAAAAAATGGCAATTTGGACATTTTAATTTTTTTTTCCCCCGGCGGGTTCCCTTTCAGCCAAAACCCACTTTGGATCATGTTGTCGGAACCAGAACATGGCGCCCAAGTCAATCCATCTCCTCCCTCCTCTCTTCGGTTCACAGGTGGTGGTCCCTGTACTATGGGGGCTGGTAAGAATATTTTACTTATTATATAGCCAGACCCCATAGAACAGGGAGAGGAGGTGTGATACGGGTCCTGGTTGCGATCATGTGACCCGAAACCAGTCTGAAAACCCGAGAATCAGCCACAAAAGAACCCCAGAAGAAGTAACTTTAAAAAAAGTACAAAAACATCCTCAAAACTCCCCTTTTCCTCTTATTATGTAAAAAAAACATTCTGTAACCCTATAAAGTTATTGCGTTCTTTAGCCCACTGGGGGGGGGAATATCGTAAAACATTAAAATATGTCCCGAATTCTGTTTTTGCTTATTCCGACTCCTAAAAAAAAAGTGATCAAAAAGTTGCAGGCACCCCAAAATGGTATCCTCAAAAACTACGGCTCATCCCTCAAAAAGCATGGACAAAAAGATAAAAAAAAAAAAGTTATGCGTCTGAAACTATTGTGCAAAAAGTGGTAATATAAAAATAATATGGACATATGGACATAAAATGATATAAATTTGGTATCAACCTACAGAATCCGGTTATCAGGTCATTTATACCGCGCGGTGAACACGGTACAAAGAAAAAAATGTGCAATTAGTGTTTTTGTTTCCACAGAGTTAATAAAATTACCTTAATCCATTACATGTACCCCAAAATAATGGCATTGAAAAATACGACTTGTTCTGCCATAAACAAGCCCTTATAGGGCAATATGGATGGCAAAATAAAAAGTTTTAAGTCTTGGAGGGTGAAAGCCAAAAAAACAAAAGAAGGGGCAAAACTGGCCGAGACAGTAAGGGGTTAATCAGGTATATCTGAGTCTGACTCTTTTACAGAACGTGTCCCCTACGCACCCTTAAATACTCCTCTCTGAGGGCTCCGACGATGGCCTCACATGTTTCCGGAATAATTGAACTTAACGCGGGGACCGAGATGGCGGTGGTCGCCTTCAGATCCTGCAGAGACTTCCCCGTAGCGAGGAAGCGCAGTGTGGCGGCGAGGCGTTGCTCGGCAGGAATCGACGCCCTCATCACCGTGTCCTTCTTTTCAATCAACGGCTTCACGGCAGACAGCAAATTTTTGAAAGATTCCTCCGACATCTGTAAATAATTCCGAAAGTCGTCCGCTTTGTTCTCCTTGACCTCCGCTGCGGGTCCGCTATCGGACGCGCTCTCGCTCGGCTCCACACATTGCTTGCACCAACAACTCCTCCGACGCTTCTCCCCCCTCTTCTCCTCCAGCTCGATGATGTGCTCCAGGATCTCTATGGCCAGGCGACGCTTAGCAAAGATGCTCATCCTGGAGCTGAGAGCTGAAGACAACAACAATGAGTCAAAATGGAGCCTGCACTTCTGGGGGAGGTCTGGTGGGCGGGCGGAAGGAGGAACAAAGGGTGTCTCTACACCCTCTACACCCTCCACACTACTGTACACCCTCTGCACACTCTGCCTACATGACAAGGCAGGCAAAACTAGGAGAAAGTAAAGACTGATCAGGCAGATAACTGCGGTCATTCAGAGGTTAATAGTTCAGTAACTTCTAGAAGCCGCCCAGACTACAACAGTCATGGTCAATATTAACCCTTATGGAATCACTTCTGGGGGAGTCCGGACCTCATTGTCACTATCCTGTAGCCCAAGTGTCAGCGTGTCCAGCAGGGGAGAAGGGCTGATTGTGGACGAGCCGTATCCCCTGGTAGGGCTTGCTCACTGTTGTTCTCTGGTGCGAGCCATTATCATAGGATTATATGTACATATCTGCAGGACTTGCTCACTGTTGTTCTCTGGTGTCAGCCATTATCACAGGATTATATGTACATATCTGCAGGACTTGCTCACTGTTGTTCTCTGGTGTCAGCCATTATCACAGGATTATATGTACATATCTGCAGGATTTGCTCACTGTTGTTCTCTGGTGTCAGCCATTATCACAGGATTATATGTACATATCTGCAGGACTTGCTCACTGTTGTTCTCTGGTGCGAGCCATTATCATAGGATTATATGTACATATCTGCAGGACTTGCTCACTGTTGTTCTCTGGTGTCAGCCATTATCATAGGATTATATGTACATATCTGCAGGACTTGCTCACTGTTGTTCTCTGGTGTCAGCCATTATCACAGGATTATATGTACATATCTGCAGGACTTGCTCACTGTTGTTCTCTGGTGTCAGCCATTATCATAGGATTATATGTACATATCTGCAGAACTTTCTCACTGTTGTTCTCTGGTGTCAGCCATTATCCCAGGATTATATTTACATATCTGCAGAACTTTCTCACTGTTGTTCTCTGGTGTCAGCCATTATCCCAGGATTATATTTACATATCTGCAGAACTTTCTCACTGTTGTTCTCTGGTGTCAGCCATTATCCCAGGATTATATTTACATATCTGCAGAACTTGCTCACTGTTGTTCTCTGGTGTGAGCCATTATCATAGGATTATATGTACATATCTATAGGACTTGCTCACTGTTGTTCTCTGGTGTCAGCCATTATCACAGGATTATATGTACATATCTGCAGGACTTGCTCACTGTTGTTCTCTGGTGTGAGCCATTATCATAGGATTATATGTACATATCTATAGGACTTGCTCACTGTTGTTCTCTGGTGTCAGCCATTATCACAGGATTATATGTACATATCTGCAGGACTTGCTCACTGTTGTTCTCTGGTGTCAGCCATTATCACAGGATTATATGTACATATCTGCAGGATTTGCTCACTGTTGTTCTCTGGTGTCAGCCATTATCACAGGATTATATGTACATATCTGCAGGACTTGCTCACTGTTGTTCTCTGGTGCGAGCCATTATCATAGGATTATATGTACATATCTGCAGGACTTGCTCACTGTTGTTCTCTGGTGTCAGCCATTATCATAGGATTATATGTACATATCTGCAGGACTTGCTCACTGTTGTTCTCTGGTGTCAGCCATTATCACAGGATTATATGTACATATCTGCAGGACTTGCTCACTGTTGTTCTCTGGTGTCAGCCATTATCACAGGATTATATGTACATATCTGCAGGATTTGCTCACTGTTGTTCTCTGGTGTCAGCCATTATCACAGGATTATATGTACATATCTGCAGGACTTGCTCACTGTTGTTCTCTGGTGTCAGCCATTATCATAGGATTATATGTACATATCTGCAGAACTTTCTCACTGTTGTTCTCTGGTGTCAGCCATTATCCCAGGATTATATTTACATATCTGCAGAACTTTCTCACTGTTGTTCTCTGGTGTCAGCCATTATCCCAGGATTATATTTACATATCTGCAGAACTTTCTCACTGTTGTTCTCTGGTGTCAGCCATTATCCCAGGATTATATTTACATATCTGCAGAACTTGCTCACTGTTGTTCTCTGGTGTGAGCCATTATCATAGGATTATATGTACATATCTATAGGACTTGCTCACTGTTGTTCTCTGGTGTCAGCCATTATCACAGGATTATATGTACATATCTGCAGGACTTGCTCACTGTTGTTCTCTGGTGTGAGCCATTATCATAGGATTATATGTACATATCTATAGGACTTGCTCACTGTTGTTCTCTGGTGTCAGCCATTATCACAGGATTATATGTACATATCTGCAGGACTTGCTCACTGTTGTTCTCTGGTATCAGTCATTGCATTGACTGTATTTTATTTCCCAATCCTTGTATCATGTGGGATTAATAGTGGTATTTAAATTTTTTTGGATAAATGTGATTATCTTCATATATTAATAATTTAAATACAAATTTACATCATATAAATAATATATAACCTTTCTCTCCCCCCCCCAAAAAAAAATAAAATAAATAAAACATTCCACCTTATAGGAAAGCCATCATTCCTACGCCCGCCTTGCCCGTGACGTCCGCAGCACGGTGACGCCCACAGATGAGGTTGGGGCTGTCTTCACCAAAGACATGGCGGACTAAGTAGCTGAGATACATAGACCTTTAGATACACTGCTGGTCAAGGCTTTTCTATACACCAATGTGACTGATGAGGAATTCTGTAGGTTTCTAATAGTTGGACACTCTACTACACCTGTCCTGTATGAACTCCCAAAAAGTCCGACAGCTGCGCCAGGTGGACCTATAATATCGGGGGCGGGTGCGATCTTCTCCAACACTGCATTATTTTAGGGCATGTTCACACTGTGGAATTTGTTCAATGGGAGTTCTGAGGGGTCAGTCCCTGGTTTGGGTTCCCTCCTGGGTATAAGGTGACTAGACAGCCCCGATAACCCATCTGACTGGTGTATTGGGTGCACGGCCCACACGGCGTGTCATGGGTCACCATTTCCCATCACAACCCATTGGATTTTATGGGCTACTCTTCTAGAACATGAGCTGACTGCTCACCGGGGCAGCAACAATTTTACTTCTAGATCTTTTTGATACAAGAGGTCCATAGTGCTCGGGTGCCCAGGTAATACAATTGCAAAGTTTTGATCACAATTTTAACTTTGCTGCGTTTTTGCAAAACCAGAACCTCAAAATTTTTTTTTTTTAAAAATTACAAACTAAAAAAAAATCAGGACTCAAAAATGACAATAAACACATCCCAAAAATTACAAAAACAGCTCCAAAGCACCAATGACTAGAGGGAACCACTTGACACGACTCTTGGAGGGTGACGCTCCGACACTTGGGAGGAGGGGATGGTGATGGCTGACATTTGGGGGGGGGGATGCCTTTTATTTCATGACAGTCTTCTCTTTCCAGGTCTCTGGAGCCGTGTCCTATGCCCCGTCCCCTCTCTGGATCCCCACATGGAGGGTCCCTGACTTGACCACATCCTCATTACAGTCCGGCCACACCTTGACTGGGTGTACAGATGTACACTCGACTATGGGGGGCTGTATATACAGTGGGGAAAAAAAGTATTTAGTCAGCCACCAATTGTGCAAGTTCTCCCACTTATAAAGATGAGGCCGGCCTGTAATTGTCATCATAGGTAGACCTCAACTATGAGAGACAAAATGAGAAAACTAATCCAGAAAATCACATTGTCTCATTTATAAAGAATTTATTTGCAAATTATGGTGGAAAATAAGTATTTGGTCAATAACGAACGCTCATCTCAATACTTTGTTATACATCCTTTGTTGGCAATGACAGAGGTCACACGTTTCCTGTAAGTCTTCACAAGGTTGGCACACACTGTTGCTGGTATGTTGGCCCATTCCTCCATGCAGATCTCTAGAGCAGGGATGTTTTGGGGCTGTCGCTGGGCAACACGGACTTTCAACTCCCTCCAAAGGTTTTCTATGGGGCTGAGATCTGGAGACTGGCTAGGCCACTCCAGGACCTTGAAATGCTTCTTACGAAGCCGCTCCTTCGTTGCCCTGGCGGTGTGCTTGGGATCATTGTCATGCTGAAAGACCCAGCCATGTTTCATCTTCAATGCCCTTGCTGATGGAAGGAGGTTTGCACTCACAATCTCACCATACATGGCCCCATTCATTCTTTCATGTACACGGATCAGTCGTCCTGGTCCCTTTGTAGAGAAACAGCCCCAAAGCCTGATGTTGCCCCCCCATGCTTCACAGTAGGTATGGTGTTCTTTGGATACAACTCAGCATTCACTCTCCTCCAAACACGGCGAGTTGTGTTTCTACCAAACAGTTCTACTTTGGTTTCATCTGACCATATGACATTCTCCCAATACTCTTCTGGAACATCCAAATGCTCTCTAGCAAACTTCAGACGGGCCCGGATATGTACTGGCTTAAGCAGGGGGACACATCTGGCACTGCAGGATCTGAGTCCCTGGCGGCGTAGTGTGTTACTGACGGTAGCCTTTGTTACGCTAGTCCCAGCTTTCTGCAGGTCACTCACTAGGTCCCCCCGTGTAGTTCTGGGATTTTTGCTCACCGTTCTTGTGATCATTTTGACCCCACGGGGTGAGATCTTGCGTGGAGCCCCTGATGGAGGGAGATTATCAGTGGTCTTGTATGTCTTCCATTTTCTAATTATTGCTCCCACAGGTGATTTCTTCACACCAAGCTGCTTGCCTATTGCAGATTCAGTCTTCCCAGCCTGGTGCAGGGCTACCATTTTGTTTCTGGTCCTTCCACAGCTCTTTGGTCTTCACCATAGTGGAGTTTGGAGTGTGACTGAGGTTGTGGACAGGAGTCTTTTATACTGATAACAATGTCACACAGGAGCCATTACTACAGGTAATGAGTGGAGGACAGAGGAGCCTCTTAAAGAAGAAGTTACAGGTCTGTGAGAGACAGAAATCTTGCTTGTTTGTAGATGACCAAATACTTATTTTCCACCATAATTTGCAAATAAATTCTTTAAAAATCAGACAATGTGATTTTCTGGATTAGTTTTCTCATTTTGTCTCTCATAGTTGAGGTCTACCTATGATGACAATTACAGGCCGGCCTCATCTTTATAAGTGGGAGAACTTGCACAATTGCTGGCTGACTAAATACTTTTTTTCCCCACTGTACTAGAGAGATCTGTATATTGTAATAAGGATCTGCAGATGAATCTGTGGCCCTGTGATCCTATATAATGTACAGCCCTGTACTGGGGGCCACACCAGCTCATATACACACTAATGTAAGGTCCCCCACCAGGGTACTATAGACATCACGTCAGATGTGGGTCCTATAGCATGTACAGACCTGTACTGGGGGCCACTAACCTATGCCCAGCAGAGGGTTGCCCCAGGACGGGCACTAATTTTAGTCATCTCCAGTCGCCCACTCCTCCTGAATGGCGGAGACCCCTAGAATTTTAGCTGCATTAAAAATAACAGTATTACAGGAGTGTCTTGAGGACCTGCCACAAGGATCATGTGACCTCAGGTCCTACAGTAGAGGACTATGAATTATCAAATAAAAATGCATTTTGGCCACTGGGTGGCAGCACAGCAATAGAACAAATCTATGCAAAATGAACTAATGGCATATAAAGCTGCTGCACCTACACAAAATATTAAGGGGGCTGTGGGGGAGGGGGCACATACTCTATCAGGGAACATTTGTATCATATCCTGGTACTATGAGAGGACTATTAGTGTGTCACTACCAAGTAAGACCAGCAGAGGGCAGTAGAACTGCATGGAGAGAGTTAACTATTCGCTCCCTGGGGCACTGCCTGTAAAAAACCAAATAATGTAAATAATAACATAATATAAAAGTAAAATGCAATACTCCCCGCCCCCGCTTATCCGGGTGTGCATGTGTATTAGATGTAATACGGGCAGCAACTCTCTCCATACAGGGGGACAATATTTCTATTAAGGTCTGACCCTCTTACAAGCTGAGCACAGGGGCCCTATAGGCAGGGGCCACACTGCTATTTTCTGCAGAGACCTGACTGATCTGGATTATGGCTGCCAGGAAATACAGAACTCCCCCCATAGATGTTACTCAGGGGTCGTCCTCTGTTCTCAGTCTCCGCCCCTGAGTAAGATACTATGATGTCACTGATTGAATCAGGTAACCTGCTGTGATGTCACAAGAGTCCAAAAAGTTACTGTGACATCATAACTAAGTCTCAGAACTCTGCTGTGACATCACCACGGTGTATTAGGTAAGTTACTGTGACATCACCAGGGTGTATTAGGTAAGTTACTGTGACATCACCAGGGTGTATTAGGTAAGTTACTGTGACATCACCAGGGTGTATTAGGTAAGTTACTGTGACATCACCAGGGTGTATTAGGTAAGTTACTGTGACATCACCAGGGTGTATTAGGTAAGTTACTGTGACATCACCAGGGTGTATTAGGTAGGTTACTGTGACATCACCAGGGTGTATTAGGTAAGTTACTGTGACATCACCAGGGTGTACTAGGTAGGTTACTGTGACATCGCCAGGGTGTATTAGGTAAGTTACTGTGACATCGCCAGGGTGTACTAGGTAGGTTACTGTGACATCACCAGGGTGTATTAGGTAAGTTACTGTGACATCACCAGGGTGTATTAGGTAAGTTACTGTGACATCGCCAGGGTGTACTAGGTAGGTTACTGTGACATCGCCAGGGTGTATTAGGTAAGTTACTGTGACATCGCCAGGGTGTATTAGGTAGGTTACTGTGACATCGCCAGGGTGTATTAGGTAGGTTACTGTGACATCGCCAGGGTGTATTAGGTAAGTTACTGTGACATCACCAGGGTGTATTAGGTAAGTTACTGTGACATCGCCAGGGTGTATTAGGTAAGTTACTGTGACATCACCAGGGTGTATTAGGTAAGTTACTGTGACATCGCCAGGGTGTATTAGGTAGGTTACTGTGACATCGCCAGGGTGTATTAGGTAAGTTACTGTGACATCACCAGGGTGTATTAGGTAGGTTACTGTGACATCGCCAGGGTTTATTAGGTAGGTTACTGTGACATCGCCAGGGTGTATTAGGTAAGTTACTGTGACATCACCAGGGTGTATTAGGTAGGTTACTGTGACATCGCCAGGGTGTATTAGGTAAGTTACTGTGACATCGCCAGGGTGTACTAGGTAGGTTACTGTGACATCGCCAGGGTGTATAAGGTAAGTTACTGTGACATCGCCAGGGTGTATTAGGTAGGTTACTGTGACATCACCAGGGTGTATTAGGTAGGTTACTGTGACATCGCCAGGGTGTATTAGGTAGGTTACTGTGACATCGCCAGGGTGTATTAGGTAGGTTACTGTGACATCGCCAGGGTGTATTAGGTAAGTTACTGTGACATCACCAGGGTGTATTAGGTAAATTACTGTGACATCACCAGGGTGTACTAGGTAGGTTACTGTGACATCGCCAGGGTGTATTAGGTAAATTACTGTGACATCACCAGGGTGTATTAGGTAAATTACTGTGACATCGCCAGGGTGTATTAGGTAAGTTACTGTGACATCACCAAGGTGTATTAGGTAAGTTACTGTGACATCACCAGGGTGTATTAGGTAAATTACTGTGACATCGCCAGGGTGTATTAGGTAAGTTACTGTGACATCACCAGGGTGTATTAGGTAGGTTACTGTGACATCACCAGGGTGTATTAGGTAAGTTACTGTGACATCACCAGGGTGTATTAGGTAAATTACTGTGACATGACGAGTCTGTATTGGTCAGGTAAGTTACCAGGACACACATACTGTTTCCGTTGTCTTTTGCTGGTGCCTGCCCCTGGGTAGGTTCTTTAGTCACCCCTTTAATGCTTCCAGCCAGGACTTCCCCTTTAAGGCTGGCAGGTAGTGGTGTCAGTAGGTCGGCTCGCCCTCTAGAGGTGACTTTTCCCCATTTCCTCTTCTTTTTGTACAGTAATTCCAGCAGATAATGGTCAGTGGGCGAGAGAAGGGGCGGGGCTTGTTTATAGGTTCCTTGGAAGGATACAATGTAACAAAACACATTCAATTCTACAAAGACGTCCAATAAAAACCTGAGCAAACAGGAGGTGAGCGATAACAAGTCTTATAATAGAGCATCAAAGCTCCAGTGTGAACACGGCCAAAGTCAGCGACAAGGAGATATCTGTGGTAGACAGGAGATAAGACGCTGACACATTGTGACGCTGCCATAGAAATCCTGTTTACCTGACCTGGACTGACCCCCCCCCCCCCCCCTTACCCTTCTCACCTGCTACCTTGTCTGTGAGTGTCAGTGTTCACTGCAGTTTTGGCATTCTATTCATGGACAAAGCTTTTGACCTCCCTCTGATCCTTCTTATTTACTGTCTTGTCATTGTGTCAGTCTTCACTGTAGTTCTGCCATTCTATTCATGGGTCAGGATTATCAGGGTTCGTTATCAAGCTCCACCCACCTAATGGCCATCAGACTTGCTTGTTTATGGGCAGCTTCCTCCCTCTGATTCTTTTTGTTTGCTCTCTAGCCTGTGTCAGTCTTCACTGTAGTTTTGGCATTCTACTCATTGGCCAGGATTATCATGGTAAGAAGCTCCACCCCACTAATGGGCATCATTGCCATAGAGGTCATCACCCAGCTTTGCCAGCTTTATCAACATATTTATTTAAAGCTTCCTCTTTCTGTTCCTTCTTATGTATTCTCTAAGTCTATATCAGTTTTAACTGAAGTTCTAGCATTCTGTTCATGGGTAAGGATTAAAGGCTCCCTCCACTAATGATTATCATTACTATATAGAAGGTCACCCAGCTTTTCCAGACCCTGACTTACATACGGATCAACATATTTATAGACAGTTTCCTCCCTCTAATTGTTACTTACTGTCTTGTCTGTGTGTCAGTCTTCACTGTAGTTCTGGCATTCTATTCACAGATAAGTATAAGCAGTGCTACATGTGTCACTCCAATAAATAAGAGTTGTGTGTCTCATATTAGTCATCATTGCCATACAGGATATCACTCAGCTTTACACAGACTCTGGCAGGCAGATAGATCTGTCTATGCAGGCATCACATGACTCATCTTATCTATTGCATTCTATTCATAGACCAGGGCAATAGATAAGTACTGCATGACCATCATTGCCATAGAAATTGTCACCCAGCTTTACCAGAGCCTGAATGGCACATAGACCTGCTTATTTACGGCCAGTTTCCTCCCTCTGATTCTTCTTGAATCCTTCCTCATCTGTGTGTCAGTCTTTACTGTAGTTCTGGCATTCTATTCATGGTTTAGGATTATCATGTTACAGGCTCCACCCCACTAATGGTAATCATTACCATAGAGTTTGTCACCCATCTTTACTAGATCCTGATTGACAAACAGATGTACATATATATAGACAGTTTCCTTTTGAACCTTCTTTACTGTCTTATCTGTGTGTCAGTTTTCACTGTAGTTTTGGCGTTCTATTCATGGGTCAGGATACATTGTGATATATGTGTCACAGATTAACGCTGTAGACGATCTTTCTGTACATGCATTCGTTTTGCATGTTTTTTTCTACAACACAATTTTAATGTCAGTCTTCACTGTGGCTCTGGCATTCTATTCATGGTTCAGGATAAACAGTGTCACCCAGCTTTACATAGACTCTGACTGACATACAGAGCTGTATATACAGGCATCCTTTAACCCATCTTTTCTATGGCACAAGTTAAGTGTCAGTCTTCACTATAGTTCTTGCATTCTATTCGTGGATATAGGACAATAGTATGGCCATCATTGCCATAGGGGTTGTCACTCAGCTTTACACAGACCCTGATGGGCACTCAGATCTGTCTATACATGCATCCTTTGACCTGTCTTTTGTACTGTATGATTTAAGTGTCAGTCTTCACTGTCATTCTGGCATTCTATACACAATGGGGCCTTGTAGGACGTGGGAATGTTCACGCTCCCATAAACATGCCGTTGCCCCAGCGGGCGCTCTGGATGAATGGCCGCTATTGATCGCCCGTTCCCGAGATGACTAATTGGCCACTTATTGGTTTACGTGCCCGGCTATGAATGAGCCTTTGTAGGTGCGGGCGGTGAGATAAGAGCCGGGGCTGGCAGTGCCAGGTGTGAACAGCGGCTCTATATTATCACTGCCAGAACAATAGGGGATGGAAAGTTACCCGGGTGTATACAATCACTACACTGGAAAATAACCGAAAACTGCGCCGGTGCCCCCGTCATGTGACTGTAATAATGACACTGTGTGTTAGGGTGACGTCATGGTGCACACTGCTATGGGGGCGCTGTGGAGGAGTGGGAATATTATGGGGGCACTGTATCTGACACTATTATAGTGACGTCATGGGGGCACTGTGGATAGTACTGTTATGGGGATATTGGAGCTGACACTATTATGGTGACATCATGGGGGCGCTGTGGAGGAGTGGGAATATTATGGGGGCACTGTGGCTGGCACTATATATGAGGGCACTGTATCTGACACTATTATAGTGACCTCATGGGGGCGCTGTAGCCGGTATTGTTATGGGGGCACTGTGGATAGTATTGTTATGGGGGCACTGTGGATAGTACTGTTATGAGGGCACTGTATCTAACACTATTATAGTGACCTCATGGGGGCGCTGTAGCCGGTATTGTTATGGGGGCACTGTGGATAGTATTGTTATGGGAATACTGGAGCTGACACTATTATGGTGACCTCATGGGGGCGCTGTAGCCGGTATTGTTATGGGGGCACTGTGGATAGTACTGTTATGGGAATACTGGAGCTGACACTATTATGATGACCTTATGGGGGCGCTGTAGCTGCCTCTCCGATGTGGTGTGACCAGTTACCACCTCCGACACGTCGCCCTCACAGATGTCAGCGTCTTCTGATCCAAGGATCTTATTTCTCGTTCTTTCAGAGCTGCAGCGTTCTGTACAGGCCACAAGGTCCTGCACGCAGCGCCACTTCCATTTAAAGGGCCAGTGTCTGATCTCTACAGTGACCTCCCTCTCAGGACGCTCCGGCCTCATGTGAAAGCGTTTTCTCCGCCGTCGCCTCAGATACGACTTCTAAGAATAATTCTGTGACTCAGAACTGATGGGATTGATCTAATTTCCTTCCTTGGAAATTTCCCATGAAAAGCTTAGGAAAGTGTTAGATACGTCTATATATACCGCCATCATCTCTAGGAGGAGTGCGCTCCTATGTCCACACGTGACGCTTCTGACCGCCGCCATATTGTAACGCAACGGCCAGATGTGGCCTTCACCGATCAGATCTGGATCCATTATGGCGCTGTTATATCACTGTCATTGTTCCAAGGGCCATGTATATGGTGAAGGCGGACTATGTGGCAGTTACGTGGCCCTTGAAGAGAGGGGCCCCAGCCATGGTTGGCCCTATCCCCTATATGTTTGGGTGGCAGGCACCCCTCAGAGCTCCTATCTTTAAAAGTACTGAGCATAGAATTGGCCCAACTGTCAAGTGCCTTACAGTATACTGCCCCCTGTTGGCCACCACACAGTATAACGCCCCCTTAAAGTGGACCTTTCACCACCTCCGTCAACTCCAACTCTTTTCATCTTCCAACAGGCGCCCCTCCGCTGATTCCGGCGCAGTTGGAATTTTTTCTCTAGACCCTACCATTCCCGAGCAATCATATCTCCTATTTTCAATATCTGATATGCTAATTAGGCTCTCGGGTGGGCGGTCCTGAGCTGGAGCAGGTAGTCTGGGACCGCCCACCTACCAGTAGGGAGCATAGTTAACAGTTTGAGTGCCGAAAATGACCGAAATGATATCTCGGGAACGGTAAGGGCTAGAGAAAAAATTCCAACTGCGCTGGAATCAGTGAAGTATAGTCTGTCAAGTAATGCAGAGAGTGTTAGAGGTGGTGAAAGGTCCTCTTTACTGGATTCTACACAGTATAAAGCCCCCTTGTGGCCCCCACTCAGTATAATGCTCCCTTGTGCCTCCACACAGTATAACAATACCCCCATGCGGCTCCCACCTTATCTTTGTCTCTAGGTTCAGAGAGGCTCCGGCCATAGGGGAGATTTGCCGCTCTCTTATGCATATACTGGCCATGGGTCGTAGAGCTGATATACCTTCAGATCTCACCACACGCTGGACATGAGGTAGACACCGGCTGCCATTGTCCCAAATTTTTGGAAACAATCCTGATAAATTTGGGCATGTCTTCACGTAAAAAGGGGAAGGGTGTACTCAAACGCTGCTCCAAAGTGGGGGGGGCATCCCTAGGGGTAAAGAACAACTGATGGGCCGAGATCTCTCACCCCTATGATATTGACCTTATTGGAGAGCTGGTGGAGATAGGCGTCTACTAGATGTGAGCCGCTTATCTCCCTGACAGGCACAGGTCTAGCCTGACCCACGTGTGGGTCTCGCTGTATCTGCTGAAGTCCTGGAGGAAGACGAAGGAGAAGACAAAACAAAGGACTTCATTAAAAGCCTTAAGATGAGCTGTTACGATGACTTCCTGATCCTGCCCGAGGGGACACTTGACATTCCGATTCACCTGCCTGTATCCTCCGCTCAGTTCCTTCTGGAAAATTACTCGGCTTATTTTTCCTACGTTGGTGAACTTTAGCGATGAAGAGCGAGCGAGCAACCACACAAGGAGCAATGCCCTGACACTGAGAGGGGTACTGAAAGGCTCATGGGCCCTGGTGCAGAATCTCAGCCTGGGTTCGCTGCAGAACTTCTCACAACCATCACCCGTACATATACATTTACATTCCTCTTTTCTTCTCCATCTGGCCCAGACCACCATGATGACAACATTCTGGGCACACAAACTTCGCACCATTCCTTGTTAGTGCCCCCATATAGTAATTGAGCCCCCGGTTGTGCCACAGCCTCCCTACAGAACCCCTCCTTGGCTATATGCTTCTGTCCAGCTGCTATTTTTGCCATTATAGGGTTATTTTTCTCCTTTCTTACAGTGGAAGGCCGTGCACTATAAATCTTTCTCACTCCAGTACACCAGAGGGCAGGGGAAAAACATTTACGATACACAGAGTGCAGGCCATTAAAGGAAACCGGAAAGGAGACTAAAGTAACTTAACCAGCCCTTGTGGTGAGGGTGACTTGTGGGCCCCCTGCCTTATGGGCCCGGTGGCAGCTGCGATCCCTATAGTTATGGCAATGCCTGATATGATGTTATTATGGGAATTGCTTCTGTCTGACCTAATGGAAACTCATGTTATAGATCC
Organism: Leptodactylus fallax; assembly: GCA_947044405.1. NCBI lineage: Eukaryota > Metazoa > Chordata > Amphibia > Anura > Leptodactylidae > Leptodactylus > Leptodactylus fallax. The sequence goes on from CAMRHE010000413.1 coordinate 619,503, forward strand.
TGAGCACATTTTACAAATAGGGCTACATTCACACAGGTGTAACACAAGCGCAAGCGTGGCCTAAATATGGGCACAAAAATGTACATAAATTGTGCTCATGTGAATACAGCCAGATTCGGCTGGAATAACAGGAGAGTGTGGCAGCCTCTGGTTAGCAGAGTCCTAGGGACTGCAGGTTTTTACCCTTTAAAAGGGAACTTCTGCCACCTCCACAAAATCCAGCTCATTGTATCCTTAAATAGTCGCCACTCCGCTGATTCTGGCACAGTTGGAATTTTTTCTCTAGCCCTCACCGTTCCCGAGCAATCAGTGCTGTTAGTTTCAATGCCTGGTGTACTAATTATGCTCTCTACTATCTGGTGGGCGGGTCTCAGACTACGTGCTCCAGCCCAGGACCGCCTATTTAGCATACTGGGTGCTAAAACTATCAGCACTGATTGCTCAGGAACGGTGAGGGCTAGAGAAAAAATTCCAACTGTGCTGGAATCAGTTGAGGGGTGGCTATTAAATAATGCAAAGAGATGGAGGTGGTGAAAGGTCCCCTTAAACCCTATACAGGGATCTGGAGTTTGCTGCTGCTAATCCCCAGGTCATATCTGTAGTCGCCGACCATGGGGGAAACAAGTAGGAGCATAACCGTCTGTAAAAAGGGAGATGTTACACAATACACCATAAACAATGGCGATCACATGATGGTGCATATACATTATAAGGTCTCCCAAAGGACTGCTGTCACCCCGGGGGTGTATGTGTGACTCCAAATAACCTAAAAATGAACCCAAAATCTGAAGACAATGGTCCAGGGTGTATAGGAAAACAACAACAGAGATTAGAAATCAGACTGTAGATACATTGACTTCTATTGTAGGAGAAGTTAGCTACGTCCACCCTCACTGATGTTACTGTAGGACTATAGTGCTGGGAATACTAGACCCATGGCAGCTAATATGGCCGACAGTGATGTCATAAAACTACTTCCTGCCCCAGGAACGGTTACTATGCTCAGAGTTTTATATATTTCTATATTTGCAGCCTCCACTAGGGGGCGCTCACTCTATATTATTACAGGATTCAATGTATAACAGTATGTAGTCAGCTCCCCCTAGTGGTGGCTGCAGGTAGTCAGTATCATTTCCCTATGACCACGCAGGGGGTTACAGCTCTGAGGCTTGTTAAGGCTGCACTGCACAATGTTACCTGTCATTTGTCACTTTCCCACTACATGGCGCTGTGGACAATGTCTTCTCTATGGAGTTTTGAAATTGAAAGTAATTCATGGAGATAAACAGTAAAATTCCTTTAATCCGGCATCCAATGGTTCAGACGGAGGAGAGAATATTCTAGATTATCAGACGCTAGAAAGGTCTCAAGAAGAATAAGACAATAGCACAACATCTGCCATTAACCCTTTGTTTATACAATAATCCGCTCCTGATTTTATATCCCGGATTAACAGACTTTCCGGAGTATCAAATGCCGGATTATTGGAATTTATCTGTACAGACAACATTGTCCATTTACTTCTCCCAAACTGTACCAAAATTGTCATTCCCAAATTTCGGAAACGATCCGAGCAAAATATGGGCATGTCTCAGCCTAAGAAGTGGGCGTGGTCTGCAATAACTCCGCCTACAGGTGGGCAGTCATACCCAGTTCATGGCGGTCAAGGGACCCTATTTTACCAACAGGCTGCTGTGGAACTACAACTCACAGCACTAACAACACAGTCTTCCTTGTCTGAGTTATCATCACCGTGTGTGCTCAGGGAGGTAACAGCTGGGAGTTGTAGTGCCACAACAGCTGGCGAGTTGCTGCTCTTATTGATGCAGTCTGGAAACAGAAGGGTTAAAGGGTGACATTCGGGAGAGGCAGAAGGACAATGAAGGTTTGTACTGAGACATTCCTTTAATCCGGCATCTGATAATCCAGCAATTCTGATGATGTCATACAAACCGTCCATTATAATGAGCAGTCCTGGAGCGGGACCATGGACATGTAGCCTGGGGTGCAGGGCGCCCGCTGTCCTGACATCTAATACATGGGACAATGTAGGTTTATGCTGAGAAATTCCTTTAATCCGGCATCCGATAATCCAGAGAATGTGATGATGTCACACACCATCCTTTATACCTGGCAGTGAGTGCAGGGCACATATGCCATAGGGTGCAGAGCATTGCCCCACAGGCACCACTGCCACCACCTCCTGCCCCACGGGCACCGCTGCCACCACCTTCTGCCCTGAGGCCGCTGCCACCACCTCCTGCCCAGAGGGCATCACTGCCACCACCTCCTGCCCTGAGGCCGCTGCCACCACCTCCTGCCCTGAGGCCGCTGCCACCACCTCCTGCCCTGAAGGCATCACTGCCACCACCTCTTGCCCCGAGGCCGCTGCCACCACCTCCTGCCCGAGGGCACCACTGCCACCACCTCCTGCCCCGAGGCCGCTGCCACCACCTCCTGCCCGAGGGCACCACTGCCACCACCTCCTGCCCCGAGGCCGCTGCCACCACCTCCTGCCCGAGGGCACCACTGCCCCCACCTCCTGCCCCGAGGCCACTGCCACCACCTCCTGCCCCGAGGGCACCGCTGCCACCACCTCCTGCCCTGAGGCCGCTGCCACCACCTCCTGCCCGAGGGCACCACTGCCCCCACCTCCTGCCCCGAGGCCACTGCCACCACCTCCTGCCCCGAGGGCACCGCTGCCACCACCTCCTGCTCCGAGGGCACTGCTGCCACCACCTCCTGCCCCGAGGGCACCACTGCCACCACCTCCTGCCCTGAGGCCGCTGCCCCCACCTCCTGCCCCGAGGCCACTGCCACCACCTCCTGCCCCGAGGGCATCGCTGCCACCACCTCCTGCCCGAGGGCACCACTGCCACCACCTCCTGCCCCGAGGCCGCTGCCACCACCTCCTGCCCGAGGCCGCTGCCACCACCTCCTGCCCGAGGGCACCACTGCCCCCACCTCCTGCCCCGAGGCCACTGCCACCACCTCCTGCCCCGAGGGCACCGCTGCCACCACCTCCTGCTCCGAGGGCACCGCTGCCACCACCTCCTGCCCCGAGGGCACCACTGCCACCACCTCCTGCCCTGAGGCCGCTGCCACCACCTCCTGCCCCGAGGGCATCACTGCCACCACCTTCTGCCCCGAGGCCGCTGCCACCACCTCCTGCCCCGAGGGCACCGCTGCCACCACCTCCTGCTCCGAGGGCACCGCTGCCACCACCTCCTGCCCCGAGGGCACCACTGCCACCACCTCCTGCCCTGAGGCCGCTGCCACCACCTCCTGCCCCGAGGGCATCACTGCCACCACCTCCTGCCCCGAGGCTGCTGCCACCACCTCCTGCCCCGAGGGCACCACTGCCACCAGCTCCTGCCCCGAGGCCGCTGCCACCACCTCCTGCTCCGGGGGCACCACTGCCACCACCTCCTGCCCCGAGGCCGCTGCCACCACCTCCTGCCCCGAGGGCACCGCTGTCACCACCTCCTGCCCCGAGGCCACTGCAACCATCTCCTACCCCGAGGGCACCACTGCCACCACCTCCTGCCCCGAGGCCACTGCCACCACCTCCTGCCCCGAGGCCGCTGCCACCACCTCCTGCCCCGAGGCCGCTGCCACCACCTCCTGCCCCGAGGCCGCTGCCACCACCTCCTTCCCCGAGGGCACCACTGCCACCACCTCCTGCCCCGAGGGCACTGCTGCCACCACCTCCTGCCCCGAGGCCACTGCCACCACCTCCTGCCCCGAGGGCATCGCTGCCACCACCTCCTGCCCGAGGGCACCACTGCCACCACCTCCTGCCCCGAGGCCGCTGCCACCACCTCCTGCCCCATGGGCACTGCTGCCACCACCTCCTGCCCCACGGGCACTGCTGCCACCACCTCCTGCCCCATGGGCACTGCTGCCACCACCTCCTGCCCCGAGGCCGCAGCCGCCACTCTATAACCTGCTATAATAACCACACAATAAACTTCAGTCACAACTTTTGCAATTTTTTTTTTTTTTTTTTCAGCCGCCGCCTCCCCTCCCGCCCCCTACAGCTAAACAAATAAGATATTTTACAGGGCGAGCGGCATCAGAGGAAGGTAGAGCGAGCGGGACAGGAGCACGGTGAGGGTTAACAAGTGTAGCCTGCAGGATGACGAAGACTTGAAGAGCAGGGGGGAAAAAAAATTTAAAAAACTTTCAAAATTTCAAAAATTTCTAAACCGAAAAAAAAAAAAAAGGAAGGTAAATTTTTGGAGGAGAAGTTGTCAGGTAAGCGGTGGTCGGAGAGAAGGAGTCGGCTCTGCTCCCCCCTCCCCGCTGCCAAGCGAGAACACAGGAAACTGCGGTTTCCTTAGCTGTCTCTGGTAGCCGGACTGGGCCGGGGCTCAGGAGACGCTGCCAAAGCGGCACATGGGAAGGAGCGGCTGCCCTCTGTTTACAACATGCCTTCCTGCATCCCGAGGGAAATCAGCCCGCAACGACATGCAGAGCAAGGAGCTCACCGAGATCTCCATCCTCAGCTCCAAACCCAAGGTGGACATCCTACGGGAGCCGGCCTCCGAGAACCTGAGGAAGCTGAAGAAGAGGAAGGTCCTGGTGGAGCAGAAGAAGCGCCTGTCCGCATGGATCCTCTTCCTGGCCCTGCTGGGCATCGTGCTGATGGTCGTTCACACCGAGCTGCTCAGCTTCGCCAACTGCAAGGTAGGTCGCCCTGGATCTGTGCCCCGGGTGTGGGAATGCCCAGCTACACCCCCAGGGGTCATCCTCAGCCGGGTATGATATCCTGTATACTGCCCAGGCTGTGCCAATGCCCCTCATTCCACAGTGCACTGAGACTGTATACAAGCTGCTGTTACTGGACCCTATATACTCTCTATGCAAGGTGAACCCGGCTGTGCCAGTGCCCCTCTATCTGCAGACACTTGTATATAGTCTCAGGATGACTGCGGGCAGAGGGACACTGGCACTGCCTGGACAGTATATAGAATCCAGGGTCCATCACCAGCAGCTTGTATACAATCTCAGGTCACTGCGGGCGGAGGGGCATTTTCACTGCCTGGACAGTATATAGAATCCAGGGTCCATCACCAGCAGCTTCTGTGCAGTCTCAGGGCACTGCGGGCAGAGGGGCATTGGCACTGCCTGGACAGTATATAGAATCCAGGGTCCGTCACCATCAGCTTCTGTGCAGTCTCAGGGCACTGCGGGCAGAGGGGCATTGGCACTGCCTAGACAGTATATAGAATCCAGGGTCCGTCACCATCAGCTTCTGTGCAGTCTCAGGGCACTGCGGGCAGAGGGGCATTGGCACTGCCTGGACAGTATATAGAATTCAGGGTCCGTCACCATCAGCTTGTATACAATCTCAGGGCACTGCGGGCGGAGGGGCACTGGCACTGCCTGGACAGTATATAGAATCCAGGGTCCGTCACCATCAGCTTGTATACAATCTCAGGGCACTGCGGGCGGAGGGGCACTGACACTGCCTGGACAGTATATAGAATCCAGGGTCCGTCACCATCAGCTTGTATACAATCTCAGGGCACTGCGGGCGGAGGGGCACTGGCACTGCCTGGACAGTATATAGAATCCAGGGTCCGTCACCATCAGCTTGTATACAATCTCAGGGCACTACGGGCAGAGGGGCACAGCCTGGGTACACCTTGCCTTGTACAGTATATAAAATCTTGCAGCGCTCTGACACTATATACAAGCTGCTGGTGACGGATCCAGGATCCTATATACTGTCCCTGCAGTGCACTGAGGCTGTATACAAGCTGCTGGTGACGGATCCAGGATCCTATATACTGTCCCTGCAGAGCACTGAGGCTGTATACAAGCTGCTGGTGACGGAGCCTGTACTCTGATACTGACTGCACTATAAGGAATAGTCTGTTACAGGGTGTAGTGTTACGATTCTTTTCTATCATGTGAACCACAATGTACAGGATTCTAATCTGCAGATCTATACGCGGGGGCGACCTATCTGCAACTTATTATGAAGCTTTTTGCAAACTCAACATGACGTGACAGTTATGATAAAAACTAGAGAATTGTGTCTCACCATAAACCAGTTGTAGCAGAGCTGAACTTGTCCTTTGGTAATTGAATTTGGATTCGGCAGCCGTGATGAAAGCGTAGTTGGCTCTGCTACATCTGTATCTCTTCTCTCACTCTGGCTCTGCCAGACTCAGGAGGGTTCACTTGTTATATACTACAGCACTGCGTAAACCTTATAAGATGTAGCTGAACCAAGTCTGTTAGATGGAGCAGAGGGGAGTTTGTCATTTGCCACTGCTTGGGAATCTGCGGTTCTGCAGGTAAATCTACTTTGGAGAGACATGACTATGCACAGATATTGGAGCCTAAAGAATAACCTAGTCAGCTCTGCTACATCTGTACTGCTTCTCTCACTCTCCACTTTGAAGGACTCAAGATCAGCGCTGAATAAACTTTCCAGGCTGTGCCCAGTCTGTTAGATGGAGCAGTTGCAGGAGGTCTGAATTTGTTATTTGGCACCGGGTCTTGTATCTTGTCCTACAAAGACCTGCCTCGGACAGACATTACTATGCACAGATATTGCAACCTTAAGAATAACCTAGTCAGCTCTGCTACATCTGTAGATCTTCTCTCAGTCTCCACTAAGTATATTTCGGAGGACTCAAGATCTTGCTTATTATGTTATACAGCGCTGAATAAACCTTTCCAGATGTAGATGAGCCCAGTCTGTTAGATGGAGGAGAGATGTGTTTGTCGTTTGGTACAATGCGTTGTCTTTCATCCCATGCAGATCTGCTTTGGGGAGACATTACTATGCACACATGTTGCAACCTTAACATAGTCAGCTCTGCTACATCTGTATCTATTTTCTCTCTCCATTTTCACACTAAGTGTATTTGGAAGGATCAAGATCTTCATGTTACACAACAGTGAATAAAGCAAATGTAGCTGAGCCCAGTTAGTAATAAGAAGCAGAGGCGAGTTTGCCATTTAGCATGGCTTGGGAATTTGCGGTTCTGCCTAAGACTGTTGGTAAACTTATTTTGGAGAGACATGACTGCACATAGGCTGCTGCCTAAAAGATAACATAGTCAGCTCTGCTACATCTCTTCATTCGCTCTTCCATATGTGAAGTATCCACTTTTACACTAAGTAACTTTACCAAGTTGTTGGACGATCTCAAGATCTCGCTTATTATGTTATGCAGAGCTGAATAAGCCTTTCCAGATGTAGCTGAGCCAAGTCTGTTAGATGGAACAGAAGGGAGTTTGTCATTTGGCACAGCTCAGAAATCTGGGATTCTGCAGGTATTCCTATTACTTTGCCTCACTGTTGCCATTCAGAGGACAGGACACATTCAGCTCTGCTACATCTGTGTATAGTCTGCGGGCTGGTGTGATACTCCAGCTGTTCAGCATTTTCCTTGCTGATGCCATCCTGACGTGGTATTTTCTGGCAGCTCCGTCACATGCGGCTCTATACGTGTTGTATGCATTAAGAGACAGCTCGCTCCAGTTAGTGGTGACATTTCTGTGATTAGATATTTTTACACTGCACGAGAGTGCAACGCATGAGACAGCTGGGATAGCGTGTCTGCAAACACTGTCACAGGGCGCACCAGATCAAAGGTTTCTACTGTCTAAGTCTTCCATACCTTTTAATAGACTTTATATTTGTCACCATTTTCATGACCTCTGCTTGCTGTCCATGAACAGGAACATCCATGTGCCTTGACTGTATCCTGCTCACACAGCACTGTAACGAACTGTTCACCAAGAAGCTGGTTAGGTTCTCGGCCTTTTCCACCATCACTGACAACAAGCAGAGATCTTGAAAGTGAAGTTTGTCGTTAACTATTTATTATCTCCACCTCACATCATGGGTCTGGCCATCCTGGACCCCCACATGATAAATAACGTGGCTTAAAGGAAACGTTTCACCACCTCTACCGATTCCATTTCTTTGCATCCTTCAATAGGTGGCGCTCCACTGATTCTGGTGCAGTTGGAATTTTTTCTCTAGCCCCCACCATTCATGAGCAGCACCTGTTTTGCTCATTAGGCTGTCTACTTTCAGGTGGGCGGTCCTTGACTGGAGGAGGTAGTCTGAGACACGCCCATTTGATAGTGGAAACTAAAATAACTGATTGGTCTGGAATGGTGTGGGCTAGAGAAAAAATTCCAACTGTGCCAGAATCAGTAGAGCAGCGCCTATTAAAGGATGCAAAGAAATGGATTTGGTGGTGGAAGGTCCCTTGTGAAGGTCTCTGAATAAGATGCCCGAATGTAGAGGTGCCAATGGCTGCAGGTGCCCTAAAAGTCCACTATGAAGGAGTTTTGAAGTTCGTAAGGTCAATTGACCCACTTGCTCCAGATGAAGGGAGCACATACTAAATGCGTGTCCTAGAGGGGTTTACCCTTAGTGGGCATCTCTAAGGAGAATGCACTGCAAGGCCATTTTACGGGACATACATGGAAGGGGCATCTTAAAGAGGTATAGAGTGAGAGACACCTAACATAGTGACACCTCCTCTGCAAGGAATCTCTACAGGCTGGAGATAAAAGGTGGAAATCCCTGTCTGATAATTAGTAATAAGTTGCGGCTTGGCGGATTGTTTCGCTTCCAGCGTTCAGTGTAATTGCCCTTATTCTAGTGAAAGCAGATTGTGGGCGGCGGAGCCAAATCCCAAATCAGGCTATCAATAGCTGTTTATATATAAACAGGCTGGCAGAGGAAAACACTCGCACACAATTCCCATTGTACTTCTTGAAATCCTGCCCGGTTACTGCGTGTGACTTCAAGGGTAACAATGGGAATTGACATCAGAAGAGGACGGCAGTGCAAGAGGTTGTGCGGCAGCTGGAGGGTGTCATATAGTCAGGTGTGTATATAATGAGGGGGTGACTCTGGTTTACCGTATGTCTAGACAGGGAAAAAGGAGATCCAGCAATAAAGCAACAAGTACTGTAATGATCCTGAGTTATCTCCTATACTATACTCCAGAGCTGCACTCACTATTCTGCTGGTACAGTCACTGTGTACATACATTACATTACTTATCCTGTACTGATCCTGAGTTATCTCCTATATTATACTCCAGAGCTGCACTCACTATTCTGCTGGTACAGTCACTGTGTACATACATTACATTACTTATCCTGTACTGATCCTGAGTTACATCCTATATTATACTCCAGAGCTGCGCTCACTATTCTGCTGGTACAGTCACTGTGTACATACATTACATTACTTATCCTGTACTGATCCTGAGTTACATCCTATATTATACTCCAGAGCTGCGCTCACTATTCTGCTGGTACAGTCACTGTGTACATACATTACATTACTTATCCTGTACTGATCCTGAGTTATCTCCTATACTATACTCCAGAGCTGCACTCACTATTCTGCTGGTACAGTCACTGTGTACATACATTACATTACTTATCCTGTATTATACTCCAGAGCTGCGCTCAATATTCTGCTGGTACAGTCACTGTGTACATACATTACATTACTTATCCTGTATTATACTCCAGAGCTGCGCTCACTATTCTGCTGGTACAGTCACTGTGTACATACATTACATTACTTATCCTGTATTATACTCCAGAGCTGCGCTCAATATTCTGCTGGTACAGTCACTGTGTACATACATTACATTACTTATCCTGTACTGATCCTGAGTTATATCCTGTATTATACTCCAGAGCTGCGCTCACTATTCTGCTGGTACAGTCACTGTGTACATACATTACATTACTTATCCTGTACTGATCCTGAGTTACATCCTGTATTATACTCCAGAGCTGCACTCACTATTCTGCTGGTGCAGTCACTGTGTACATACATTACATTACTTATCCTGTACTGATCCTGAGTTACATCCTGTATTATACTCCAGATCTGCGCTCCCTATTCTGCTGGTGCAGTCACTGTGTACATACATTACATTACTTATCCTGTACTGATCCTGAGTTATATCCTGTATTATACTCCAGAGCTGCGCTCACTATTCTGCTGGTACAGTCACTGTGTACATACATTACATTACTTATCCTGTACTGATCCTGAGTTACATCCTGTATTATACTCCAGAGCTGCACTCACTATTCTGCTGGTGCAGTCACTGTGTACATACATTACATTACTTATCCTGTACTGATCCTGAGTTACATCCTGTATTATACTGCAGAGCTGCACTCACTATTCTGCTGGTGCAGTCACTGTGTACATACATTACATTACTTATCCTGTATTATACTCCAGAGCTGCGCTCACTATTCTGCTGGTGCAGTCACTGTGTACATACATTACATTACTTATCCTGTACTGATCCTGAGTTACATCCTGTATTATACTCCAGAGCTGCGCTCACTATACTGCTGGTAGAGTCGCTGTGTACATACATTACATTACTTATCCTGTACTGATCCTGAGTTATATCCTGTATTATACTCCAGAGCTGCGCTCACTATTCTGCTGGTGCAGTCACTGTGTACATACATTACATTACTTATCCTGTACTGATCCTGAGTTACATCTTGTATTATACTCCAGAGCTGCGCTCACTATTCTGCTGGTACAGTCACTGTGTACATACATTACATTACTTATCCTGTATTATACTCCAGAGCTGCACTCACTATTCTGCTGGTAGAGTCACTGTGTACATACATTACATTACTTATCCTGTACTGATCCTGAGTTACATCCTGTATTATACTCCAGAGCTGCACTCACTATTCTGCTGGTGCAGTCACTGTGTACATACATTACATTACTTATCCTGTACTGATCCTGAGTTACATCCTGTATTATACTCCAGAGCTGCGCTCACTATTCTGCTAGTACAGTCACTGTGTACATACATTACATTACTTATCCTGTACTGATCCTGAGTTACATCCTGTATTATACTCCAGAGCTGCGCTCACTATTCTGCTGGTGCAGTCACTGTGTACATACATTACATTACTTATCCTGTACTGATCCTGAGTTACATCCTGTATTATACTCCAGAGCTGCGCTCACTATTCTGCTGGTGCAGTCACTGTGTACATACATTACATTACTTATCCTGTACTGATCCTGAGTTACATCCTGTATTATACTCCAGAGCTGCACTCACTATTCTGCTGGTGCAGTCACTGTGTACATACATTACATTACTTATCCTGTATTATACTCCAGAGCTGCACTCACTATTCTGCTGGTGCAGTCACTGTGTACATACATTACATTACTTATCCTGTACTGATCCTGAGTTACATCCTGTATTATACTCCAGAGCTGCGCTCACTATTCTGCTGGTGCAGTCACTGTGTACACTGTCGCTCTTACACTCATCCTGTAGGTGACATTAGGTTGTAGCTTTCACAGTGTGATTTGTTACTCTGCTCTGTCATCTTCCAGGAATAGTCCTGTGTTTCGCTCCAGTTAGGAGTATTCCGGTATTGTTGTATTCACAGACACATAATGGCGGTTATATTTATAGATGTGATCTATATTTGTATCTTTATTCCTAGAAAAGGTAATTCTTCAAGGGAAACTCAGTAGTGAGAATTACTGAAATCTTCTAAGTTCCGGAGGTCTTAGTCATTTCTACTACTTCTAGGTAGAGGATCGGTGACCCCTCCAGGTGTTTCCTTAAATACCCCTGTAACATATCCAGGATGACACTAGTCAGAGTGCCCCCATAACACAGCCGGCCACATCACACACATAGCAGTCAGCTACATTACTGCCATTACTGGGCCAGAAACATCAGTCCTATAGCAGCACGCCCCACATGAGCCATCAGTACAGGCACACAGTCATCTGCAGACACTTCCTCAAGCTTCATCCAGTCATTCTCTACTTCACTCTTAGTTTCCTTATGACAATGACAAACATTTGTAATGTATTATTCTTACAGGGGCTCAAAGTGCAGAGAGTGTTGTGGAATGGGGGAGTTAGTGGCTGCCATACAGGCGCTCATCCCCAACACCCACAAGGGTCACTTGTTTTACTTAGCATTATTTTTTTGGAATGTGGGAGGAAACCGGAGTACCCGGAATAAACATAAGCAAACACAGGGAGAACATACACAATCCATGCAGATGTTCCCCAGGACCCCGCACGGCAAAGCGCAAACCACTGAGCCAACGCTCTGCCCCGCCGTGTTCTAGGTCCAGCTTCTTCTATCATGTTTGTCCCCAGTTCCTTGTAGGTTTATGTCCCTTGTCTACTTTCTGGTGTTCAGGTCTGCTTAGTTTGGTTTTCTTGTCTCTGGGTCTTAGTGCTCCTTAGTTCCTTGTGTTTTCTTGTCTCTGGGTCTTAGTGCTGTTCTGTTCCTTGTGTTTCCTTGTCTCTGGGTCTTAGTGCTCCTTAGTTCCTTATGTTTTCTTGTCTCTGGGTCTTAGTGCTCCTTAGTTCCTTGTGTTTTCTTGTCTCTGGGTCTTAGTGCTCCTTAGTTCCTTATGTTTTCTTGTCTCTGGGTCTTAGTGCTCCTTAGTTCCTTGTGTTTTCTTGTCTCTGGGTCTTAGTGCTCTTGTGTTGCACCTGTTAGGGTCAGTATTGCAAATTAGGGTTTCTATTAGGGATGTTTGTTTTGTTAATTATCTGTTAACCCTAACATCCCCATCATCCTTTGGTTCCATTGTCTGACTATCTGACTACCACCCCCATCATCCATGGTCATCTCTTGAGTTCCTATTTCCTTGTATTCGTCTTTCCTGTTAGCGATGTGATAGAGTCTTCATATCTCTTGTTTATCCCACTGTCTGGTTGTCGCACAGATCAGCTCTACTGTAGGTCCTGGGATAACTGAGGCCCAGGAGACACTGCTGTTACCTCAGGACGGGGTTCTACTGTAGGTGAAGTCCAGTTCCGTGTCTAGCTGGCATTATTACAACAGTAACCAAAAAAAAAAAAGCTAGCCATCTTGTTGCATTATAAAGTCAGCCACATTTCCTCAATAACAAAGTTATCACAGCCACAATATAGTGAAAGCCACAGTGCACCCAAATAGTCAGCCACAATGCGCTTACACCAGAGCCAGCCACAGTGCCCCATGATAGTGACATCAATGGTGTCCTCCTTAAAGGGCCAGCAACAGTGAGGAAAAGCTTCTACAATAGAATTATGTAAAGACTCCACCTGAGGCCTGTAAATAAAAGGTTCCTATGTAGAGAAGTGCAGATCTGACAACTCCCGACCGCACTCCTATTAGAGCCTTGAGGTGCCGATGACATCACATTCCCCATATAGATAATTCTCTAGAAGTCCTCGCACAGGACAGGTGACTTATTCTGGTCGCCCTGTATTATGTCCTGTGTCTTGTTTTACTGGTTTCTGTAGAAGAGTCTTTCATTTACATGTAACATATGGAATTGTACAGAATTTTTCTCATGCTTGTATCTTCACCTTTATTGTTCTTTCTTTTTATACACTTGTGAATTTCCTTGTACTTATGTTACATGTACTCATTCTATCTACCGCAGCAGGAAATCACAGCATTATTATGTAAACACTTATGTGTGTGTGTATACTACCGGAGCGAGCGTCCGAAGGGGTGTATACATAGGTACAAGGCAAGCTCTCCAGACTATTCTCACATCTATCTATCTATCTATCTATCTATCTATCTATCTATATATCTATCTCATATCTATCTAACTCATATCTATCTATCTATCTATCTCATATCTATCTATCTCATATCTATCTATCTATCTCATATCTATCTATCTATCTATCTATCTATCTCATATCTATCTATCTATCTCATATCTATCTATCTATCTATCTATCTCTCATATCTATCTATCTCATATCTATCTCATATCTATCTATCTATCTATCTATCTATCTCATATCTATCTATCTCTCATATCTATCTATCTCATATCTATCTATCTATATCTATCTCATATCTATCTATCTATCTATCTCATATCTATCTATCTCTCATATCTATCTATCTCATATCTATCTATCTATCTATATCTCATATCTATCTATCTATCTATCTATCTATCTCATATCTATCTATCTATCTCATATCTATCTATCTATCTATCTATCTATCTCTCATATCTATCTATCTCATATCTATCTCACATCTATCTATCTATCTATCTCATATCTATCTATCTCATATCTATCTATCTATCTATCTCATATCTATCTATCTATCTATCTATCTATCTATCTCATATCTATCTATCTATCTATCTATCTATCTCATATCTATCTAACTCATATCTATCTATCTATCTCATATCTATCTATCTATCTCATATCTATCTCATATCTATCTATCTATCTATCTATCTATCTATCTATCTAATATCTATCTATCTATCTATCTATCCCATATCTATCTATCTATCTATCTATCTATCTATCTATCTATCTATCCCATATCTATCTATCTCATATCTATCTATCCCATATCTATCTATCTCATATCTATCTATCTATCTATCTCATATCTATCTCATATCTATCTATCTCATATCTATCTATCTATCTATCTCAAATCTATCTCATATCTATCTATCTCATATCTATCTATCTATCTATCTATCTATCTATCCCATATCTATCTATCTATCTATCTATCTATCTATCTATCTATCTCATATCTATCTATCCCATATCTATCTATCTCATATCTATCTCATATCTATCTATCTCATATCTATCTATCTATCTATCTATCTATCCCATATCTATCTATCTATCTCATATCTATCTCATATCTATCTATCTATCTATCTATCTATCTCATATCTATCTATCTATCTATCTATCTCATATCTATCTATCTCATATCTATCTATCTATCTCATATCTATCTATCCCATATCTATCTATCTCATATCTATCTATCTATCTATCTATCTATCTCATATCTATCTATCTATCTATCTCATATCTATCTATCTATCTATCCCATATCTATCTATCTATCTATCTATCTATCTATCTCATATCTATCTATCTATCTATCTATCTATCCCATATCTATCTATCTATCTCATATCTATCTATCTCATATCTATCTATCTATCTATCTATCTATCTATCTATCTATCTCATATCTATCTATCTATCTATCTATCTATCTCATATCTATCTATCTATCTATCTATCCCATATCTATCTATCTATCTCATATCTATCTATTTATCTATCTATCTCATATCTATCTATCTATCTATCTATCTATCTATCTATCTCATATCTATCTATCTCATATCTATCTCATATCTATCTATCTATCTATCTATCTATCTCATATCTATCTATCTCATATCTATCTATCTATCTATCTATCTCATATCTATCTATCTCCTATCTATCTCATATCTATCTATCTATCTATCTATCTATCTAATCTGTCTTATAAATACTTTCAGTCTTATAAAGAAAGTCACTGTATCGGGATGAGATAGAAGAACGGAGCCTGACTCTTTCCTTCTGGATGACTCTACTGATTTGGCAATGAATGGGTTATAATATTTCAGGTCTTTACCCTCTGTGCTGCCCTGCTGTGCCAACTTCCACGCTGGCACCTATTTCTGTGTATCACATGCTCCTAAAAGCAATCATGGGTAGAAAATCCCATTAATAAGAACAGTCTGTACAGACGGGTGGGAAAAGGGTTAATTGGTCTGTGCTGTAGGGTCCTGCGCTCTCTGGCGCCCCCACATTGCCCGCCACATCTCTTATATAACGTCCAGTCTTCAATTACAAATGGATGAGACAGAGATGAAAGAAACTTCTATTACCAGGATGGAAGTAAGAGTCAGGATTTGCACTGTGGCTTCTTCACACTGGGATTTTGTAGGGAAATGTTCACATTAAACGCACAGATCATATTAAAGGCCAAGAGGGGCCAACATGGAGGACATGGGGCCCTGCAGGAATAATGCAAATGGGCCCCTGCCTGTTTATGATCTATGGGACCCTACATGAGCCATCACTCTATGCCCCATTGACCTGACGCTGGACTCATACAAGTGTTCGGCTTACTGTTGTTCAGGTCCTCATTGGGACCAGAAAAATGGAGAGCCTGTCCACTTATAAAGCGGTTACCCAAGGACACCCGCGGACCTCATTATAGTCTATGGGGTCCACAGGGTGCCCTTTCAGTTTCCGTCGGTTGTACCTTGCAGGACTTTTCTCTGTGGAATCTGTGGCCGAGTCTCCTACAGAATCTGCATAGGGTCAATATCGATCAATTGGTTCCAGCTGCCATATTGGTTGGTTGTCCTCTATGACTCTTGCCGTGCCGCGCCGGTGCCCGGGCATCGGTACATATTTAGTTCTGCCCCAGTGCCATTATTTAGGCCATTCCCAGGACATTTTGCAGCTGATAAGAAGGCTTCATTGTTTGTTATGGAAAGCTACAAATAGCCGAAACATTTCCCTTCATAGGAAACAATGGAACGTATTCCTGGTCAGCCCCAGCAGGGAGAAAGTGCTGAGACTGGTACAAAACCTCAGCCATTTAGGTGAAGGATCAGCTTCGCAGCCGATCCATGGCATACACAGGGGTGGATGTGATAGCAACTGGGCTCAGGTCATGCACTGGATGTGTGGACATGTGCGGCCCGTCAGACGTAGAGAGAACCTGCCCACAGCAGGAAAGCTCGGACTGGCCTTAGGCGACACTGAGGGGCACTGTGGTTAAAAAGAGGGCATTAGAAGGCATTGTGGCATGTTGTGGCTGGTATACAAGATATTGTGACTGGTATAAGGGGCATTGTGGCTGTCATGAGGGCATTGTGACTGTCATGGGGGCATTGTGACTGTTATGAGGGCATTGTGACTGTTATGAGGGCACTGTGACTGTTATGAGGGCACTGTGGCTGTCATGGGGGCATTGTGGTTGGCATAAGGACATTGAAGACAAGTATATTGCCCTTAGATCACAGAAACCTTGCCAGTAGACTAGATTCTAGAAGCATCTGGCACATTATGCCTATAGAGTTTGGGATATGGTCAGCACTGGATGAGGGTGCAGGGCTCCAAAGTTACCTCCAAAGGGGGTTTTCTGTTTGGTGTCCATTATTATTTCAGAGTGTGGTCCCATTGGAGGGTTGCCTGGCACTCTGGAGAGCCAACATGACTATACAAGATGCCTCCGACACACACGGTACATAGGTATACAGTATATATACATATATATATATAATACGCTGATATAACCAGAGAGCGCAATCTCTGTCCACAATACCCTCCGCTAGGACACAATGGCCTCATGGGATTTTTGTTGACGTGATGACGAGACTTCTGAGCGATATTTCAGGAATCGTCCTCTTGGGGCAAAGATTCCACATGCTCTATATATTTTAAAGCAACAAGTGGTGCCACATGCGGTGCACTAAAATTAACTATTGCGCCAACATTCCAGCTATAGATACCCCATAAGTGCTTCAAATGTACCCCATACAGTGCCTCAGACTCAGATGTCCCCGGTAGTGGCAGCTACTGATGCCCCCTCACAGTGCCAGCCACAGGTGCCTACCAGAGTGCTAGTCACAGGTGCCTACCAGAGTGCCAGCCACAGGTGCTTACCAGAGTGCCAGCCACAGGTGCCTACCAGAGTGCCAACCACAGGTGCCTACCAGAGTGCCAGCCACAGGTGCTTATCAGAGTGCCAGCCACAGGTGCCTACCAGAGTGCCAGCCACAGGTGCCTACCAGAGTGCCAGCCACAGGTGCCTACCAGAGTGCCAGCCACAGGTGCTCACCAGAGTGCCAGCCACAGGTGCCTACCAGAGTGCCAGCCACAGGTGCCTACCAGAGTGCCATCCACAGGTGCCTACCAGAGTGCCAGCCACAGGTGCTTACCAGAGTGCCAGCCACAGGTGCCTACCAGAGTGCCAGCCACAGGTGCTTATCAGAGTGCCAGCCACAGGTGCCTACCAGAGTGCCAGCCACAGGTGCCTACCAGAGTGCCAACCACAGGTGCCTACCAGAGTGCCAGCCACAGGTGCCTACCAGAGTGCCATCCACAGGTGCCTACCAGAGTGCCATCCACAGGTGCCTACCAGAGTGCCATCCACAGGTGCCTACCAGAGTGCCAGCCACAGGTGCTTACCAGAGTGCCAGCCACAGGTGCCTACCAGAGTGCCAGCCACAGGTGCTTATCAGAGTGCCAGCCACAGGTGCTTATCAGAGTGCCAGCCACAGGTGCCTACCAGAGTGCTAACCATAGGTGCCTACCAGAGTGCCAGCCACAGGTGCCTACCAGAGTGCCAACCACAGGTGCCTACCAGAGTGCCAGCCATAGGTGCCTACCAGAGTGCCAACCATAGGTGCCTACCAGAGTGCCAACCACAGGTGCCTACCAGAGTGCTAACCATAGGTGCCTACCAGAGTGCCAACCACAGGTGCCTACCAGAGTGCCAACCACAGGTGCCTACCAGAGTGCTAACCATAGGTGCCTACCAGAGTGCCAGCCACAGGTGCCTACCAGAGTGCCAACCACAGGTGCCTACCAGAGTGCCAGCCACAGGTGCCTACCAGAGTGCCAGCCACAGGTGCTTACCAGAGTGCCAGCCACAGGTGCCTACCAGAGTGCCAGCCACAGGTGCCTACCAGAGCGCCATCCACAGGTGCCTACCAGAGGTGACTACCAGAGTGTCAGCCACAAATGCCGCCTAGAAGATCAGCCACAGATTTCCTCTATGGTGTCAGTCACATATACCCTTAGAGTGCAGTTACAGATGTCTCATAGTATAAAATACCATTCTGGAGGGCACAGAGGAATCTGGTGGAGGACAGAGGGGGCTGGAGAGGAACAAAGGAGTCTATAGGGGGTCAGAGGAGTCTGGAAGAAACGGAGGGCTGTGCTTTGCCCCTACAGTTTAAGGACATATAAACCATGTGTGTGGGGGTGTCAGGTGATATATCCATCTTCTGTGTTTGGTAAAATAATAATTTATTTATATAAAGGATAATTTAACATATAATATAAAATAATTTAATATATAATAACACTTCTCCTTTACATTAGAGGCGGGGTTGTGACAATGTAGGTTGGGGGTCAGGGGTCGATCCTGTGCTATGGGGTATATGGGGCTTTTAGTACACCATGGCTGCCATCTTTCTTGTGCAGGTTGTGCAGTCGGTTCTGGTTGCTTTGCGGGAAGGTCCATTTTATTATTTTCTGTACTTGAGTCCCTTTGGGTTTTAGGGGCAGAATTTCTTAAAAAAAAAACATAAACACAAGACAAGTCTTCCAAGTGATTCTCTGCTATTGTGTGCAGAGCAGCAGGTGACGGGAGGATGAGGTCTGGCTGTTTAGGCCGAGCTGTCACTTTTTTTTTTTATCAGTTTTTTTGTGCTATTCACTGGAAGCCGCGGGCCCCGAGCTGCGCTGTCACTACAGAATGTGGCCGATCAGCCCACACCCAAAAACTGTATGTACTGACAGATCAGCAAGATCACTACTAACATACTGAAAGACAGACAACCTACCAAAAATTCTCAGTAAACAAATCGTCACATACAATTTCCTCCATGGACCAAGCCTTAAAGGGAGTTGTCACCAGAACACAACATATCAATCCGGCCCCGTGGATAGATAGGTTAGGGTCACCGGAATCAAACAGTGTTGTCCCCGTGTGAATCGCTGCCTCCGTTGCTGAGATATCGCTGTGTTTAGCAATATGCAAATGAGCTAGTTGAAGCAATGGCAGCCATGAAACTCATTTGCATATTTACAAAAACATTGATATCTCAGCAATGGAGTCACCGATTCACACGGGGTAAACACACATTGATTCAGATGACCCTAACCTGTCTATCGGCTGTGCTGGGTTGACAAGTTGGGTGCTGGTGACACTCCCTTTAAGGAAGCAGTTTGATAAATATCGCTCGATTTACTATATTACACGGCAGGGGCGGGACTAAAGGGGAGGAGCCTCCTTCTAGATCTAGTTCACAGCCCAACACCCCGTCCTTAGCCCTCAGGGCCTGCTATGTAAAGGAAGTTCCTGTCCCCTCTCCTTTGGCTGTCAGTTGTCAGGGAGAGGATGTTCCCGATATATAGGGGAATGGAAGAGTATTTCTTACATTTCGCCATCAGCGCCTTGTCGCATCGCCTGCTTCTTATAGGGCAGATGAAGATGTGTTTACATATGTTGGTTTTCCCACTATGGCGGGTACATAGAAGGGCTGGCTCTGGTCCACACATATAGACACATTACAGATTACCCCATTGTTTTCCATATTGTGTCTATATATTGAAGCTTGCGGTGCGGCCTCCGGTTACTGTTCCTGTGTATCAGGCAGTAGTCGGCTGTTTACAAGTGCACACCGCACCGCCGCTGTCCTCCCCCGCGAGCCGGTGCATTGCAGGATATCCTGTATTTAACCTTCAATCTGTCAGAAGTCCAGAGAATTACATCTGGTTATTAATCTAGAAGTTGTTCTCCAGAACAGAACAATACAATATCCTAGAATGTAACGCTCCAGATGTCATAATGTACTCTTAGGTATATCATATGGTCTGCCTTAAAGGGTATGTCCACCTTTCAGCGCTGTATTTAAGCAGCGTACTTTACATGCCCTAAATCATATTGTACTGATCCTGAGTTACATCCTGTATTATACCCCAGAGCTGCGCTCACTATTCTGCTGGTGCAGTCACTGTGTACATACATTACATTACTTATCCTGTACTGATCCTGAGTTACATCCTGTATTATACTCCAGAGCTGCGCTCACTATTCTGCTGGTGCAGTCACTGTGTACATACATTACATTACTTATCCTGTACTGATCCTGAGTTACATCCTGTATTATACTCCAGAGCTGCGCTCACTATTCTGCTGGTACAGTCACTGTGTACATACATTACATTACTTATCCTGTACTGATCCTGAGTTACATCCTGTATTATACTCCAGAGCTGCACTCACTATTCTGCTGGTACAGTCACTGTGTACATACATTACATTACTTATCCTGTACTGATCCTGAGTTACATCCTGTATTATACTCCAGAGCTGCGCTCACTATTCTGCTGGTGCAGTCACTGTGTACATACATTACATTACTTATCCTGTATTATACTCCAGAGCTGCGCTCACTATTCTGCTGGTACAGTCACTGTGTACATACATTACATTACTTATCCTGTACTGATCCTGAGTTACATCCTGTATTATACTCGAGAGCTGCACTCACTATTCTGCTGGTACAGTCACTGTGTACATACATTACATTACTTATCCTGTACTGATCCTGAGTTACATCCTGTATTATACTCCAGAGCTGCGCTCACTATTCTGCTGGTACAGTCACTGTGTACATACATTACATTACTTATCCTGTACTGATCCTGAGTTACACCTGTACTATACTCCAGAGCTGCGCTCACTATTCTGCTGGTGCAGTCACTGTGTACATACATTACATTACTTATCCTGTACTGATCCTGAGTTATATCCTGTATTATACTCCAGAGCTGCACTCACTATTCTGCTGGTACAGTCACTGTGTACATACATTACATTACTTATCCTGTACTAATCCTGAGTTACATCCTGTATTATACTCCAGAGCTGCGCTCACTATTCTGCTGGTGCAGTCACTGTGTACATACATTACATTACTTATCCTGTATTATACTCCAGAGCTGCGCTCACTATTCTGCTGGTGCAGTCACTGAGTACATACATTACATTACTTATCCTGTACTGATCCTGAGTTACATCCTGTATTATACTCCAGAGCTGCGCTCACTATTCTGCTGGTACAGTCACTGTGTACATACATTACATTACTTATCCTGTACTGATCCTGAGTTACATCCTGTATTATACTCCAGAGCTGCGATCACTATTCTGCTGGTACAGTCACTGTGTACATACATTACATTACTTATCCTGTACTGATCCTGAGTTACATCCTGTATTATACTCCAGAGCTGCACTCACTATTCTGCTGGTACAGTCACTGTGTACATACATTACATTACTTATCCTGTACTGATCCTGAGTTACATCCTGTATTATATTCCAGAGCTGCGCTCACTATTCTGCTGGTGCAGTCACTGTGTACATACATTACATTACTTATCCTGTATTATACTCCAGAGCTGCGCTCACTATTCTGCTGGTACAGACACTGTGTACATACATTACATTACTTATCCTGTACTGATCCTGAGTTACATCCTGTATTATACTCCAGAGCTGCACTCACTATTCTGCTGATACAGTCACTGTGTACATACATTACATTACTTATCCTGTACTGATCCTGAGTTACATCCTGTATTATACTCCAGAGCTGCACTCACTATTCTGCTGGTACAGTCACTGTGTACATACATTACATTACTTATCCTGTACTGATCCTGAGTTACATCCTGTATTATACTCCAGAGCTGTGCTCACTATTCTGCTGGTACAGTCACTGTGTACATACATTACATTACTTATCCTGTACTGATCCTGAGTTACATCCTGTATTATACTCCAGAGCTGCACTCACTATTCTGCTGGTGCAGTCACTGTGTACATACATTACATTACTTATCCTGTACTGATCCTGAGTTACATCCTGTATTATACTCCAGAGCTGCACTCACTATTCTGCTGGTGCAGTCACTGTGTACATACATTACATTACTTATCCTGTACTGATCCTGAGTTACATCCTGTATTATACTCCAGAGCTGCGCTCACTATTCTGCTGGTACAGTCACTGTGTACATACATTACATTACTTATCCTGTACTGATCCTGAGTTACATCCTGTATTATACTCCAGAGCTGCACTCACTATTCTGCTGGTACAGTCACTGTGTACATACATTACATTACTTATCCTGTACTGATCCTGAGTTACATCCTGTATTATACTCCAGAGCTGCGCTCACTATTCTGCTGGTGCAGTCACTGTGTACATACATTACATTACTTATCCTGTATTATACTCCAGAGCTGCGCTCACTATTCTGCTGGTACAGTCACTGTGTACATACATTACATTACTTATCCTGTACTGATCCTGAGTTACATCCTGTATTATACTCGAGAGCTGCACTCACTATTCTGCTGGTACAGTCACTGTGTACATACATTACATTACTTATCCTGTACTGATCCTGAGTTACATCCTGTATTATACTCCAGAGCTGCGCTCACTATTCTGCTGGTACAGTCACTGTGTACATACATTACATTACTTATCCTGTACTGATCCTGAGTTACACCTGTACTATACTCCAGAGCTGCGCTCACTATTCTGCTGGTGCAGTCACTGTGTACATACATTACATTACTTATCCTGTACTGATCCTGAGTTATATCCTGTATTATACTCCAGAGCTGCACTCACTATTCTGCTGGTACAGTCACTGTGTACATACATTACATTACTTATCCTGTACTAATCCTGAGTTACATCCTGTATTATACTCCAGAGCTGCGCTCACTATTCTGCTGGTGCAGTCACTGTGTACATACATTACATTACTTATCCTGTATTATACTCCAGAGCTGCGCTCACTATTCTGCTGGTGCAGTCACTGAGTACATACATTACATTACTTATCCTGTACTGATCCTGAGTTACATCCTGTATTATACTCCAGAGCTGCGCTCACTATTCTGCTGGTACAGTCACTGTGTACATACATTACATTACTTATCCTGTACTGATCCTGAGTTACATCCTGTATTATACTCCAGAGCTGCGATCACTATTCTGCTGGTACAGTCACTGTGTACATACATTACATTACTTATCCTGTACTGATCCTGAGTTACATCCTGTATTATACTCCAGAGCTGCACTCACTATTCTGCTGGTACAGTCACTGTGTACATACATTACATTACTTATCCTGTACTGATCCTGAGTTACATCCTGTATTATATTCCAGAGCTGCGCTCACTATTCTGCTGGTGCAGTCACTGTGTACATACATTACATTACTTATCCTGTATTATACTCCAGAGCTGCGCTCACTATTCTGCTGGTACAGACACTGTGTACATACATTACATTACTTATCCTGTACTGATCCTGAGTTACATCCTGTATTATACTCCAGAGCTGCACTCACTATTCTGCTGATACAGTCACTGTGTACATACATTACATTACTTATCCTGTACTGATCCTGAGTTACATCCTGTATTATACTCCAGAGCTGCGCTCACTATTCTGCTGGTGCAGTCACTGTGTACATACATTACATTACTTATCCTGTACTGATCCTGAGTTACATCCTGTATTATACTCCAGAGCTGCACTCACTATTCTGCTGGTACAGTCACTGTGTACATACATTACATTACTTATCCTGTACTGATCCTGAGTTACATCCTGTATTATACTCCAGAGCTGTGCTCACTATTCTGCTGGTACAGTCACTGTGTACATACATTACATTACTTATCCTGTACTGATCCTGAGTTACATCCTGTATTATACTCCAGAGCTGCACTCACTATTCTGCTGGTGCAGTCACTGTGTACATACATTACATTACTTATCCTGTACTGATCCTGAGTTACATCCTGTATTATACTCCAGAGCTGCACTCACTATTCTGCTGGTGCAGTCACTGTGTACATACATTACATTACTTATCCTGTACTGATCCTGAGTTACATCCTGTATTATACTCCAGAGCTGCACTCACTATTCTGCTGGTACAGTCACTGTGTACATACATTACATTACTTATCCTGTACTGATCCTGAGTTACATCCTGTATTATACTCCAGAGCTGTGCACACTATTCTGCTGGTACAGTCACTGTGTACATACATTACATTACTTATCCTGTACTGATCCTGAGTTACATCCTGTATTATACTCCAGAGCTGCACTCACTATTCTGCTGGTGCAGTCACTGTGTACATACATTACATTACTTATCCTGTATTATACTCCAGAGCTGCGCTCACTATTCTGCTGGTGCAGTCACTGTGTACATACATTACATTACTTATCCTGTACTGATCCTGAGTTACATCCTGTATTATACTCCAGAGCTGCACTCACTATTCTGCTGGTGCAGTCACTGTGTACATACATTACATTACTTATCCTGTACTGATCCTGAGTTACATCCTGTATTATACTCCAGAGCTGCACTCACTATTCTGCTGGTGTAGTCACTGTGTACATACATTACATTACTTATCCTGTACTGATCCTGAGTTATATCCTGTATTATACTCCAGAGCTGCACTCACTATTCTGCTGGTACAGTCACTGTGTACATACATTACATTACTTATCCTGTACTGATCCTGAGTTACATCCTGTATTATACTCCAGAGCTGCACTCACTATTCTGCTGGTGCAGTCACTGTGTACATACATTACATTACTTATCCTGTACTGATCCTGAGTTACATCCTGTATTATACTCCAGAGCTGTGCTCACTATTCTGCTGGTACAGTCACTGTGTACATACATTACATTACTTATCCTGTACTGATCCTGAGTTACACCCTGTATTATACTCCAGAGCTGCACTCACTATTCTGCTGGTACAGTCACTGTGTACATACATTACATTACTTATCCTGTACTGATCCTGAGTTACATCCTGTATTATACTCCAGGTATAGGATTTACAATGTTTTCTGTAAATTCTTCCCATACAAGGTTTTTGATGGAGTTTCCTAAGAAGATAATCTTTGTACTGTGGGCTTTCTGGATGCTATAAAGTGCAGCCATCTCTCCACAGGTGTCAGTATACTACCACACAGTACCCAATAATACTATCTCACAATGCCATCAAGCAGTCCCAAACCACCATACAATACCTAAATGATAGTGCTATACAATACAAAATAATACCACCATACGATACCCAAATAATACCATCCTATAGTATCTAAATGATACTACCATACAGTACAAAATGATATCACTATACAGTAACCAATTATAATACCACATAGTACCAAATAATACTAAAATTATACTACCAAACAATACAGAAATAATACCACCATGTAGTGCCAAAACATTCTACTATATAATTCCAAATGATACCACCATACAGTACCCAATGATACTATGATATACCTAAATAATAGCACCAGAGTGATTCAAAACCAATACCACCATACAGTACCCAAGGATACTACCACATAACACCTAAATAATACCACCAAACAATACACAGTTAATAGCGCAGTACAGTATCCAGTCAGTGCCCAAACTATATTATTATACAGTACCTAAGTAATACTACCATATAGTGCCTATATGTTACCACTATATAGCGAGTAATTACAGTATCAAAAACAAAAAATAAAATAGTGTTGCAATATCCCCATTGAGTGCCTCCACATACTACCAAAATAATACCGCCATAGTGTTCAAAGACTGCACAAATAATACCACCATATTGCACTACAGTGTACAAGCACTATTGGCATATAGAGTCCTAAATTCCTGCTAACAGTTCCCATATACTGTACAGAGATCTACAGCTTATAAATAATACCGCCACAGGCCACCCAAATGATACCTACATACACTACTGAAGCACAGGCTGTGGAAGTTGCTGTATCTGAGACTTGTAATAAGTCCCTGCTATGAACAGTCCTATGGTAGGCGGTGGAGATGTCCACAAGTTGGCGGAGGTCTATGAAGAGCAGGGAAAGTCATTGAGCCATGAGAAAAATAATAACAATAATCCCAGACTTTCTCCGATTTCCGTGTCCCCAGAGACCCCTGTAGGTAGCGCCATTGTTGGATGACCCGGTGTCAGAGCCAAGTCTCAGCCATGCGTGTGAAAAGCAGCCCATGTTTAGATGACGTCTCCTCATCTGCGTTGGAAAGCTTCTGTTTTTAACTCTCCTCGGAAGCAGGAACTCCCCATTGTTTGAGATCTTGTGGGAGAGATAACGTTTGTTATAGAAGCAGCGGAGTTTATTTAGATGCACGGGAAGCCGAAATGTGTGAAATCAGAAAGTGCCCACGGACAGCTGAGGCAAAGGGTACTCAGCCCATGTGAACTGGATGAAAAAGATCAGTCTGTGGAATTGTCCGTGGAAGTTTGGAAAGATTAAAGAGAATTATAAACAGACACTTAAAGAAGTGCTCCGATTCTGAGACTTTATTTCGCTGGGCGTCCCACACCTATTTTTGAAAAAGATCCAACTTAGACTGTACTCAGGAGAGCGGTGGCCATATCAAATCTGCAATATAACACAGTCCATCAGAGCCCCCCTTTAAAAAGGACCTGTCACACCTCCACCTTTTTGCATCCATCAATAGGCCCTGTCCCACTGATTCTGACGCAGTTGGAATTTTTTCTCTAGCTCTCACCATTCCTGAGCATTCAGTGCTGTTAGTTTCAGCCTCCAATATTCTGTTAGGTGGGCGGTCCTTGGCTGGAGTAGGTAGTCTGGGACCGCCCACCTGAAAATAGAGAGCCCAATTAACATATTGAGTGTACAAATTAAAATAGATAATTGCTCGGGAATGGTGAGTGCTAGAGAAAAAATTCCAACTGCACTGGAATTAGTGGACCAGCGCCTATTGAAGGATACAAAGAGGTGGAGGTGGAGATGGGTCCCTTTTAAAGGGGGACTCTGATGGAGCTGGTGAAAGGTCCTCTTTTAAAGTGCATCTCCGCATTTTACTTTGTGCATCTAGATCTAATCTACACATCATACTGAGAAGCTTTGCATAAACTTCCCATTATTTATCATACACGGGTCTTGACTTATATCATGTCTTACAGGTCACATCCTGAACTACATTCTTCTGGTGACTACTTGAAATTTGTCTGCACTGTGTTGACAGACACGCCCCCAACTGCTCCACCAAGCTATTATAATCATACTTGCCAACATTCAATGGCTGGCCTCAAGGAGAATAGCACACGGCATTGGTGAGGAGACAAGGCCATGTTACCGATAGGAGGGGCAAACCCCCTTTTTGGGTGTGGCATGCCCCTTTTTTGTGACTTGGACATGAAATGCGCTGACCCCGCCCCTTTAACAGGACATGACCGGAACATAAAGTGGCCATTTTATGTATAACTGACATCCCGACAGATGATGGAACATTCCACGAGGACTGGGAGATTTGCCAGCCCTTCTGGAAATCCAGGTCACCTCTTTTTTCGGAAGCCTCCGAGGCGTTATGTGAACGTTGTGCTTATCATGGGTGGTGCCCCATACAATATCATTTATTGACACCCTTCCCCTCTTATGCTGTCCCATATAGTGCCCTGATAATACAATTGCCAAAAATTGCAGAACCCCATCCTTAGGCCTGACACGTAGAGGATGACCCGCCCCCTCTCCAGTGGTTGTCAGCTGACAGGCTGACAGACTCCCACCCCTGACTACACACTTGGAGGTTGATGTTACTTTTAATATATGGATGCCAGTGGTCGTCTACAAAGAATGCTACTCTTTGCTCCTCTGCTTAGTTTTAGTTCCATCTACCTTGGTAGGTCATATTGGAAAGAGAGGCCAAAGACGGAGAAGGTCGCGTTCACATGTGTGTCCTTCTGTCCATTCATGGTGGACAACAAGGGACCCCGATGGAGCTCGTTGACCATAAAGGGGTCTGTTGGGTGTCCATAATTTTTCCCTTACGTCGATGGACAAAAAAGTTGGGCTTGCAGAACTTTATCGTCTGGGATTTCTGATGGACTCTGACGCAGATGTGAACGTAGCCTTAGGACTCTCGAAGGACTCCGCTCCCTGGTGGCCCATGCAGAAGGTGCAGTAGATAGAGGTTTTGGTGATCCGTAGTCAGGCGGCCTCCACTTTAGGTGGGTCTGTATTGTTGCTATCTACAGGGCCGGCACTGCTGGAGCCTTATCAGGGGAGAACAAACGTTTTGTTGCTGACCTAGTGAGCAGATCTGGAGCTACAACCAGTCCTAATCTCAGAGGGTGTTAATGCTAAACTCTTAACCCCTGCCTGGCCTCCAAAAATTAGCTAGATATTACTAGACCTTCCCTTTCGAGTACTATGTTTGAAACTCAATCATGGCACGACATGGGATGGCCGTCTAGTAGAAGTTTTGCATCTTCCATTGAGTTGAGTGGCAGAACCTGAACCAGCAGGGGATGTAGTCAGCGCCATTGTCTTTATCTGCGCACCAGTTGGGTTTTTTGGCTGCTGAACCCCAGATGCCACCCGGGTCACCCCCATAAACCTCAGCTTTGTGACTTTCCCTTGAGTTTTCATCAGGTTTCCCACAGCCATGAATGTTGACCTATAGCACAGGAGCGTGTTCCCCTGGTGAACAAACATATACATTTCTATAGACAATGTCCTGGCCCAGCGCTTCACATCCTGAATCGCTGATCAAAGATTATCCAGCCCTGTCTAAACAGTGCGAGGCCACAAAGACGCCATTGTATTGTGAGCCGAGGAGATCCTGAGCACGCCACCGCAAATAGAACCGCTCGTCAACGCTATAAATACGATACGATCGAAATAAAAAACTGAGCAACACTAGAACTAGGCTCGATGAAGCCTTTCTGTGCACAACTTCTATGGAGACCAATGCGTCGTCATGGTTACAGACTACAAACAGACCTTGTGTGTAGTCTTACCTGACAATTGGGTTGCTCCAGTCCCTTAAAGGGGTTGTCCACTTTGTAAATACATTTGCCTATAACAACTTTTTTCGGAATGTCCAGGAGGCTCCCGAAATAAGAGAGACCTCCCGAAGTCCCTGAAGAGCTGCCAAATGTCTTGGGCCTGGTGAAATGTTCCTACATCCACCAGGCTCTCTGTTGTTCTATATGTGATCTATACTGATCTCAATGGGACTATTCACATTTTAATAGACCATCAAAAAATAGAACAGGTCCTATTTTTGGCAGTTTTCCACACGGCCCCAGTAGTCAATGGGTCATATTGTAATGGCATCTGAATGACATCTGTAGTAGGGGCGGGGTAACAAAAACAAAACCCAAAAAGACCAATAAAGTTCTTACATTTTTTTTTAATGGTCAGTTAAAAATAAATCGGATGAAAACTGATGAAAAGGACTCTAAAAATAGCCAGAAGGTTGTAAAATGCAAATATGTAACACATGGATGCAAAATGGCTGTGAAAAATGTGCAATTTTATCAATTTTTCACGTTTAAGTCTAAGGGTTTGTTCACACTGCTTTTCTTTCTTCAAAAATCAGCGCATTTCCAGCTATTTTTTACCTAGTGATTACATTTGATGATTTTTTTTGGTGTTTTTTGGCACATTGTACTATTTTTTTTCAGCCTCCCATCTGTGAAAAAAAAAATCAGCCCTGAAAAAGTTTGATTCCCATCAAAATCAATGGCGTTTTTGCCGCTGATTTCGAGGCAGAATAGGCCTAAAAATCTGCACCAAAAGGCAGTGTGAACATGTCCTAACAACAACACTCTCCTTGTTGCCCATAGCAACAAAGACCACCTTATTACAGATACAGATACTTTGTTTCTTTGCCCATATTGACCAATCACGACACAGCCTTCATTTTTCAAGAGTGCTGTAAGGAATGATTGCTGTGCTCTTATTGGTTGATATGGACAAGACGGATTCATAAATATCCAAGGACAAGACGGATTCATAAATCTCCCCCTATAGGTCCGAATCAGGTGTGATCTTTTTTTGCCCAAATGAAAATTTTTTTTAAAAATTCAGTGGAGAAAGCGTAACTGTTGCAGCGCTGGTATACATGATGTGAGAGTATATAGAGACAGGAGAGGAGGCCTCTGTATACACACAGGACGTAAAACCAGGAAACAGGAGACACCAAATATAAATCATGGCCCGGGGTGAAGGACGGACATTCTGTCACTTAGCAAACAAAATGTTTACCCTGATGGTATCGGAACGTCTCCTCCTGCCACTGCCAAGAGTCAATATCACCCCACATGCAAAAGACTGGCACAAGGCTCAGAATAAAGTCATAGATTTAAAGGGGACTTCCTCTAAATAAAAAATAAAATATAAAACATAAAATATTAAAAATAATCCCAATAAATGTCAGATGTCTCCTAGCCAGCTCTTCTCTTCCAGCATAAAATTGTGCACCTGTTTTTTTTACATTTACCAGGTACACACTGACGTGGTGTGAACACAACCTTATCTAGATGCTGGACGTGGAGACTTTACCATGAATAACGCACATGTAGTCATAGGTGGTAAAGTCTTAGTTGTAGCTTTCACATTGGTCGCGGTGTTGGTGCCAAGACTAAGAATATTTTGCTTTTAAAATAGCCATTTCTGGTGCCTGTGAAGCTCTGTGGTCAGCAGTGAGAAGAAAAGTGTTATATACCTGGTTATGTTTCCTGATAGTGGGGGAAAGAAGCAAAGACGGGCAGTGCTAGAGCACAGGAGAGGAGGGTAGGGATACGGTTACCTATCCGGGCATGTCTGGCCACTATATACTACTGTATCTGTATGTACTACTTATCTGGGCATTGTGTTACTCTATCTGGGCATTGTGCAGTATTATCTGGGCACTATATACATGTACTACTTATCTGGGCATTGCGTTACTCTATCTGGGCATTGTGCAGTATTATCTGGGCACTATATACATGTACTACTTATCTGGGCATTGTGTTACTCTATCCGGGCATTGTGTGGTATTATCCGGGCACTATATACATGTACTACTTTATCTGGGCATTGTGTGGTATTATCTGGGCACTATATACATGTACTACTTATCTGGGCATTGTGTTATTCTATCTGGGCACTATATACATGTACTACTTATCTGGGCATTGTGTTATTCTATCTGGGCACTATATACATGTACTACTTATCTGGGCATTGTGTTACTCTATCCGGGCATTGTGTGGTATTATCCGGGCACTATATACATGTACTACTTTATCTGGGCATTGTGTGGTATTATCTGGGCACTATATACATGCACTACTTATCTGGGCATTGTGTTACTCTATCCAGGCATTGTGTGGTATTATCCGGGCACTATATACATGCACTACTTATCTTGGCATTGTGTTACTCTATCTGGGCATTGTGTGGTATTATCCGGGCACTATATACATGTACTACTTATCTGGGCATTGTGTGGTATTATCTGGGCATTGTGTTACTCTATCCAGGCATTGTGTTACTCTGTCTGGGCACTATATACATGTACTACTTATCTGGGCATTGTGTTACTCTATCTGGGCATTGTGCAGTATTATCTGGGCACTATATACATGTACTACTTATCTGGGCATTGCGTTTCTTTTCTGGGGGTTGTGTGGTTTTATCCGGGCTCTATATATATGTTTTTTTTTTGGGGGTTTTGTGTTTCTTTTTGGGGGTGTTGTGTGGTTTTTTGTGGGCGTTTTTTTTTTGCGCTTTTTTTGTGGGTGTTGTGTGGTTTTTTCGGGGCGTTTTTTTTTTGCACTTTTTTTTTGGGTGTTGTGTGTTTTTTTCGGGGCCTTTTTATTTTGTGTTTTTTTTTTGGGTGTGTGTTGTTTTTTTCGGGGGGTTTTTTTTTTTTTTTTTTTTTTGGGTTGTGTGGTGTTTTTTTGGGGGGGTTTATTTATTTTTTTTTTTTTTGGGTTTTGTTTTGTTTTTTTTGGGTTTTGTGGGGTTTTTTTTGGGGGGTTTGTTTATGTTTTTTTTTTTTGGGTTTTGTGTGGTTTTTTTTGGGGGGTTTTTATATGTGTTTTTTTTTTGGGTTTTGTGTGGTTTTTTTTGGGTGTTTTTTGTAGTTTTGTGGGGAAGTTTTGTGAGTGTTATAAATATTAATTTTTTTAAAGTTTTTTGTTTTTTTTTTTTTTTTGTGTTTTTTTGTTTTTTTTTTTTTTTTTTTTAGTGTGTTGGGTTTTAGGGGTTTTTTTTGTTATGTTTATTTTTGTTTTTAAAAAACTCTTATCCCCAAAACACATTTCAACATCATTGCAGCCCTGCCTTAAAAGGACCACCTAACATCGTTTCAGTGATTACTCCATTAACACAGGTGTGGGTGTTGATGAGGACAGGGCTGGAGATCAATCTGTCATGATTAAGTAAGAATGACACCACTGGACACTTTAAAAGGAGGCTGGTGCTTGCCATCATTGTTTCTCTTCTGTTAACCATGGTTATCTCTAAAGAAACACATGCAGTCATCATTGCACTGCACAAAAATGGCCTAACTGGGAAAGTATTGCAGCTAGAAAGATTGCACCTCAGTCAACAATCTATCGCATCATCAAGAACTTCTAGGAGAGGGGGTCCCGGGGTGCCAAAAAGGCCCCGGGGGCCCCCAAAAAGGGGCGGGGGGGGGGGCCCCCTCTTTTAAAGGTGTTGGGGGGGGGGGGGGGGGCCGCCGCGGGGGCGGGGGTGGGGGGGGAGGGGGGGGGGGGGGGGGTGGGGGGGCCTGCGCGGCGGGGGGGGGGGGGGGGTGGGGGGGGGGCGGGGTGTGGTGGGGGGGGGCAAAAAAGCCCCTTTTTTTTTAAAAAAAAAAAGGGGAGGAGGAAAATATATATAAAGGAGAGGGGGGGGGGGGGGGGGGGGGGGGGGGGAAAGATATTTTTTTTTTTGTTTTTTCTTTTTGTTTGTTTTGTAGAAAATGAAAAAAAGGGAAAAGGAGAAGAAGAGGGGAGCGCCCCTTCCTCTTTTTGTTTGTTGTTTGTGGTGTAGTTATTCGTGGTGTGTGTGGGGGGGGGGCGGTCGGGGGCGGGGGGGTTCCCTCTTTTTTGTTATTGT
Source organism: Leptodactylus fallax (assembly GCA_947044405.1). Lineage (NCBI taxonomy): Eukaryota > Metazoa > Chordata > Amphibia > Anura > Leptodactylidae > Leptodactylus > Leptodactylus fallax. The sequence goes on from CAMRHE010000413.1 coordinate 653,162, forward strand.
TAGAAAAAAAAAAAGAAAAAAAAAAAAAGGAGTTTGAGGACTATTTCTCCCCCCTCCCCTGGTGGGCTGTGGGGGTTGTTGCGTGTTTTTCTGCGTTGTGGTGGGGGGGGGGGGGTGGGAAAAGGGAAAAAAAAAAGGAGAAAAAAAAAAAAGAAAGAAAAAAAGGGAGGGGGGGGGGGAGGGTCCCGTGAAATTTTTTTATTTTATATTTTGGGGAATAATAAAAAAAGGGCCCAGAGACGGGTGGACAAACAAAAACCAACAAATTCAGACAAAATGAAAGCATTGATTCTGCAAGAATGGACTGCTATCAGTCAGGATTTGGTCCAGAAGTTGATTGAGAGCATGCCAGGGAGAATTGCAGAGGTCCTGAAGAAGAAGGGTCAACACTGCAAATATTGACTTGCTGCATTAACTCATTCTAACTGTCAATATAAGCTTCTGTTACTCATAATATGAATGCAATTCTATTTCTGTATGTGGTAAAAACATCTGACAAACACACATAAAAACCAGAGGGCAGCAGATCATGTGAAAATAGAATATTTGTGTCATTCTCAAAACTTTTGGCCATGACTGTACATGTACTACTTATCTGGGCATTGTGTTACTCTATCTGGGCATTGTGTGGTATTATCTGGGCACTATATACATGTACTACTTATCTGGGCATTGTGTGGTATTATCCGGGCACTATATACATGTACTACTTATCTGGGCATTGTGTGGTATTATCCGGGCACTATATATATGTACTACTTATCTGGGCATTGTGTTACTCTATCTGGGCATTGTGTTACTCTATCTGGGCATTGTTCAGCACCATTGGTGCACCATACACATTTACTACTTATCTTGGTAAATCACTGTAGACAAATTCTTGAATGATCTTGTTCAACCACTTTATATTTAGTGAGAACTACAGAAATGTCACCTCAGGTCACCGCACGTATAAAGCTGTGTGACCGGCTAGACATTTCCTGCAGTCTAATGGCTGCCTATGGCTGACCTTACGAGAGCGAGGATATTAGTAACCACAAACATGCCAAGATGTGGCAGCTTTTACTACACAGATATAGCAGGTGCAGAAGGTACCTCGCTGCGCCCAGAATCCCAAGATGGCATCATGTTACATCAGAACGGTGCCCTCTAGTGGTTGTATTTCTGATAACCCATGGTCTCGTGGACAGAAGAGGCTGACCCCTGGCTACGAGAACCTGGCTCCAGTAGTGGAGGACCCTCAGATCTTTTGGTGGAGGATCCTCAGGTCTTCTGGAGGAGCAGTCTACATCTCACTACTACTTACATTCATATAACCCAATGTTTTGGTTCTAGAAGTCGATGATCCTCCAGAATGTTTATGGCATCTCCTTCGTCTTCCTCTTCTCTAATAATTCTGTGTTTTCTTGTGTTGCAGTGGTTTGTCTACCTGTACCTGATGAAATGTACCATCAGCTTCTCCACCATCATTCTCCTCATTCTCATCATCGCCTTCCATGTCAAGGAGATCAAGGTATCTGCATTCGCTGACTGACAACCAATATTTCACCGGGGAAGTAAGGGTGGTCTACTGCTACAAAATGTTGTCAAATATTCAGGGTATGGGGGGACTCTAGGTCAGATCCTCCATTGTACCTCCAAGACTCCTCTGGTGGAGTCTTATCTCTCTTAAAGGGTCATTCCCATCTCAATTAGTCTTAGCTAAGATGGGAATATGGGGCTTGATGTCTTGACCACCAGATGGGGACTTTCGGAAACAGTTGTACATGGCTATTCTACACTGTATCCTTAACCCCCATAGAAGGGAAAAAGATGAAAATGCCCCTTAAAACGGTTTATGTGGGGTGGAAAAAAATTTCTACTAACATACAGTAGATGTGGGTACTCGGCGAGCCTATACTTAGATTCCACAGTGCTGCCAGGGAATCGGAAGTTTTCTATTTCAACTGCTCCGACTCTTCGAGTCCGAGTTGACCGACATCACTCTACTTCAAGTACACACTTGTCACATGACAAGGACTTCAGTAGACCAGGCTGAAATTGAAGACTTCCTGGAACAATCTCGAATTTTTTGAAAAAACCTCCGCATGCCCTGCCCGAAAAAGGACGACGGCTTACAAAACCACACCAAAAAGTAGGCGGTCCAACCAAGCTTAGGATCAGTCACCGATCCTTCTTTCCAGAACATCTGCCACCAGGGAAAATCAGGCCTTCCTACTCATGAGATGGCCAATCCGTCCCCACCGGAATCGGCATTTTGGCCAATATGAATCTAATGTGTATGGCCAACTTTACGCTCAACCAATGACCTGCAGCTGCCCACAGGACCAGGTAGTACGTGGAGCGCGTTCCTTTTATACCTACACAACCTACACCCTCTAAACATCGACATAAGCAAATGACCTTTGACTTCTCTAGATGAAGTAACTTGTGAAAAATTCTCAGAGAAAGGAAAATAGTCAATTAACACCGGGTCAGATTTGTGCAGCGAGGCCAAAAAGACCATTGAATTCTTGGCTGTTTTCTTTGGCCGCAGAGATCTCTCTATTGTTACATTGTGGCCTTTTTTCTATCTACGTTGTACTAAGACCCTGTACAGACTGTGAAAAACGAAGTGTCCTATTATGTTTGGAGGCCAGAGACGCCAGCTGTGCCAGGAGCCCGGCTCACTGTATTTGTCTACCATCATCGAGGTACTTAAAGAACTGGCCGGGAATCAACCTCGTGTATTGACTTTTTGACGATTAATAGACTTGCTGAGGGCAGAGGAATGAAGAGCCGAGCCATTAACCTTTACGCCATGAAAGGGCGCTGGAGAACCTCTCCATCAAAAAATTACTCATTAATCTTGCCACGAACAATGCCAATGTCGGCCATCTTATCCTGGTACAAAGATTGGCAGCTGGTAGAGGCAAGTGCAATCCTGTACCCCTCCGGGCCTACAATAGCAACAGTAAGGAAACAGAGATGGGCAAACCAGTTTGAAATGAGTCAGATTTGTTATAAATTTTCCAAAAAGTTTGGGTTTTGCCGAACCTGAAATTTTTGAGGTTTACCACCCACAAATCCACCAAAGTTGATTATTATACTATGGGGTCTCTTCAGGCCAGGGTCAGTATGTAAAAAAAAACAAAAAAACAAAAACATTCTATGATCCTGGGCTCCACCACAGCATCCTATAGCATTCCAGTCTTCTTCCAGGGCCGCCTGCCATGTCTCCGGTCACATGGGGGCGTCAACGTCATCAAGCTTTGACGATACTTGTTTTGTCCAAACTTGAAGCTGGTAGAGGCAAGTGCAACCCTGTACCCCTTTCTCTTTTAGGAACTGTAAGTAAGCAAGTAGTGGTGGCCAAACTGGTTTATTACTAATTTTACAAAAATTTCAGGTTTGGCCGAGCCTGAAGTTTTTGGGGTTCGCCACTCACAAACCGACTATAGTTGATTATTACACTCTGGGGTCTCTTCAGGCCTCAAAGTATAATAATTGGAGTTCCTGAGAAGGTGCGTAAAACTTTTTTTTAAAATTACCTGTCCTTCAGGGGCGTAGCCATAGGGGTTGCAGAGGTAACAATCGCTACCGGGCCGTGGAGCCTGAGGAGGCCCAAAGGCCTCTCTACTATATAACAAGATGCCTGAAGAGACCCCAAAGTATAATAATCAACTTTGGTGGATTTATGATTGGCAAACCCCAAAAATTTCAGGTTCGGCCTGGTGAACCTTGTAAAACGAATCTTGTGAGTTTCGCCCATCACTAGGGACAAGTTGATATTTGGTATCCAACAGAGATGTCCATGGATGGAGAGAAGGTACTGGATGATCTCCTGACAAAGGAGTGCGACATAGGAGGACATTCAGAGCGGAGCTGTCAATCACTCTGTAGCCCCACCCACTTAGAGCTGCTCAGCAGTGTACACAGTGGGGTCAACACCCTACAGCTATGGTCCTAGTGTCTTGTATTATATAGCCTGTCACCATACTACGTGTACCTGCTCCATCCCTGAACTATTATAACCCCACCATATAACCTAGGCTAGGTCAGATCAGTGAGGGTCCGACTCCTGGTCCCCCCACCAATCAGCCAAGGGTGAGCACTGCAGCCTCATTTGTATACCAGGAACAGCGCCATACATTTTATAGTGGACAAGTCTGGTATTGCAGCTCAACCCCATTCACAAGAACCATGGGGACGGTTCATAGCTGACAACTGTTCTGAATTTGCCATCACAGTCCCTAATTTTGGGAAATACCTATCCTGATCCAAAAGGGGAGTGGCTTACAACACCCCACCCCCACCTTAAAGTGAGTGGTCCCCAGGGTGGGACTTAAACATTCCTATTTTAACAACTTCAAAATTAATTAAGTATGTGATGGAAGTGACGTCACTAAGAAGAGGAAGGAGTCACCTCGGTCCCCTCAATCAGCTGATCAGCAGGGGTGCTGGGAGTCGGACCCCCACAGATCAGATATCAATAACCTATTCTAAAGATAGGTCATTGCTATGAAAGTCTCAGAGACCCCCTTTATGTTCAGAAATGCATTTCACATGCCCAGGACCCCTTTAAGAAGCCTTAACTGTCACCTGGAAAAGAAACCCAAAAATAATGTGATCCCCCGGGGGGCCAGGAACTGCATAAACTGCTGGGTCCTAGAGCACCCTGGTCAGCTCTGCATTGTATACTAGGAGGCTACCTTGGGGCAAAAATATCAGACCAACCCTAAGGTGTCAGACCCAATTACAGGGAAAATCAGCCCAAAAAAAAAAAAAAATGTTAAAATTCACCTCCCCTCAGGTCTATTATGATCTTATGGGGGTACAAAAAAAAAAAATGAAGACAAAAAATAAAATAAAATAAAAGGAGAAAGCTACCTATATACATTTTTTGAATTTTTAAAAAATTAAAAAAAAAAATTTTAGTAGTACTTTTTGCTAATGAAAAAAAATGTCAAAAAAATGAAAAACAGACACATTTCCCCTCCTTTTTTTTCTATATTTCTCCAGATATTTAAAAAATAAATAAAAATGACATAAAAATAAAGCCGTGTATCACAAAAAAAAAAAAAAAATGCAATTTTTTTTTTCATTTTAATAACCCAAAAAGAAAAAACTGCTATACCAAAAAAAACAAAAAAAAACACAAAAATGTGCTGGATCATAAACCATGAAAAATGACCCGGTCATGAAGGGGTTAATTTAATGGTAACAAGACTGCAACGGATTCCGGTGAAATGTGGACTAGAGGGCGCTATTGTGCTCTTCTGACTACATAAATACCTTCGCTTAATTTATATTTAGCAGATTTGGAGTCTCGCTACATCCAAAGCCGAATTTTTTAGTTACTCTAGTCACATCCAAAGCTGCATTTAGGATTCTGCTGGCTTTCAGTTACCTAACAGTGGTGCAGTGTGAATGTATATGGGTATGGGGTGTATTAGGGTTAAATGGGAACCAGCGGAATTTTGGAAACAGCTTTGGATGTGATTGGAGTATAACATACGTAACTCAAGATCCAAAGAAGATAAGTGCAGGAAAGTTTTTGGAGACTTTTTTGACACTTTTTGTCATCTATAGGGTACAGTTTAGTGGCGGTGCGTGCTATAGATTTGGTAATCCTTACACTTCGCCCCTCCAGGGCTGCAGGGCCAGATCACCTCCACTGCAGGGAGTTAATGCGACCACATCACACAGTCCGTGCAGTCATAGCGAGCCGGATGTGAGTGAGCCATTAACTGGGATGACTGTGTGTGCTTAGCAGGTGGGGCACAGACGGCTCGGGCGCTGCCAAGTCCTCGCTGCTAGAAATGGAGCCTGACAAATAACAGGGCAGAGGATCAGATGAAGCTCTGCGGCTTTTCAAGAATATAACGTATCGTTATTAGTGGGTGGATGGAAAGTCTGCGAGGACTGAGAAGTGAGCGAGGCCTCATAAGATCCTGCCAGCCATTACTCACCTATGGCCGCCTTCTTAGAATGGTGCACAGTGATACCCAGCTTTCTGCAGACCCTGGATGGCATAGAAATCTGCATTAGTTTGCAAAGTCACATTCTGCTGGCTTCTTCTCTCTTCTGCTGGCTTCCACTGTGTCAGTGTTCACTGCAGTTCTGTTATTCTATTCAAGACTGTGTGGTCAGAATAAATTTGATCTACTTTATGGACCTTATATGTGTTATTGTAGTAAAATCAGAGAACATGTCATATACTGTGGCGAAGGTGAAGAGGGATAGATAGATATGAGATAGATAGATAGATAGATAGATAGATAGATATGAGATAGATAGATATGAGATAGATATGAGATAGATAGATATGAGATAGATAGATATGAGATAGATAGATAGATAGATAGATAGATAGATAGATGTGCAATAAATAAATCTGAGATAGATAATCATAGTGAGACTGATGAAATATCGCACACAGCTAGTGATTTGCTATCCAAATAGTTCTTTCTTATCTATCTCATATCTCTCTCTTTCTCTCTCTCTCTCATATCTATCTATCTATCTATCTATCTATCTATCTATCTCATATCTATCTATCTATCTATCTATCTATCTATCTATCTCATATTTATCTATCTATCTATCTATCTCATATCTATCTATCTCATATCTATCTATCTATATCCTATCTATCTATCTATCTATCTATCTATCTATCTCATATCTATCTATCTATCTATCTCATATCTATCTATCTATCTATCTATCTCATATCTATCTATCTCATATCTATCTCATATCTATCTATCTATCTATCTATCTATCTATCTATCTATCTATCTATCTATCTTATATCTATCTATCTATCTCTCTATCTCATATCTATCTATCTATCTCATATCTATCTATCTCATATCTACCTCATATCTATCTATCTATCTCATATCTATCTATCTATCTATCTCATATCTATCTCATATCTATCTATCTCATATCTATCTATCTCCTATCTATCTCATATCTATCTATCTATCTCATATCTATCTATCTATCTCTCTATCTATCTAAGAGGCTTACAGGGAATAATATATAATATTAGGATTAATATAAGTAATAATATCTCTCTTCCCCCATGTCAGATTAGATGTATTGTTAAGGCCCCCTGAGAACTGAGTCGCCGATAGAGAATAATATGTTATGGACTGCTGGGTATAATGATATCAGTGTAGAGTCAGCTATTGGATTCTGTTATCAGCCACATCTGACTGAGAGCTATAGATGGTCTGTAATACTAAGAATATTCCATCACATTGTAGAAACAACTTTTCTGGGCCTTCTGGATTATATAGAACGTTACAGGGTGACCGACGGGTCATTGATGTCATCTCTATTGGTTGGTGAATATGTGTAAGTGGCATCAACGGGGGCCCGAAATATAGCAATGAGGTGACACCTCTCAGTCACCAGAGGTATAGGATTAGGAATATACTATATATTACGTGGACCTCCCCTTTAAGAGATCAATTTCATGCATAGATGTCAAAAATATACAAGAAAATATCAAATAAGAAAGAGAGAAATTGTAAAATTCTGAAAATTTTATTTAATCCAAATTTGATATTCCGGACATTCCGATACAGATAATCTGTAATCTCACATATCCAAACGTAAAACCAGAGAGAGACAATCCAGATGAACTAAAATAGTGGGCGATACATTTTCTATGACGTCTAATAATCCAGAACTTTCCATAATCTGGTTATCAGAGAATACGGCATGAAGTCGGAGCAGAGATTATCCAAGATATCTCATCACTTGCCTTGTCTATTTTCCTTGTATATCTAGATATATTCCGTATAGGCTCTCGTCCTATTATGTGTTCTACGCTGTATTAGATTTTTTTCCTATCCGATAATCTAGATAATCTGTTGCTGAATGAAAGAACTTTCTCTATGGATATCTGATACCTAAGAGTAAAAATATATAAAAACCCGCAATCAATCAGCCAAAAATCAACAAAAAATACCCAAAAATAATAGGATACAGCTGCATGAATCCGACCCGATCATCACTGGATGATCAAATATTCTGGATTATCAAACACCATAGAAAAAAAAAAATTTAGGGGACATGGGGAGGGTGCCAAGTGGGCCACCAACAAGATGCTCTGCCCCATTCCAGGTTAGTGGACAGAATTTTTGCCCCTTGTCTAGGAAATCCTAAGAAAGCTTCACCCCATCATCCACTCCTCCATAGATAATAATCCTTGACTACTACACCTAATATTGCCCCCGCGGATCTTTGACATGAGCGGGTAATTTGCCGTCCCCTTCCTTGACTTTCCATGAATGAGCTTCATGTCTTCTAAGAAGAGAGCCTTGCACGTTGCAGCAGGGGCCTGCAGTCATTCCTCGCCCCGTCTACCCGGGGAGTGTACTCTGCGCTATTCTGAGGGTGTGCGAGGGGAGGAGGGGGGATTTTCTAGGAATCCATTCATCAGCCTTCGGGCTAGGTGTGATCCACAGTTTCGTATATTCCAAATAGATAAGAATCCAATGAGAGAAGTTTTATTATTGTCTATCAGTAGAACGTTCCGGATCTTTCCTCAGGTGAGGGCTAATAATAAACCGTCACGTCTTCCTCCTGGGATTTTCTCCGTTGCATCTTTCTCCATGTATTTAGATTTATGAGATGGCGCCCCCTATGTACCAGCCGCTGTCATAGCTCCTCCAGTATAATTCCAGATCCTTCCAGTGATACATACGTGACATTTACGATGAGACATGTGTCGGCCATGACGGGTTTCCCCCAGTATCGCGCCCCTCCCGGTGACTCAGATTTCTGCCGCTTCTATGTACAGAAGGATATTCTGGCAGGAGTTCTATTATTCTAGATGTGTCACCAGCTCTGTGTGCGGGTTACCCTGCGCCGGCCCCGTCACCCCATGTATACTGGTTGCTGGGGAGATACGACGACCGCACCTATGGCCCGTGTGCTCACGATAGGACGTATCAGGAAATCTGGAGTGACATCGGCGCTTTATCCTAAATGTTATTATCTGTGCCTGGGAAAGCTGAGTGATGATAACATAACCAGCCCCCACAGGGCGTCACCCAACTCTCCAATATATCTGTCATGCAGTAGCCTGGGAAAGCTGGATGGACTATCATTGCAGTCATATTCAACTTTTGCAGAAACAAATAAAACGGTAGATAATTTTTAAAATTTTTGTTTAAATAAGTCAAAAATCCTGCTATGTAATATACATCTATAAACCCTTTCAGCCCCGCGCCGTATATATACAGTGCAGATGGCGGGTCATACCCATGAACTGCTCTACACCCTGCTGCAAAGATCAGGATCAAATACGACTCCTATGCCGGCGCGTTTAACCCCTTAAATACTGTGATCAATAGCAACTGTGGCATTGAGATGGTTAAACAGAGTAGGGAGCTCCCTCTGTCACCCCATCAGCACTCCTACAATCCGGTCACAGGGTGCTGGTGGGGTGACCGATGGGATCTAATAAAAAACATATCTGGCATTATACAGAACAATCAGGTGATCACAAAGCCAAAAAGAAATTGATGAAATGTTAAAAAAAAAAAACATTAAAACAAAAGAAAAATTAAAAATGTAAAAAAAAAAGGTGAATAAATTAAATGAAAATTTCAAACTTAAAAAAATTTGTAAAACAGAAGAAAATTTATAACAAAAAATTAGAAAATAAAACTTAAAAAAAGTGAATGTTTGAAAATTTTAAATACAAAAACAAATGTGAACGTCTGAACATAAAAAATGTGAATTTAATACAAAAAAATGTCAACAGCAAAAAATTTTAAACATAAACTGAAGGGTAGAAACTTTACAACAAAATAATATGTAAAGGATCATTTAAAGTGTAAAATAAAATGCAGAAAATTGAAAACAAAAAGAAAAAAATTTGGCAGAAAATTTAAGATATAAAAAAAAGGTGCAAGAGATTGAACATTTAAAATTCACAATAATATGTCGATAGCAGAAAATTGAAAATAACAAAAAAATATTTGAATGGTAGAAAATTTAAAACGTGGCAAAGGTGACCGGCAGAATATAGAAAATGTTAATAAAAAACACAAAAAACAAGCCCTCGTACAGCGACATCAATGGAAAGATCCAAATCCTCTGTATAGAGCAAAATTCTGTTTACCTGAAGCCACCACTAGGGGGAGCTCAGGAGCTGACTGCATACTGTTTATACACTGATTTTAGCAATAATGCAGTCAGCTCCTGAGCTCCCTCTAGTGGCAGTTGCAGGTGCCCCTCTTTCCTGAGCCCCCTCACAGCTGCCTCTACGATACCCCCTTTGTTTCTGATACTATACTTCTTAGACATGAGCTAATACAAGGTCGTGTTGTCTTCTTCTCAGCTCTTCATGACAGACAACTCTCTAGTGCACTGGCGCATCGCTGTGAATTCTAAGATGTTGGGGTGGATTTTTCTGGAAATTTTGGTTTGTGCCATTCACCCGTTCCCCTATGAGCAGCGGTGTAAAGAAAAGGAGGTGAAGGAGTCGGAGAAGCAGGCCATGGTCTTCCTGTCACAAGCCGACGTATTCCTGTCCATCCTGATGTTCCTGCGGGTCTACCTGCTGCCCCGGACGGTGCTGCTCCATAGCAAGGTGCTGGTGGACGCCTCCTACAGGAGCATCGGGGCCCTCAACAAGATCAAATTCCAGTACCAGTTTGTCGTGAAGATCCTGATGAACACCTGCCCGGGCCGAGTCTTACTCATACTGACCATCAGTCTCTGGGTCGTTTCCTCCTGGGTCCTGTCTGTGTGTGAAAGGTAAGAGGGTGACTAATGTGACCCCATGAACGGCAAGCTATGTAAGGGGTCCAGGAGCCCCGGGGGGAGAGCCAAACCAGCTAAAACTTGTACATAAGAGCAGTATTATAGTAGTTATATTCTTGTACATAGTAGTAGTATTATAGTAGTTATATTCTTGTACATAGGAGGTAGTATTATAGTAGTTATATTCTTGTACATAGGAGCAGTATTATAGTAGTTATATTCTTGTACATAGGAGCAGTATTATAGTAGTTATATTCTTGTACATAGGAGGTAGTATTATAGTAGTTATATTCTTGTACATAGTAGTAGTATTATAGTAGTTATATTCTTGTACATAGGAGTAGTATTATAGTAGTTATATTCTTGTACATAGGAGGTAGTATTATAGTAGTTATATTCTTGTACATAGGAGTAGTATTATAGTAGTTATATTCTTGTACATAGGAGCAGTACTATAGTAGTTATATTCTTGTACATAGGAGCAGTATTATAGTAGTTATATTCTTGTACATAGGAGCAGTATTATAGTAGTTATATTCTTGTACATAGGACTAGTATTATAGTAGTTATATTCTTGTACATAGGAGCAGTATTATAGTAGTTATATTCTTGTACATAGTAGTAGTATTATAGTAGTTATATTCTTGTACATAGGAGGTAGTATTATAGTAGTTATATTCTTGTACATAGGAGCAGTATTATAGTAGTTATATTCTTGTACATAGGAGGCAGTATTATAGTAGTTATATTCTTGTACATAGGGGGCAGTATTATAGTAGTTATATTCTTGTACATAGGAGTAGTATTATAGTAGTTATATTCTTGTACATAGGAGTAGTATTATAGTAGTTATATTCTTGTACATAGGAGTAGTATTATAGTAGTTATATTCTTGTACATAGGAGCAGTATTATAGTAGTTATATTCTTGTACATAGGAGTAGTATTATAGTAGTTATATTCTTGTACATAGGAGGCAGTATTATAGTAGTTATATTCTTGTACATAGGAGTAGTATTATAATAGTTATATTCTTGTACATAGGAGGTAGTATTATAGTAGTTATATTCTTGTACATAGTAGCAGTATTATAGTAGTTATATTCTTGTACATAGGGGGCAGTATTATAGTAGTTATATTCTTGTACATAGGAGCAGTATTATAGTAGTTATATTCTTGTACATAGGAGCAGTATTATAGTAGTTATCTTCTTGTACATAGGAGCAGTATTATAGTAGTTATATTCTTGTACATAGGGGCAGTATTATAGTAGTTATATTCTTGTACATAGGAGTAGTATTATAGTAGTTATATTATTGTACATAGGAGGTAGTATTATAGTAGTTATATTCTTGTACATAGTAGTAGTATTATAGTAGTTATATTCTTGTACATAGGAGTAGTATTATAGTAGTTATATTCTTGTACATAGGAGCAGTATTATAGTAGTTATATTCTTGTACATAGGAGCAGTATTATAGTAGTTATATTCTTATACATAGGAGGTAGTATTATAGTAGTTATATTCTTGTACATAGGGGCAGTATTATAGTAGTTATATTCTTGTACATAGGAGTAGTATTATAGTAGTTATATTCTTGTACATAGGAGGTAGTATTATAGTAGTTATATTCTTGTACATAGGAGTTAGTATTATAGTAGTTATATTCTTGTACATAGGAGTAGTATTATAGTAGTTATATTCTTGTACATAGGAGCAGTATTATAGTAGTTATATTCTTGTACATAGGGGCAGTATTATAGTAGTTATCTTCTTGTACATAGGGGCAGTATTATAGTAGTTATCTTCTTGTACATAGGGGGCAGTATTATAGTAGTTATATTCCTGTACATAGGAGTAGTATTATAGTAGTTATATTCTTATACATAGGAGCAGTATTATAGTAGTTATATTCTTGTACATAGGAGCAGTATTATATTAGTTATCTTCTTGTACATAGGAGCAGTATTATAGTAGTTATATTCTTGTACATAGGGGCAGTATTATAGTAGTTATCTTCTTGTACATAGGAGTAGTATTATAGTAGTTATATTCTTGTACATAGGAGTAGTATTATAGTAGTTATATTCTTGTACATAGGGGGCAGTATTATAGTAGTTATATTCTTGTACATAGGGGGCAGTATTATAGTAGTTATATTCTTGTACATAGGAGCTGTATTATAGTAGTTATATTCTTGTACATAGGAGGTAGTATTATAGTAGTTATATTCTTGTACATAGGAGGTAGTATTATAGTAGTTATATCCTTGTACATAGGAGCAGTATTATAGTAGTTATATTCTTGTACATAGGGGGTAGTATTATAGTAGTTATATTCTTGTACATAGGAGCAGTATTATAGTAGTTATATTCTTGTACATAGGAGCAGTATTATAGTAGTTATATTCTTGTACATAGGGGGTAGTATTATAGTAGTTATATTCTTGTACATAGGAGGTAGTATTATAGTAGTTATATCCTTGTACATAGGAGCAGTATTATAGTAGTTATATCCTTGTACATAGGAGCAGTATTATAGTAGTTATATTCTTGTACTTAGGAGCAGTATTATAGTAGTTATATTCTTGTACATAGGAGGTAGTATTATAGTAGTTATATTCTTGTACATAGGAGGTAGTATTATAGTAGTTATATTCTTGTACATAGGTGGCAGTATTATAGTAGTTATATTCTTGTACATAGTAGTAGTATTATAGTAGTTATATTCTTGTACATAGGAGTAGTATTATAGTAGTTATATTCTTGTACATAGGAGCAGTATTATAGTAGTTATATTCTTGTACATAGGAGCAGTATTATAGTAGTTATATTCTTATACATAGGAGGTAGTATTATAGTAGTTATATTCTTGTACATAGGGGCAGTATTATAGTAGTTATATTCTTGTACATAGGAGTAGTATTATAGTAGTTATATTCTTGTACATAGGAGGTAGTATTATAGTAGTTATATTCTTGTACATAGGAGTTAGTATTATAGTAGTTATATTCTTGTACATAGGAGTAGTATTATAGTAGTTATATTCTTGTACATAGGAGCAGTATTATAGTAGTTATATTCTTGTACATAGGGGCAGTATTATAGTAGTTATCTTCTTGTACATAGGGGCAGTATTATAGTAGTTATCTTCTTGTACATAGGGGGCAGTATTATAGTAGTTATATTCCTGTACATAGGAGTAGTATTATAGTAGTTATATTCTTATACATAGGAGCAGTATTATAGTAGTTATATTCTTGTACATAGGAGCAGTATTATATTAGTTATCTTCTTGTACATAGGAGCAGTATTATAGTAGTTATATTCTTGTACATAGGGGCAGTATTATAGTAGTTATATTCTTGTACATAGGAGTAGTATTATAGTAGTTATATTCTTGTACATAGGAGGTAGTATTATAGTAGTTATATTCTTGTACATAGGAGTTAGTATTATAGTAGTTATATTCTTGTACATAGGAGTAGTATTATAGTAGTTATATTCTTGTACATAGGAGCAGTATTATAGTAGTTATATTCTTGTACATAGGGGCAGTATTATAGTAGTTATATTCTTGTACATAGGGGCAGTATTATAGTAGTTATCTTCTTGTACATAGGGGGCAGTATTATAGTAGTTATATTCCTGTACATAGGAGTAGTATTATAGTAGTTATATTCTTATACATAGGAGCAGTATTATAGTAGTTATATTCTTGTACATAGGAGCAGTATTATATTAGTTATCTTCTTGTACATAGGAGCAGTATTATAGTAGTTATATTCTTGTACATAGGGGCAGTATTATAGTAGTTATCTTCTTGTACATAGGAGTAGTATTATAGTAGTTATATTCTTGTACATAGGAGTAGTATTATAGTAGTTATATTCTTGTACATAGGGGGCAGTATTATAGTAGTTATATTCTTGTACATAGGGGGCAGTATTATAGTAGTTATATTCTTGTACATAGGAGCTGTATTATAGTAGTTATATTCTTGTACATAGGAGGTAGTATTATAGTAGTTATATTCTTGTACATAGGAGGTAGTATTATAGTAGTTATATTCTTGTACATAGGAGCAGTATTATAGTAGTTATATTCTTGTACATAGGGGGTAGTATTATAGTAGTTATATTCTTGTACATAGGAGCAGTATTATAGTAGTTATATTCTTGTACATAGGAGCAGTATTATAGTAGTTATATTCTTGTACATAGGGGGTAGTATTATAGTAGTTATATTCTTGTACATAGGAGGTAGTATTATAGTAGTTATATCCTTGTACATAGGAGCAGTATTATAGTAGTTATATTCTTGTACATAGGAGCAGTATTATAGTAGTTATATTCTTGTACTTAGGAGCAGTATTATAGTAGTTATATTCTTGTACATAGGAGGTAGTATTATAGTAGTTATATTCTTGTACATAGGTGGCAGTATTATAGTAGTTATATTCTTGTACATAGTAGTAGTATTATAGTAGTTATATGCTTGTACATAGGAGCAGTATTATAGTAGTTATATTCTTGTACATAGGGGCAGTATTATAGTAGTTATATTCTTGTACATAGGAGGTAGTATTATAGTAGTTATATTCTTGTACATAGGAGGTAGTATTATAGTAGTTATATTCTTGTACATAGGTGGCAGTATTATAGTAGTTATATTCTTGTACATAGGAGTAGTATTATAGTAGTTATATGCTTGTACATAGGAGCTGTATTATAGTAGTTATATTCTTGTACATAGGGGCAGTATTATAGTAGTTATATTCTTGTACATAGGAGTAGTATTAATAGTAGTTATATTCTTGTACATAGGAGCAGTATTATAGTAGTTATATTCTTGTACATAGGAGGTAGTATTATAGTAGTTATATTCTTGTACATAGGAGAGATTCATAGGGCAGATTATAGTAGTTATATTCTTGTACATAGGAGCAGTATTATAGTAGTTATATTCTTGTACATAGGAGCAGTATTATAGTAGTTATATTCTTGTACATAGGAGCAGTATTATAGTAGTTATATTCTTGTACATAGGAGTAGTATTATAGTAGTTATATTCTTGTACATAGGAGGTAGTATTATAGTAGTTATATTCTTGTACATAGGGGCAGTATTATAGTAGTTATATTCTTGTACATAGGAGCAGTATTATAGTAGTTATATTCTTGTACATAGGAGCAGTATTATAGTAGTTATATTCTTGTACATAGGAGCAGTATTATAGTAGTTATATTCTTGTACATAGGGAGTAGTATTATAGTAGTTATATTCTTGTACATAGGAGCAGTATTATAGTAGTTATATTCTTGTACATAGGAGCAGTATTATAGTAGTTATATTCTTGTACATAGGAGCAGTATTATAGTAGTTATATTCTTGTACATAGGAGGCAGTATTATAGTAGTTATATTCTTGTACATAGGAGCAGTATTATAGTAGTTATATTCTTGTACAAGGAGGAGTATTATAGTAGTTATATTCTTGTACATAGGGTGCAGTATTATAGTAGTTATATTCTTGTACATAGGAGCAGTATTATAGTAGTTATATTCTTGTACATAGGAGTAGTATTATAGTAGTTATATTCTTGTACATAGGAGCAGTATTATAGTAGTTATATTCTTGTACATAGGAGCAGTATTATAGTAGTTATATTCTTGTACATAGGAGCAGTATTATAGTAGTTATATTCTTGTACATAGGAGCAGTATTATAGTAGTTATATTCTTGTACATAGGAGCAGTATTATAGTAGTTATATTCTTGTACATAGGAGCAGTATTATAGTAGTTATATTCTTGTACATAGGAGCAGTATTATAGTAGTTATATTCTTGTACATAGGGGGCAGTATTATAGTAGTTATATTCTTGTACATAGGGGGCAGTATTATAGTAGTTATATTCTTGTACATAGGAGGCAGTATTATAGTAGTTATATTCTTGTACATAGGAGCAGTATTATAGTAGTTATATTCTTGTACATAGGAGGTAGTATTATAGTAGTTATATTCTTGTACATAGGAGCAGTATTATAGTAGTTATATTCTTGTACATAGGAGTAGTATTATAGTAGTTATATTCTTGTACATAGGAGCAGTATTATAGTAGTTATATTCTTGTACATAGGAGCAGTATTATAGTAGTTATATTCTTGTACATAGGGCAGTATTATAGTAGTTATATTCTTGTACATGAGGAGCAGTATTATAGTAGTTATATTCTTGTACATAGGAGCAGTATTATAGTAGTTATATTCTTGTACATAGGGGCAGTATTATAGTAGTTATATTCTTGTACATAGGAGCAGTATTATAGTAGTTATATTCTTGTACATAGGAGTAGTATTATAGTAGTTATATTCTTGTACATAGGAGCAGTATTATAGTAGTTATATTCTTGTACATAGGAGCAGTATTATAGTAGTTATATTCTTGTACATAGGAGCAGTATTATAGTAGTTATATTCTTGTACATAGGAGCAGTATTATAGTAGTTATATTCTTGTACATAGGGGTAGTATTATAGTAGTTATATTCTTGTACATAGGAGCAGTATTATAGTAGTTATATTCTTGTACATAGGAGTAGTATTATAGTAGTTATATTCTTGTACATAGGGGTAGTATTATAGTAGTTATATTCTTGTACATAGGAGCAGTAATAAGTATTATAGTAGTTATATTCTTGTACATAGGAGCAGTATTATAGTAGTTATATTCTTGTACATAGGAGTAGTATTATAGTAGTTATATTCTTGTACATAGGAGGCAGTATTATAGTAGTTATATTCTTGTACATAGGAGCAGTATTATAGTAGTTATATTCTTGTACATAGGAGCAGTATTATAGTAGTTATATTCTTGTACATAGGAGGTAGTATTATAGTAGTTATATTCTTGTACATAGGAGCAGTATTATAGTAGTTATATTCTTGTACATAGGAGCAGTATTATAGTAGTTATATTCTTGTACATAGGAGCAGTATTATAGTAGTTATATTCTTGTACATAGGAGCAGTATTATAGTAGTTATATTCTTGTACATAGGAGCAGTATTATAGTAGTTATATTCTTGTACATAGGAGCAGTATTATAGTAGTTATATTCTTGTACATAGGAGCAGTATTATAGTAGTTATATTCTTGTACATAGGAGCAGTATTATAGTAGTTATATTCTTGTACATAGGAGGCAGTATTATAGTAGTTATATTCTTGTACATAGGAGCAGTATTATAGTAGTTATATTCTTGTACATAGGGGCAGTATTATAGTAGTTATATTCTTGTACATAGGAGGCAGTATTATAGTAGTTATATTCTTGTACATAGGAGGCAGTATTATAGTAGTTATATTCTTGTACATAGGAGCAGTATTATAGTAGTTATATTCTTGTACATAGGGGCAGTATTATAGTAGTTATATTCTTGTACATAGGAGGGAGCAGTATTATAGTAGTTATATTCTTGTACATAGGGCAGTATTATAGTAGTTATATTCTTGTACATAGGAGCAGTATTATAGTAGTTATATTCTTGTACATAGGAGTAGGATTATAGTAGTTATATGCTTGTACATAGGAGTAGTATTATAGTAGTTATATTCTTGTACATAGGGGGCAGTATTATAGTAGTTATATTCTTGTACATAGGGGGCAGTATTATAGTAGTTATATTCTTGTACATAGGAGCAGTATTATAGTAGTTATATTCTTGTACATAGGAGGTAGTATTATAGTAGTTATATTCTTGTACATAGGAGCAGTATTATAGTAGTTATATTCTTGTACATAGGAGGTAGTATTATAGTAGTTATATTCTTGTACATAGGAGCAGTATTATAGTAGTTATATTCTTGTACATAGGAGTAGTATTATAGTAGTTATATTCTTGTACATAGGAGCAGTATTATAGTAGTTATATTCTTGTACATAGGTGGCAGTATTATAGTAGTTATATTCTTGTACATAGGAGTAGTATTATAGTAGTTATATTCTTGTACATAGGAGCAGTATTATAGTAGTTATATTCTTGTACATAGGAGTAGTATTATAGTAGTTATATTCTTGTACATAGGAGGTAGTATTATAGTAGTTATATTCTTGTACATAGGAGCAGTATTATAGTAGTTATATTCTTGTACATAGGAGGTAGTATTATAGTAGTTATATTCTTGTACATAGGAGCAGTATTATAGTAGTTATATTCTTGTACATAGGAGTAGTATTATAGTAGTTATATTCTTGTACATAGGAGCAGTATTATAGTAGTTATATTCTTGTACATAGGAGCAGTATTATAGTAGTTATATTCTTGTACATAGGAGCAGTATTATAGTAGTTATATTCTTGTACATAGGAGCAGTATTATAGTAGTTATATTCTTGTACATAGGAGCAGTATTATAGTAGTTATATTCTTGTACATAGGAGCAGTATTATAGTAGTTATATTCTTGTACATAGGAGGTAGTATTATAGTAGTTATATTCTTGTACATAGGAGCAGTATTATAGTAGTTATATTCTTGTACATAGGAGCAGTATTATAGTAGTTATATTCTTGTACATAGGAGCAGTATTATAGTAGTTATATTCTTGTACATAGGAGATAGTATTATAGTAGTTATATTCTTGTACATAGGAGGTAGTATTATAGTAGTTATATTCTTGTACATAGGTGGCAGTATTATAGTAGTTATATTCTTGTACATAGGAGTAGTATTATAGTACTTATATTCTTGTACATAGGAGCAGTATTATAGTAGTTATATTCTTGTACATAGGAGGCAGTATTATAGTAGTTATATTCTTGTACATAGGAGGTAGTATTATAGTAGTTATATTCTTGTACATAGGAGGTAGTATTATAGTAGTTATATTCTTGTACATAGGAGCAGTATTATAGTAGTTATATTCTTGTACATAGGAGCAGTATTATAGTAGTTATATTCTTGTACATAGGGGCAGTATTATAGTAGTTATATCCTTGTACATAGGAGCAGTATTATAGTAGTTATATTCTTGTACATAGGAGTAGTATTATAGTAGTTATATTCTTGTACATAGGGGGCAGTATTATAGTAGTTATATTCTTGTACATAGGGGGCAGTATTATAGTAGTTATATTCTTGTACATAGGAGCAGTATTATAGTAGTTATATTCTTGTACATAGGAGGTAGTATTATAGTAGTTATATTCTTGTACATAGGAGCAGTATTATAGTAGTTATATTCTTGTACATAGGAGGTAGTATTATAGTAGTTATATTCTTGTACATAGGAGCAGTATTATAGTAGTTATATTCTTGTACATAGGAGCAGTATTATAGTAGTTATATTCTTGTACATAGGAGCAGTATTATAGTAGTTATATTCTTGTACATAGGTGGCAGTATTATAGTAGTTATATTCTTGTACATAGGAGTAGTATTATAGTAGTTATATTCTTGTACATAGGAGCTGTATTATAGTAGTTATATTCTTGTACATAGGGGCAGTATTATAGTAGTTATATTCTTGTACATAGGAGTAGTATTATAGTAGTTATATTCTTGTACATAGGAGTAGTATTATAGTAGTTATATTCTTGTACATAGGGGGCAGTATTATAGTAGTTATATTCTTGTACATAGGAGGTAGTATTATAGTAGTTATATTCTTGTACATAGGAGCAGTATTATAGTAGTTATATTCTTGTACATAGGAGTAGTATTATAGTAGTTATATTCTTGTACATAGGAGCAGTATTATAGTAGTTATATTCTTGTACATAGGTGGCAGTATTATAGTAGTTATATTCTTGTACATAGGAGTAGTATTATAGTAGTTATATTCTTGTACATAGGAGCAGTATTATAGTAGTTATATTCTTGTACATAGGGGCAGTATTATAGTAGTTATATTCTTGTACATAGGAGCAGTATTATAGTAGTTATATTCTTGTACATAGGAGCAGTATTATAGTAGTTATATTCTTGTACATAGGGGGCAGTATTATAGTAGTTATATTCTTGTACATAGGAGGCAGTATTATAGTAGTTATATTCTTGTACATAGGAGCAGTATTATAGTAGTTATATTCTTGTACATAGGAGCAGTATTATAGTAGTTATATTCTTGTACATAGGAGCAGTATTATAGTAGTTATATTCTTGTACATAGGAGTAGTATTATAGTAGTTATATTCTTGTACATAGGAGGTAGTATTATAGTAGTTATATTCTTGTACATAGGGGCAGTATTATAGTAGTTATATTCTTGTACATAGGAGTAGTATTATAGTAGTTATATTCTTGTACATAGGAGCTGTATTATAGTAGTTATATTCTTGTACATAGGAGGCAGTATTATAGTAGTTATATTCTTGTACATAGGAGGTAGTATTATAGTAGTTATATTCTTGTACATAGGAGGTAGTATTATAGTAGTTATATTCTTGTACATAGGAGCAGTATTATAGTAGTTATATTCTTGTACATAGGAGCAGTATTATAGTAGTTATATTCTTGTACATAGGGGCAGTATTATAGTAGTTATACTCTTTGTACATAGGAGTAGTATTATAGTAGTTATATTCTTGTACATAGGAGCAGTATTATAGTAGTTATATTCTTGTACATAGGGGGCAGTATTATAGTAGTTATATTCTTGTACATAGGGGCAGTATTATAGTAGTTATATTCTTGTACATAGGAGCTGTATTATAGTAGTTATATTCTTGTACATAGGAGGTAGTATTATAGTAGTTATATTCTTGTACATAGGAGCAGTATTATAGTAGTTATATTCTTGTACATAGGAGGTAGTATTATAGTAGTTATATTCTTGTACATAGGAGCAGTATTATAGTAGTTATATTCTTGTACATAGGAGTAGTATTATAGTAGTTATATTCTTGTACATAGGAGCAGTATTATAGTAGTTATATTCTTGTACATAGGTGGCAGTATTATAGTAGTTATATTCTTGTACATAGGAGTAGTATTATAGTAGTTATATTCTTGTACATAGGAGCTGTATTATAGTAGTTATATTCTTGTACATAGGGGCAGTATTATAGTAGTTATATTCTTGTACATAGGAGTAGTATTATAGTAGTTATATTCTTGTACATAGGAGCAGTATTATAGTAGTTATATTCTTGTATATAGGGGGCAGTATTATAGTAGTTATATTCTTGTACATAGGAGGTAGTATTATAGTAGTTATATTCTTGTACATAGGAGCAGTATTATAGTAGTTATATTCTTGTACATAGGAGTAGTATTATAGTAGTTATATTCTTGTACATAGGAGCAGTATTATAGTAGTTATATTCTTGTACATAGGTGGCAGTATTATAGTAGTTATATTCTTGTACATAGGAGTAGTATTATAGTAGTTATATTCTTGTACATAGGAGCTGTATTATAGTAGTTATATTCTTGTACATAGGGGCAGTATTATAGTAGTTATATTCTTGTACATAGGAGTAGTATTATAGTAGTTATATTCTTGTACATAGGAGTAGTATTATAGTAGTTATATTCTTGTATATAGGGGGCAGTATTATAGTAGTTATATTCTTGTACATAGGAGGCAGTATTATAGTAGTTATATTCTTGTACATAGGAGCAGTATTATAGTAGTTATATTCTTGTACATAGGAGCAGTATTATAGTAGTTATATTCTTGTACATAGGAGCAGTATTATAGTAGTTATATTCTTGTACATAGGAGACAGTATTATAGTAGTTATATTCTTGTACATAGGAGGTAGTATTATAGTAGTTATATTCTTGTACATAGGTGGCAGTATTATAGTAGTTATATTCTTGTACATAGGAGTAGTATTATAGTAGTTATATTCTTGTACATAGGAGCTGTATTATAGTAGTTATATTCTTGTACATAGGAGGTAGTATTATAGTAGTTATATTCTTGTATATAGGAGGTAGTATTATAGTAGTTATATTCTTGTACATAGGAGGCAGTATTATAGTAGTTATATTCTTGTACATAGGAGCAGTATTATAGTAGTTATATTCTTGTACATAGGAGCAGTATTATAGTAGTTATATTCTTGTACATAGGGGCAGTATTATAGTAGTTATATTCTTGTACATAGGAGTAGTATTATAGTAGTTATATTCTTGTACATAGGAGGTAGTATTATAGTAGTTATATTCTTGTACATAGGAGCAGTATTATAGTAGTTATATTCTTGTACATAGGAGTAGTATTATAGTAGTTATATTCTTGTACATAGGGGGCAGTATTATAGTAGTTATATTCTTGTACATAGGGGGCAGTATTATAGTAGTTATATTCTTGTACATAGGAGCAGTATTATAGTAGTTATATTCTTGTACATAGGAGCAGTATTATAGTAGTTATATTCTTGTACATAGGAGGCAGTATTATAGTAGTTATATTCTTGTACATAGGAGCAGTATTATAGTAGTTATATTCTTGTACATAGGAGCAGTATTATAGTAGTTATATTCTTGTACATAGGAGGTAGTATTATAGTAGTTATATTCTTGTACATAGGAGCAGTATTATAGTAGTTATATTCTTGTACATAGGAGTAGTATTATAGTAGTTATATTCTTGTACATAGGAGCAGTATTATAGTAGTTATATTCTTGTACATAGGGGCAGTATTATAGTAGTTATATTCTTGTACATAGGAGCTGTATTATAGTAGTTATATTCTTGTACATAGGAGCAGTATTATAGTAGTTATATTCTTGTACATAGGAGGCAGTATTATAGTAGTTATATTCTTGTACATAGGAGCAGTATTATAGTAGTTATATTCTTGTACATAGGAGTAGTATTATAGTAGTTATATTCTTGTACATAGGGGCAGTATTATAGTAGTTATATTCTTGTACATAGGAGCAGTATTATAGTAGTTATATTCTTGTACATAGGAGCAGTATTATAGTAGTTATATTCTTGTACATAGGAGCAGTATTATAGTAGTTATATTCTTGTACATAGGAGCAGTATTATAGTAGTTATATTCTTGTACATAGGGGCAGTATTATAGTAGTTATATTCTTGTACATAGGAGTAGTATTATAGTAGTTATATTCTTGTACATAGGAGCAGTATTATAGTAGTTATATTCTTGTACATAGGGGCAGTATTATAGTAGTTATATTCTTGTACATAGGTGGCAGTATTATAGTAGTTATATTCTTGTACATAGGAGTAGTATTATAGTAGTTATATTCTTGTACATAGGAGCTGTATTATAGTAGTTATATTCTTGTACATAGGAGGTAGTATTATAGTAGTTATATTCTTGTACATAGGAGCAGTATTATAGTAGTTATATTCTTGTACATAGGGGCAGTATTATAGTAGTTATATTCTTGTACATAGGAGTAGTATTATAGTAGTTATATTCTTGTACATAGGAGTAGTATTATAGTAGTTATATTCTTGTATATAGGGGGCAGTATTATAGTAGTTATATTCTTGTACATAGGAGGTAGTATTATAGTAGTTATATTCTTGTACATAGGAGCAGTATTATAGTAGTTATATTCTTGTACATAGGAGTAGTATTATAGTAGTTATATTCTTGTACATAGGAGCAGTATTATAGTAGTTATATTCTTGTACATAGGGGCAGTATTATAGTAGTTATATTCTTGTACATAGGAGCAGTATTATAGTAGTTATATTCTTGTACATAGGAGCAGTATTATAGTAGTTATATTCTTGTACATAGGGGGTAGTATTATAGTAGTTATATTCTTGTACATAGGAGGTAGTATTATAGTAGTTATATTCTTGTACATAGGAGCAGTATTATAGTAGTTATATTCTTGTACATAGGAGCAGTATTATAGTAGTTATATTCTTGTACATAGGAGCAGTATTATAGTAGTTATATTCTTGTACATAGGAGGCAGTATTATAGTAGTTATATTCTTGTACATAGGAGGTAGTATTAAAGTAGTTATATTCTTGTATATAGGTGGCAGTATTATAGTAGTTATATTCTTGTACATAGGAGTAGTATTATAGTAGTTATATGCTTGTACATAGGAGCTGTATTATAGTAGTTATATTCTTGTACATAGGAGGTAGTATTATAGTAGTTATATTCTTGTACATAGGAGTAGTATTATAGTAGTTATATTCTTGTACATAGGGGGCAGTATTATAGTAGTTATATTCTTGTACATAGGGGGCAGTATTATAGTAGTTATATTCTTGTACATAGGAGCTGTATTATAGTAGTTATATTCTTGTACATAGGAGGTAGTATTATAGTAGTTATATTCTTGTACATAGGAGGTAGTATTATAGTAGTTATATTCTTGTACATAGGTGGCAGTATTATAGTAGTTATATTCTTGTACATAGGAGTAGTATTATAGTAGTTATATGCTTGTACATAGGAGCTGTATTATAGTAGTTATATTCTTGTACATAGGAGGTAGTATTATAGTAGTTATATTCCTGTACATAGGAGCAGTATTATAGTAGTTATATTCTTGTACATAGGGGGCAGTATTATAGTAGTTATATTCTTGTACATAGGGGGCAGTATTATAGTAGTTATATTCTTGTACATAGGAGCTGTATTATAGTAGTTATATTCTTGTACATAGGAGGTAGTATTATAGTAGTTATATTCTTGTACATAGGAGCAGTATTATAGTAGTTATATTCTTGTACATAGGAGCAGTATTATAGTAGTTATATTCTTGTACATAGGAGCAGTATTATAGTAGTTATATTCTTGTACATAGGAGCAGTATTATAGTAGTTATATTCTTGTACATAGGAGCAGTATTATAGTAGTTATATTCTTGTACATAGGAGCAGTATTATAGTAGTTATATTCTTGTACATAGGGGCAGTATTATAGTAGTTATATTCTTGTACATAGGAGCAGTATTATAGTAGTTATATTCTTGTACATAGGGGGCAGTATTATAGTAGTTATATTCTTGTACATAGGAGCAGGATTATAGTAGTTATATTCTTGTACATAGGAGCAGTATTATAGTAGTTATATTCTTGTACATAGGAGCAGTATTATAGTAGTTATATTCTTGTACATAGGAGCAGTATTATAGTAGTTATATTCTTGTACATAGGAGCAGTATTATAGTAGTTATATTCTTGTACATAGGAGGTAGTATTATAGTAGTTATATTCTTGTACATAGGAGCAGTATTATAGTAGTTATATTCTTGTACATAGGAGCAGTATTATAGTAGTTATATTCTTGTACATAGGGGCAGTATTATAGTAGTTATACTCTTGTACATAGGAGCAGTATTATAGTAGTTATATTCTTGTACATAGGAGGTAGTATTATAGTAGTTATATTCTTGTACATAGGTGGCAGTATTATAGTAGTTATATTCTTGTACATAGGAGTAGTATTATAGTAGTTATATGCTTGTACATAGGAGCTGTATTATAGTAGTTATATTCTTGTACATAGGAGGTAGTATTATAGTAGTTATATTCTTGTATATAGGAGGTAGTATTATAGTAGTTATATTCTTGTACATAGGAGGTAGTATTATAGTAGTTATATTCTTGTACATAGGAGCAGTATTATAGTAATTATATTCTTGTACATAGGAGCAGTATTATAGTAGTTATATTCTTGTACATAGGGGCAGTATTATAGTAGTTATCTCTTTGTACATAGGAGTAGTATTATAGTAGTTATATTCTTGTACATAGGAGGTAGTATTATAGTAGTTATATTCTTGTACATAGGAGCAGTATTATAGTAGTTATATTCTTGTACATAGGAGTAGTATTATAGTAGTTATATTCTTGTACATAGGGGGCAGTATTATAGTAGTTATATTCTTGTACATAGGGGGCAGTATTATAGTAGTTATATTCTTGTACATAGGAGCTGTATTATAGTAGTTATATTCTTGTACATAGGAGGCAGTATTATAGTAGTTATATTCTTGTACATAGGAGGTAGTATTATAGTAGTTATATTCTTGTACATAGGAGCAGTATTATAGTAGTTATATTCTTGTACATAGGAGGTAGTATTATAGTAGTTATATTCTTGTACATAGGAGCAGTATTATAGTAGTTATATTCTTGTACATAGGAGTAGTATTATAGTAGTTATATTCTTGTACATAGGAGCAGTATTATAGTAGTTATATTCTTGTACATAGGGGCAGTATTATAGTAGTTATATTCTTGTACATAGGAGCTGTATTATAGTAGTTATATTCTTGTACATAGGAGCAGTATTATAGTAGTTATATTCTTGTACATAGGAGGTAGTATTATAGTAGTTATATTCTTGTACATAGGAGCAGTATTATAGTAGTTATATTCTTGTACATAGGAGTAGTATTATAGTAGTTATATTCTTGTACATAGGGGCAGTATTATAGTAGTTATATTCTTGTACATAGGAGCAGTATTATAGTAGTTATATTCTTGTACATAGGAGCAGTATTATAGTAGTTATATTCTTGTACATAGGAGCAGTATTATAGTAGTTATATTCTTGTACATAGGAGCAGTATTATAGTAGTTATATTCTTGTACATAGGGGCAGTATTATAGTAGTTATATTCTTGTACATAGGAGTAGTATTATAGTAGTTATATTCTTGTACATAGGAGCAGTATTATAGTAGTTATATTCTTGTACATAGGTGGCAGTATTATAGTAGTTATATTCTTGTACATAGGTGGCAGTATTATAGTAGTTATATTCTTGTACATAGGAGTAGTATTATAGTAGTTATATTCTTGTACATAGGAGCTGTATTATAGTAGTTATATTCTTGTACATAGGAGGTAGTATTATAGTAGTTATATTCTTGTACATAGGAGCTGTATTATAGTAGTTATATTCTTGTACATAGGAGGCAGTATTATAGTAGTTATATTCTTGTACATAGGAGTAGTATTATAGTAGTTATATTCTTGTACATAGGGGCAGTATTATAGTAGTTATCTTCTTGTACATAGGAGTAGTATTATAGTAGTTATATGCTTGTACATAGGAGTAGTATTATAGTAGTTATATTCTTGTATATAGGGGGCACTATTATAGTAGTTATATTCTTGTACATAGGAGGCAGTATTATAGTAGTTATATTCTTGTACATAGGAGCAGTATTATAGTAGTTATATTCTTGTACATAGGAGTAGTATTATAGTAGTTATATTCTTGTACATAGGAGCAGTATTATAGTAGTTATATTCTTGTACATAGGGGCAGTATTATAGTAGTTATATTCTTGTACATAGGAGCAGTATTATAGTAGTTATATTCTTGTACATAGGAGCAGTATTATAGTAGTTATATTCTTGTACATAGGGGGTAGTATTATAGTAGTTATATTCTTGTACATAGGAGGTAGTATTATAGTAGTTATATCCTTGTACATAGGAGCAGTATTATAGTAGTTATATTCTTGTACATAGGAGCAGTATTATAGTAGTTATATTCTTGTACATAGGAGCAGTATTATAGTAGTTATATTCTTGTACATAGGAGGTAGTATTATAGTAGTTATATTCTTGTACATAGGAGGTAGTATTAAAGTAGTTATATTCTTGTACATAGGTGGCAGTATTATAGTAGTTATATTCTTGTACATAGGAGTAGTATTATAGTAGTTATATGCTTGTACATAGGAGCAGTATTATAGTAGTTATATTCTTGTACATAGGAGGTAGTATTATAGTAGTTATATTCTTGTACATAGGAGTAGTATTATAGTAGTTATATTCTTGTACATAGGGGGCAGTATTATAGTAGTTATATTCTTGTACATAGGGGGCAGTATTATAGTAGTTATATTCTTGTACATAGGAGCTGTATTATAGTAGTTATATTCTTGTACATAGGAGGTAGTATTATAGTAGTTATATTCTTGTACATAGGAGGTAGTATTATAGTAGTTATATTCTTGTACATAGGTGGCAGTATTATAGTAGTTATATTCTTGTACATAGGAGTAGTATTATAGTAGTTATATGCTTGTACATAGGAGCTGTATTATAGTAGTTATATTCTTGTACATAGGAGGTAGTATTATAGTAGTTATATTCCTGTACATAGGAGTAGTATTATAGTAGTTATATTCTTGTACATAGGGGGCAGTATTATAGTAGTTATATTCTTGTACATAGGGGGCAGTATTATAGTAGTTATATTCTTGTACATAGGAGCTGTATTATAGTAGTTATATTCTTGTACATAGGAGGTAGTATTATAGTAGTTATATTCTTGTACATAGGAGCAGTATTATAGTAGTTATATTCTTGTACATAGGAGCAGTATTATAGTAGTTATATTCTTGTACATAGGAGCAGTATTATAGTAGTTATATTCTTGTACATAGGAGCAGTATTATAGTAGTTATATTCTTGTACATAGGAGCAGTATTATAGTAGTTATATTCTTGTACATAGGAGCAGTATTATAGTAGTTATATTCTTGTACATAGGGGCAGTATTATAGTAGTTATACTCTTGTACATAGGAGCAGTATTATAGTAGTTATATTCTTGTACATAGGGGGCAGTATTATAGTAGTTATATTCTTGTACATAGGAGCAGGATTATAGTAGTTATATTCTTGTACATAGGAGCAGTATTATAGTAGTTATATTCTTGTACATAGGAGCAGTATTATAGTAGTTATATTCTTGTACATAGGAGCAGTATTATAGTAGTTATATTCTTGTACATAGGAGCAGTATTATAGTAGTTATATTCTTGTACATAGGAGGTAGTATTATAGTAGTTATATTCTTGTACATAGGAGCAGTATTATAGTAGTTATATTCTTGTACATAGGAGCAGTATTATAGTAGTTATATTCTTGTACATAAGGGCAGTATTATAGTAGTTATACTCTTGTACATAGGAGCAGTATTATAGTAGTTATATTCTTGTACATAGGGGGTAGTAGTATAGTAGTTATATTCTTGTACATAGGGGGCAGTATTATAGTAGTTATATTCTTGTACATAGGAGCAGGATTATAGTAGTTATATTCTTGTACATAGGAGCAGTATTATAGTAGTTATATTCTTGTACATAGGAGGTAGTATTATAGTAGTTATATTCTTGTACATAGGGGCAGTATTATAGTAGTTATATTCTTGTACATAGGAGCAGTATTATAGTAGTTATATTCTTGTACATAGGAGTAGTATTATAGTAGTTATATGCTTGTACATAGGTGCAGTATTATAGTAGTTATATTCTTGTACATAGGAGCAGTATTATAGTAGTTATATTCTTGTACATAGGAGTAGTATTATAGTAGTTATATTCTTGTACATAGGAGGTAGTATTATAGTAGTTATATTCTTGTACATAGGAGTAGTATTATAGTAGTTATATTCTTGTACATAGGAGCAGTATTATAGTAGTTATATTCTTGTACATAGGAGCAGTATTATAGTAGTTATATTCTTGTACATAGGAGCAGTATTATAGTAGTTATATTCTTGTACATAGGAGCAGTATTATAGTAGTTATATTCTTGTACATAGAAGGTAGTATTATAGTAGTTATATTCTTGTACATAGGAGCAGTATTATAGTAGTTATATTCTTGTACATAGGAGCAGTATTATAGTAGTTATATTCTTGTACATAGGAGCAGTATTATAGCAGTTATATTCTTGTACATAGGAGCAGTATTATAGCAGTTATATTCTTGTACATAGGAGCAGTATTATAGTAGTTATATTTCTATAGTTAGGGGGAGCATTATAGTAGATATATTCTATATAAATATATAACCTCTCCACATTGCTTCTTACAGGGGCACACAGGGTACAGGTAATCTCACCAGCGCTATGTGGCTGATTCCTATCACCTTCCTAACCATTGGCTACGGTGATATGGTGCCTCAGTCAGTTTGCGGGAAGATGGTGTGTCTCTTCACTGGAGTTATGGTAAGTACAAGACTCAGCGTATGGGGTGATGGGCAATGGTGGAACATGCTGAAATTGGGATGATGTAGAATGGAGGCCACATCAGTCTATACTTGCCGGGTATATTATGGGTCCAGGTACAATATATGTGGGGTTCACTGTCGTACGGTCTCTCCTTGTGCCTCACCTTTTTCAGGGGGGTCGGATGTACGGCTCTGATCGTTGCTGTTGCTGCTCAGAAACTGGAATTTACTAAGGCAGAGAAGCACGTCCATAACTTCATGATGGATATTCGCTATATGAAGCAGGTAAGCCTGATCTGTGAAGTGCTGCGGAATATGTTGGCACCAATATTTTTCCTTGCACTGGTTCTTAGGAATCCCATTTTAGACACTTTTAGTCGTCATAAATTCTGCTCTTTCGGACTTAAAGCGTATCATAACAGTAACAGTAGGCACAACATGGGGAGCGTAGACTGTATATAGTGGGCTCAGCAAACAATACAGATCCGGTCCTGGGACCAGCGAGACCATGAGCCGCACTGAGTACAATAGTGAGTCTGCCAGCCGCTCTCCTACATCCTACCTGTGCTGTGAATAAAGCCGCACTGCGCCATGAGAACTGAGCTATTACAGTAAGTGCCGACATCCTGTGACACAACGGTGGTGACAGATCACACATGTACAGCGGCCAACAGTGCAAAGACGTAGCCAGGGACACTAAACCGGATCGAGAGTCATGTAGAGTCCAGCACAGAACTCACTCTTTATCATCTGTACCATATGGTGCCCATATCAATAGTGCCATATAGTGCCAGATCAATAGAATCCTATAGTGTGCAAACCAATAGTGTCAAAGTGTCAAGGTAATAGTGCCATATAGTGTCCAAATAAATATAGTACAATACGGTGCCAGATCAATAGTACCATAGCGTGTCCATACCAATAGTGTCGCAGAGCGACCAAATCCATAGTACCATACATGTTATCAGAATGTGCCCCTCCTGGACACCTTGTGGGCTGGTGACGTCATCACAGATGAGAGCACCTGTCATTTCAGTAAACCGCCCTATGTAACCCTGCCTGCCGTGTTGTTCTGCTGGGCACAGCGTAGGACCCACAAAGTGTTGTCTTGTAGAGTTGTATAATAGTTTAGGAGACTTGCGTCACGCCACCGAAGGGGCCCGGAGCGGCCGTACACATTGTGACCTTCTGATAAGGGCCCGGCCATTCTATTAATACAGGCAATGGAGGCTTTTTATCCATCTCCAAATCTGTTAAGGTCCCTAAGGTGCCTTTGGTGGTCACACAATACAGGGAGGGCGACGCAGAGGGCGTGACCTTCAGTTTCTTAATTTAGTCTGGTCAGAGGACTCGAGCTTCCTCACAGGAAACAATTAAGATTTCCATTCAGGAAAAGAGACATTTATGAATCGTGTTGTGGCAGATCCACAAGGGAGACCATCGGGGGGCACGATTAGGAATCGGCCGGTGGGGAGTCTTATAGAAGTGACCTCTCAGGAACCCAACTCTGGGAAAGCCCTTGTGAGTGACAGTGTAAATTATACTTTAAAAGACCACCCCACACCCCTCCCAAAAAATTACCCAAAAAGAGCAGCTCATTTCTCACAAAAAAGTGAGAAATAGAAGGAGGGGCCCCACAACTACATCATTCACTCTTACACGGGGTGCTTTAGGTGTTAGTTATGGTACACCTGCCATACTCCTGGTGGTCTCCAATGGTTTATGGAAGTCCTAGTATCCCTGGTGGTCTAGGGTAGTGACAGTGTTATTAGTGATGTCCTTTATCCACTGTAGTCTAGTGGGTTATCTGATATCCCTGGAAGTTTGAGGGGAGATTTAGTGGTCAATTATATAATGTGTTATTACACGCTGTATGGGTTTAGTTATGTTACACATGCCATACTCCTGGTGTCCTGGAGTAGTTTATTGAATTTATAGTATCCCTGGTGGTCTGGAGTGGTTTACAGAATTCCTAGTACCCCTGGGGGTCTAGGGTAGTAAAGGTTTTTATATTGATATCCATTACCCATTGTGGTCTAGAGGGTTAATATCTAATATCCCTGTTGGTCTAGGGGGATTAGTGGTTAATTATATATTATAATTATGTAGTGTATTATTACATGGGGTATGGGTTATTTAAAGTACATCTGCCATACTCCTGGAGGCTTGGAATGGTTTATTGTATTCATATTATCCCTGGTGGTCTGGAGTGTCATATGGAATTCCGATTATCCCTGGTGGTCTAGGGTAGTGAAGGTGTATAATTTACTTTAACCTAAATACTTCACCTAAAATTCTCATGGGGGGGGTTGGAAAAGTCCACTGCTTCCAATCCCTCATTAATCGAGTTGCATGATAAATTTTATCTGTTTGCAGCTTCCATGAGGGGGCGCTCACTGGATCGGATTCATACTAGTCCCATTGAATTCAAAAACATTGGTATGTGGTGAGCTCCCCCTAATGGCCAATGATATAAGGTGATCACAGCCTGCTGTTTTTGCCATGGTTGTGCCATCATGGAAGAAAGATCGAGCTAGATTTCTTCCAGTTGAGTTGAGTTTTTTCATGTTTTTTGGTTTACCATGTTTTGTGCTTGTTTTGTCTTTTAGATTAAATGTGCAGCGGCCAATGTACTGGGAGAGGCCTGGCTGCTCCATAAACACACTAAGCATGGAGACATGTCCAAGATGCGACTACACCAGCGGGAGCTGCTGGGGGCCATTCATGTGTGAGTCCCACCTCAAAAATTTCTGGGCGTCTAATACTCAAAACCCAAAATGTATCCGAAGTAAAGAGGATTGAAGTGCTTTGGACTGAACCAGATTTGACCCAATTTTTCAAAAATTTTTGGGTTCAACCTAAACCCGAAACGTTGGTGCAAAATAGAACTCTCTGGACTCTTCTGATCCTAGAGTATAAGGGGAGGCCCAGGGGATGTGCAGAAACATAATAAGTACTGATACTTGGTGACATCACGTGCCCCAGGGTCACTGCTAAGGCCTGTGATTGGGCCTAAGAGGTCCCATGGGGTACGCCAACGTAATGACAGTAAAAACAAAAGTGGGATTTTTAAAGTTTATTTCCCATTTTGGAAAATTTATGTTAAAATTTTCGATCCATCTGAGACTCTCATCGATCACTGAAATGAAGGGGCAGAAGCTCCCCACTGAGCCTCTTCGACTGTGACTACCTTTGCTCAGCATTAGTCGGAGAGCCAAGACTGTGGTGGACAGATTCCTAACTTTCTATGGATCTGTACACCATTAGCTCCACCTCTCCGAAGAGAGTCAACCACAGCCCAAGACCGTTGAAGGCACGCAACTCTCAGCAGAGTACTTTTGTGTCTTCGTTTCGCACCTGGACCTTAACCGATCAAAAAGTCTGACATGACGCAATGACAAGTCAAAACTTTTCTTACACTTCTATCACACAGTTCGATGGAAGGTTTAACCCATACATTTATTTTTGCAGATTCCGCCGTAAGAGGATAAAGCACAAAAATCTCAAGGATCAAGTCAACGCCATGGTCGACATTTCAAAAGTACGTAGAAGTCAGGTATTGGGTGGAAGAGGGTGGGTGGAAATTATTATATGGTGATGTTCTTTATGCCAAAAGGTATCCTTCAGTGATATGTTATGTTCTACAGATGCAGATGATCATGACCGACCTCGACTGCAACTTTACCTCCTCACACCATGACCTGGAAAAGAGGATCGACCAACTGGACAAGAAACTGGACGAGATCAGCCGTTTAATAATGACAGCTATAGAGTCTCCACAGTTATCACACTGACACGGACAACCCAAGATACTTGGAAGGTCCTCTCGAAGTTCTCGGACTCCTCTGTCAGTTTGTTTACCACTGAATAATCGTCTTCCTCTAAATGTCCCCTCCTTCATTGTTCGAAGGGTCGAAGGGGAAAATACAAATTCTGGCTGCTCGGAGCCTCCGCGGGACCACTAGATTATGTAGTTGACTTGTCTTCAAAACTACTGATAATGTCTTCAAAGATATGAAGCCAAATGGTGGCCTTCATGAACAATTTATATTGCACATTTGAAGCCTGGATCATAAGCTTTCATGTCCATCTCAAGATGGAGTATATCGCATTTGAAATGGGAGATTAGTAGATCTACAATAGATTCGTAGAAAATATGATTACTGCCAAAGAGGAACCTGTTAGGAGTTGGTGGACTGGAGTCAAAGTAGGGTCTTAATTGAATTTTGGAGCCAAACTGAAAAGGTGAAGCCAAGGCTGTGCCTTGGTTAAAAAATAAAGCCAGTATTGGGGCTTCGGTTTAAAAGTGTAGCCAAAGTAGGGCCATGGTTTAAAAGTGGATCCAAGGTTGAGCCAAAGTGGAGTCTTAGTAAGGGTGTGGGACCTTGGTTGAAAAAGTGGGTCCAAAGTTGAATTTTGGTTGAAATGATGGCGATAAATCGGGGGCCTTAATTAAGAGTGTGGGGACATGGTTGAAAAATTGAAACCAAATTGGGTCTTTGGCTAAGAAGATAGAGCCAAGGTGGGACCTTGGTTTATCAAGTGGAGTCAAAGTTGTGTGTGGTTTGAAAATATGGAGTCAAAGTGAAGCCTTGGTTGGAAAAGTAAAGTCAAAGTTGAATTTTGGTTGAAAGGATGGAGCCAAAGTGGGGCCTTAATTGAGAGTGCGGGGCCTTGGTTTAAAAACTAGAGCCAAATTGGGTCCTTGGCTAAAAGATGGAGCCAAGGTTGAACCTTGGTTTAAAACGTGGATCCGATTTGAGCTTTGGTTGAAAAAGTTGAGCTAAGGTGGGGCTTCATTTGAGAGTGTGGAACCAAATTGAAATGGTGGAGCCAAGGCTGTGCCTTGGTTAAAATGGTGAAGCCAAAGAAGAGCTTTGGTTAAAAAAAGGCGGAGCCAAAGCGGCATCTTGGTTTAAAAGATGGAGTTGATGTTAAGCTTTGGTTGAAAAGGTGGAGCTTCTCTTAAAATGATGGCATTAAGTCGGGGCCTTGGTTAAATCTGCTGACATGAGTAGAAGTGAAGAACCTTTAAGTGCAATTTTTACCTAAAGGAAGTTTGCAAACATATTAGATGTAATTTTTTGGATCTTGACTTCCGTTCTTACGTTGTAGCTGAGAAGTTTATAATTATATGACAAGTTTTTCTATACTATAAAAGGGCTGTAAACGGGACCAAATGACAATTTTTGCAAAATGTCTAGACTTGATATATCTGTCCGTCTGTGTTTATTGTACAGGGGGGCGGGGTTTATGAGAATATTTCAGATGCTGCATAAATACAATATGACAACTCACAGTAACTATGCAATACAATGACACAGCAATAAAGTATTTTTTAGCTCTTTTTAGATTTTTGTGTATAGAGTTGTGTTCTGTGCCTTTCCAGGAATATCTATCGATTGCCTAAGGATAGGTGATCCATGAATATTCCTGAACCCCCATTTAAAGTGCCCTTACCCCGAAAATCAAACTTTCTATTAAGCCACTCCGTCTATGTGAGTGCTGGGTGACAACCAGTATGCCTGCTGCTACGGGGGTTGTCAACCAGATTTAACTCCTTAATGGCAAATTGAATCACCCTTATTCAGTAGTATGGCGGCTCAACATACAAAACTAACCTGATTTTCCATCTGGGTCAGCTGTGACAACCCTCAGGGAGCAGTAATGGCTGCCATCATGGTTGTCAGCTAGGTGTCCTAGAAAATAAGATAACAAAAGGGGACGACTCAAGAGCTGATCACTACTGGAGATACGAGACATCAAGTAGTGATCAGGGATTTATGGGGACTTCCTGTCAGCCATCTTAGTTTACAACACTACAGTCAACCACTGCCCATCTTGATGTGGCTGATAACAGGACACAATAGCTCACATTCACCTAAAAACAGGACATATGATAATTACTCTTTAGTTCCAATGGCAAAAGCAGGGATGTCGATGTCACGTCAGGTCGGCTAGCGCCTGGTTCCCCATGGAGGGTGGAGCGAGGCTTGTATCAATCATCTGCGTCCAAGTATCATATGATAGAGTTCAAGGTAATAATTATAATTCTGGGCTAAACCGAACAATTCCAAAAGGTATCTCCAAAGAATGAAGAGCGGCCAAAAAGAGCATCTCACACTCTGGCGGACCTGTCCTCTATTACACAGACAACGCAGTGAGGTGAATGGACACTGTGTAATGCTTAATTTCCCCCTGTGGGGGCAGTGCAGGGAAGTAGAACACTTACGACCAGGTGACAGCTGATCAATGGAGATCCCAGGAAGGGGAAACTTTAGTGTCAGCATCAGCACCCCTTTAAGGGGACTAAGACTAGCCATACACATTGTAAGCGTGCCAGCCGAACCCAAAGATTTTGACAGGGTTGGCCGACTATCTCATGTGACACACAAGATGTCAGGGTAGATAAGGATGGGGCGCGGTATGAGATACTGGCGCGGTATCTCTCTGTATCCTCCCGGCCATGCACTGGGGATGTCGGGCACGATAACTTTTGGCCAAACGAACTGTATGGCTGATTTGGAAGATTTCAGAGATGGAGATCTCCAGACTGAAGACAAAATACCTGGCGTTACGACAGAAATGTTTTTGTTTTCCTCCAATAACTTCCCTTTGATGGAACGTCTTAGGATCAGGGTTAGTTTTTTAGACACGACATCTTGCAGAGAAGGTTCGGGAAGGGTCTACTCTGAAATACCACAAAAGTTTCAGTCCACCCCTTCACCCTCTGCAGGTACCGGCCATTGTCATAATCAAAATCTCTTTGGAAATACAATAAACATCTGATGAAATTAATAGGAATTCCACAAAGGCAGCTGCTTCGGGCAAAAACAAACAAAAAGTTTCAAAATTGCTAACCCATACCCCCGGGTAGCTGAATAATGGTGACCTTCATACCTTGTGGCCTTAACTCTACCCTAATGGATGACTGGCCACATCACGCATTATGGTTTATCTCCTTTATTTGTACCCTAAATATTTTAATTTTGAAAAAAAATGTAAGTTTTATAGAAATAAATTCTGGATTCGCTCATTCTGTCTGGTGTGTTTGCATTGCTTCGGTTCAAAATTCTGACTTTTTTTTTTTTTCACCAAAAATTTTAATTTATACTACAATCCTAGATATTAAAAGGGCATCTACTCCTTTAAAAAAATGTTAAAATAAATAAAATGCATTTTTTGGGGATTTTACGAAAATAATTTTTTTTATACCTATTAATTTATTTGGAAATTTTACCTTTCTATGTTTAGTCCTGCAAAGGCAGATTTTGAGATTTGAAGCAGTGTTGTGCCCCCTTGTGGTTGAGCGCTGTTAATACAAGGCCAGGGA
This sequence comes from Leptodactylus fallax, assembly GCA_947044405.1. Taxonomy (NCBI): domain Eukaryota; kingdom Metazoa; phylum Chordata; class Amphibia; order Anura; family Leptodactylidae; genus Leptodactylus; species Leptodactylus fallax. The sequence continues at coordinate 691,209 of CAMRHE010000413.1, forward strand.
AACTGACCATTGGCTCCTTCCATGGGTATAAATAGTATTTAGAACCCAGTACACATGGGACAGAGGGTGCAAGTTATAGGAATTAGGCCATATAAGAACACCTGCTGCTCATGTATTAAAAATCCCTCAAAATTTTGACATTGGGACCAAATTTTTTTTTTATTTTTTTTTTTTGGGGGGGGGTAAATTTAGAAAACAAAAAAAGCATTTGCGCCCTTTTTTATGGTTTTATTTTTTACCGCCTTCACTATGCAGACACAAATAACTATGCTATATGTATTCTGTAAGTCGTTACGATTACATGGATACCAAATTTATATAGTTTTGGTTAAGTTTTAACACCTTAATAAAAATAAAAAAAAATAAAAAAAGTAAAAATTCTTTAGGAATTTATATTCTGACACCCATAACTTTTTTTTTTTTTTTTTTTTTTATAACGCCAGGTTTATTTTTTTATTTATACTATTTTGGGGAATCTCTTAAGTTTTGATCACATTTTATTAAATTTTTTGATGGAGGGAAAATGAAGAAAAAAAAAAAAAATCAGCTGTTTGGCCATTTTGATTTTTTTTTTCCTGCTATGGGGTTCACTGTACGAAAATATTTTTATATGGTTGTCGTTTGGGCATTTTTGGATGCAGGAATGCCTAATGTGTTTATGGTTATTTGTGATCTAGGGAAAGGAGGTGATGTGGAATTTTAGTTTTTTTTTTTTTTTTTAAGAAAACAACATTTTTTAAAATTATTTTTTTGCCCCCTTTCCCTGGTGGCTATGATGCATGCTCAGTTAGCAGTTACCTTTTTTTTTTTTTTTTTTTTTTATGGCTGCCGACTGAATGGAGAGAAGGACCGAAAGTCTTGGAAAATTTATTATTATGGAAATCCATATTTTATAAAATTCCCATTTACTAAGCTAAAAGCACCAAACGGTTAAATTTGCATAAATAAATGGCACCTATGTCATACATCACATATACGTGTTTTAGATAATTTTTTCAACAAAGGCGAGACTAGAAATTCAGATGTAAAGTCAGTCAAGTAATGGTCAAGGTGATGTAAAGCCTGTAAAGTTTCACCCGATGTATCATTCATCATTGGCCATTGACAAGGTTTCGTAAATTTGCCCCGATTCCCCCTTTAGCCATGATTAAATGGACGTCATACACACAGAGTCTGCAAATTTAGGCTTTAATCTGGTTTATGTACAATAAAAGATTTTTTTAATATTTTTGCATAAATCACTATGTCGGCACGTCTTAGAAGACACATCCATATAGAATTGTCTCTGGAAGCAAATGTCTCATCACGTGTCAAGACGTCTCCTTTCTTTGTATCTTCTTCGCAACCTTGTCTTATTCAATAAAGAATGCCAGAGATACCTCGGCAATTGGGTAAACCACGCCCCACATCCACACTGGAACTGGGATACCAGCGGGTGCACCCAACTGTGGGCTCGAAGCTGCTGGTAACCTCTCAATAACTTCCCACACGCAGCACAGATGAAAGCCGTGTCGTTCAGATGCTGCAGCTGGTGACGAAGAAAGTGCAGCAAACCCACCGGGGATCGGCCACAATCACATCTGTGCTTCTTCCACCAAAACTTGCTTTTGCGTTGATGAAATTTTAACTTCCGGGGCTCAGAAAAACAAGCGCCACAGTCCTGACATCTGTGTGGTGGCTTTGGTCTTTTCAGAAGGCGACCCAATAACTTGTTGGGTAAGGCCCGAGAACAAGGAACAGGTCTCTCATCGGGTTCCTCGGTGTTGGAAGTCAAGGAACCGATCGGAGTTCTTGACGTTGTCTCCTCCACATCTCCTGCGACATCTTTGCTCGTTGAGCCCTGGTGGAAACTCTCTGTCCCCACTACCAGCTCAAAGACGAATTCTGGGACCTCGGCAGGAACCCTTTGCTGGCCAGGCTCTACTGCATTATCTAAAGTCCCCCCTTCATTTATGTAAAGGATTTGTTGCTCTCCTGAGTATCCTTGAAAATTGTCAACATCACAGCTAGAAATAGGCATCTCTCCACTACTGCCCCCATTGGAAGTCTTTGGTTGATGCCCCATGGGTTGGGTCTGCGCTTTAAAACTTAGCTCGAGTTCTCTTTCTTTTTTGTGCCAACGAGTATGGCTAGAATAGGCCGTTCGCTTAGAGAACACCCTCCCGCACTCCTGGCACGTTAACGTAAGGTCTGTAACAGTCTTTGGCTCATCGCTACCCTGATGTTCAGCAGATACGGAGGGTACTTGGGCTTCTGGTGTCTTCCTCTCTTGACCCTCCTCTACTTGGTTCATAGATGGCACAGCCAAAGCAGAATTTCTTCTTTTAATATGCCAAAGGATATGGGTAGAGTACGAACACTGTTTACTGAAGATTCTGCCGCATTCCTGGCACGTAAAGGTTGGCCCCGTTGTCTTTTTTAACCCCAGAGAAGTCATATTAATGTTGGTTAGGAGAGGTCCAAGGTCGCCTGTTGCGAGGGACTCATTCACAGAGGACACCAGATCTTTCTCCTTCATATGCCATCGCAGGTGGGTCCCGTAGGAGGCATGTCTAGTATACACTTTCTCACAATAATGGCACTGGTAGACTTTCACTTCCTCGGTGCGGTCAAGGCTTTGACCTGTTGGAAGTATGTCCTGACATGAGTTAGGCGGATCTGCTTGAGTGAGAACGTGCCCTGCTACTGAATTATCGGGTTTGATATCAATGGTGTTTAGAGGGTCGCTCATATTTTTGGCACTGCAGCAGACATGGCTCCCTAGATAGAACTTTCTCCTAAACTGGCGCCCGCAGCGCTCACAACTATAAGTACGTTTATGCTTCAATACTTTATCAGGAACAGATTCATCTACTTGAGCGGCTTCTATCCGACTTTCCACCGAAATGTTGAGCAGAGGTTTCTCCTCCTTCTTGTATAGTTCCTGCAGGTTCTGTAGTTCCTTCTGCGCCTCCGCACACATTCGCTCCAATCTATTCATCGACTCTTCACTTTGTTCACACTTTTTGCGTGAATTACTTTTTTTTTGACTTGAGTGGCTTGTTACTGGGCATTAGATCACCCACATTAACCCTGGTCAAGGCCGTCTTGATGCACATATGACTCTCTAGGTTGTACAGTCGTCCAAACTGGCGCCCACACTTTGTACATTTGTGGCTCCGCACCCAGGGCTTTACCGTTCCCATAGACTGGGTTTTTGCATTATAGAAGCTGTACCTCCCATATAGCTCCGCTTCATCACCTTCTTGGCTCAGCATCATCTCCGAATACAGCTCCAGAGGCAGAGTTGGAGAAGGACTATAATTCAAAGCTGGTACAGTTTCCAAGTGTGAGATCTCAGTTTCTTCCAAGCCTATTCCCAATGGACATGTCTGATCCTGACCTCGATTATACCCATGGCTCCACAGCGCAGATGGGTGGTCTCGCTCTATGACATGTAGTGGAGACTTTGTATAGAGACCTTCAGAGGTGGAGAACATCTTCCTCTCCTTATGACTGCTCCATCCAAGTGGGGCATTGACATTCGGCAAATACTTTAGTGTTTCCAAGTTCTTAACCTCAGGAGATGTGGGGAACACATGATGGTGGTCTAGGCTTTCATCGCTACTCGATTCATCAATGTACTGGAGATGATGCCAAGCTGGCAAGTCCTGCTTATTCTCCTAAAAGAAGAATCGAGACACAATGGAGAGGAGTCAGAACCGAAGAACTCTACTATGTTAAGATTTGGGTGTTATATCTACCAATAACTTCCTATAGGCAGGTTGGAATTCAACATGCCAAACTTTTTAATATCAGGGAAGACAAGTTGCCGATAGAGGAGTCAGGGAAGGGCAACAGAGCTCCATGGAGGAGGAGGAGGAGGCACTAGAGCAGAAAGAGAGGTAAGCAAAAGCAGAAAAGCCTGAGTGATAGTGGGCATATAAAGGTGTCTGGAAGTGGGCGAGCAAGAGAGAGGAGGCTGGAAGAAAGGGGACGGGACGGAGGAGGCCAGAAAGAAGGGTAGCGGGACGGAGGAGGCCAGAAAGAAGGGTAGCGGGACAGAGGAGGCCGGAGAGGGGCAGGACAGAGAATGCTGGAATGGGGGTAGGACAGAGGAGGCTGAAGGGGTTGGTAAAACATAGGAGGCCAGAAGGGGGATGGAATAAAGGAGGCTGGAGGGGGAAGAGTGAGACAGAGGACGCTGGAAGGAGAATAGGATAGAGGACTCTAGTTAGCTTTTTGGGATGGGGATGTTAGGGAACAGAAGTCCGAAGGAACAAATGTCAAAGGTGCATTCGGCCGCTGGTTCTTGTATCTAAACTCTACGGCCACCTTATTGGTTCAGGCTCATATATTTACCCAGCGACTATGAATTTCGCTGCAACCCTGAGACAACTGCTTACCCCAATGGTAATATGAGGGGAGAGGTAGTTTGAGATGCTCCCTAACAAAGTACCGATGTGAATGGAGGAGGAGGGCACAGTTTGTGACGTCACTCACCAATATCTGCCCACCCCATATAAACTCAGTGATACATATAGGGAAGGACCAGATAGTCGCCCTAATGCCCTGCACACATGTAATGAAAATGACCTGTATTCTGCAAGAAGTCTGACGTTCCAGAGTCCGCTCATTACCCACGCTGATAGAGAAGTCACCTAAGTCTTTTACCAGGGCAAGGATTTTTAAGACAGCTTTCAAGGTTACCTCATGGTCACCTTCAAGGATCTTCAAAGGAGTAAGGCGCCATTCACATCACTTCTTTGCATCTGCTTAGTGGAACCGATTAATGGATCCTGGAAAAACAGATGCAAATGGGGCACCAGTCTGCATAGGGGCCAGGACAAAAAATAAATAGGGAACCATCCTATATCCTGTAGAAATGAGCGCCGCACCACTGGCATGTATTATTAGTGGATCTGTTACAGGATGCAGAGAAGTGGTGTGAATGGGCCCTGACAAGATTATACAACCTGCTACAGCTGAGAGCAATGATGTACATAATATATACAGGAAAAATATCACAATATCACAGAGCAACGGACGTACCACTATAATTGTGGCCGACTCCTCCAGTATCGGGGGGCTGTCATTTAATTCTACTTCAGCACCAACTTCAAATCCCTGATAAGAATCCATGACCAAGGAAGAAACTACAGGAGCAGACAACCTGGAGGAAGAGAAGAGAAGAGGACAGTCAGTCACAGGATATATATATATACACACACACATATATATGTTACATATAGAAGTTACATCCTGTATTATACTCCAGAGCTGCGCTCACTATTCTGCTGGTGCAGTCACTGTGTACATACATTACATTAGTTATCCTGTATTATACTCCAGAGCTGCGCTCACTATTCTGCTGGTGCAGTCACTGTGTACATACATTACATTAGTTATCCTGTATTATACTCCAGAGCTGCGCTCACTATTCTGCTGGTGCAGTCACTGTGTACATACATTGCATTACTTATCCTGTACTGATCCTGAGTTACATCCTGTATTATACTCCAGAGCTGCACTCACTATTCTGCTGGTGCAGTCACTGTGTACATACATTACATTACTTACCCTGTACTGATCCTGAGTTACATCCTGTATTATACTCCAGAGCTGCGCTCACTATTCTGCTGGTGCAGTCACTGTGTACATACATTACATTACTTATCCTGTACTGATCCTGAGTTACATCCTGTATTATACTCCAGAGCTGCACTCACTATTCTGCTGGTACAGTCACTGTGTACATACATTACATTACTTATCCTGTACTGATCCTGAGTTACATCCTGTATTATACTCCAGAGCTGCACTCACTATTCTGCTGGTGCAGTCACTGTGTACATACATTACATTACTTATCCTGTACTGATCCTGAGTTACATCCTGTATTATACTGCAGAGCTGCGCTCACTATTCTGCTGGTGCAGTCACTGTGTACATACATTACATTACTTATCCTGTATTATACTCCAGAGCTGCACTCACTATTCTGCTGGTGCAGTCACTGTGTACATACATTACATTACTTATCCTGTACTGATCCTGAGTTACATCCTGTATTATACTCCAGAGCTGCGCTCACTATTCTGCTGGTACAGTCACTGTGTACATACATTACATTACTTATCCTGTACTGATCCTGAGTTACATCCTGTATTATACTCCAGAGCTGCACTCACTATTCTGCTGGTACAGTCACTGTGTACATATATTACTTATCCTGTACTGATCCTGAGTTATATCCTGTATTATACTCCAGAGCTGCGCTCACTATTCTGCTGGTACAGTCACTGTGTACATATATTACTTATCCTGTACTGATCCTGAGTTACATCCTGTAGTATACTCCAGAGCTGCGCTCACTATTCTGCTGGTGCAGTCACTGTGTACATACATTACATTACTTATCCTGTACTGATCCTGAGTTACATCCTGTATTATACTCCAGAGCTGCACTCACTATTCTGCTGGTACAGTCACTGTGTACATACATTACATTACTTATCCTGTATTATACTCCAGAGCTGCGCTCACTATTCTGCTGGTACAGTCACTGTGTACATACATTACATTACTTATCCTGTACTGATCCTGAGTTATATCCTGTATTATACTCCAGAGCTGCGCTCACTATTCTGCTGGTACAGTCACTGTGTACATACATTACATTACTTATCCTGTACTGATCCTGAGTTACATCCTGTATTATACTCCAGAGCTGAGCTCACTATTCTGCTGGTACAGTCACTGTGTACATAGATTACATTACTTATCCTGTACTGATCCTGAGTTACATCCTGTAGTATACTCCAGAGCTGCGCTCACTATTCTGCCGGTGCAGTCACTGTGTACATACATTACATTACTTATCCTGTACTGATCCTGAGTTATATCATGTATTATACTCCAGAGCTGCGCTCACTATTCTGCTGGTACAGTCACTGTGTACATACATTACATTACTTACCTGTACTGATCCTGAGTTATATCCTGTATTATACTCCAGAGCTGCACTCACTATTCTGCTGGTGCAGTCACTGTGTACATACATTACATTACTTATCCTGTACTAATCCTGAGTTACATCCTGTATTATACTCCAGAGCTGCGCTCACTATTCTGCTGGTGCAGTCACTGTGTACATACATTACATTACTTACCTGTACTGATCCTGAGTTACATCCTGTATTATACCCCAGAGCTGCGCTCACTATTCTGCTGGTGCAGTCACTGTGTACATAGATTACTGGCTATAGGCGGACATCTAGTAGTCAGCTCTGAGGCCCCTCCTGACGCCGGTTATGGCGGACACCTAGTAGTCAGCTCTGCGGCCCCTCCTGACACCGGTTATGGCGGACACCTAGTAGTCAGCTCTGCGGCCCCTCCTGACACCGGTTATGGCGGACACCTAGTAGTCAGCTCTGTGGCCCCTCCTGACACCGGTTATGGCGGACATGTGGTCAGCTCTGTGGCCCCTCCTGACACCGGTTATGGCGGACACCTAGTAGTCAGCTCTGCGGCCCCTCCTGACACCGGTTATGGCGGACACCTAGTAGTCAGCTCTGCGGCCCCTCCTGACACCGGTTATGGCGGACAACTAGTAGTCAGCTCTGCGGCCCCTCCTGACACCGGCTATGGCGGACACCTAGTAGTCAGCTCTGCGGCCCCTCCTGACGCCGGTTATGGCGGACACCTAGTAGTCAGCTCTGCGGCCCCTCCTGACACCGGTTATGGAAGACATGTGGTCATCTCTGTGGCCCCGCCTGACAACGGTTATGGCGGACACCTAGTAGTCAGCTCTGCGGCCCCTCCTGACGCCGGTTATGGCGGACACCTAGTAGTCAGCTCTGTGGCCCCTCCTGACGCCGGTTATGGCGGACACCTAGTAGTCAGCTCTGCGGCCCCTCCTGACACCGGTTATGGCGGACAACTAGTAGTCAGCTCTGCGGCCCCTCCTGACACCGGCTATGGCGGACACCTAGTAGTCAGCTCTGCGGCCCCTCCTGACGCCGGTTATGGCGGACACCTAGTAGTCAGCTCTGCGGCCCCTCCTGACACCGGTTATGGAAGACATGTGGTCATCTCTGTGGCCCCGCCTGACAACGGTTATGGCGGACACCTAGTAGTCAGCTCTGCGGCCCCTCCTGACGCCGGTTATGGCGGACACCTAGTAGTCAGCTCTGTGGCCCCTCCTGACGCCGGTTATGGCGGACACCTAGTAGTCAGCTCTGCGGCCCCTCCTGACGCCGGTTATGGCGGACACCTAGTAGTCAGCTCTGTGGCCCCTCCTGACGCCGGTTATGGCGGACACCTAGTAGTCAGCTCTGTGGCCCCTCCTGACACCGGTTATGGCAAACATGTGGTCAGCTCTGTGGCCCCTCCTGACACCGGTTATGGCGGACACCTAGTAGTCAGCTCTGCGGCCCCTCCTGACGCCGGTTATGGCGGACACCTAGTAGTCAGCTCTGTGGCCCCGCCTGACACCGGTTATGGCAGACACCTAGTAGTCAGCTCTGCGGCCCCTCCTGACACCGGTTATGGCGGACACCTAGTAGTCAGCTCTGCGGCCCCTCCTGACACCGGCTATGTCGGACATGTGGTCAGCTCTGCGGCCCCTCCTGACACCGGTTATGGCGGACACCTAGTAGTCAGCTCTGCGGCCCCTCCTGACACCGGTTATGGCGGACACCTAGTAGTCAGCTCTGCGGCCCCTCCTGACACCGGCTATGGCAGACATGTGGTCATCTCTGTGGCCCCTCCTGACACCGGTTATGGCGGACACCTAGTAGTCAGCTCTGCGGCCCCTCCTGACACCGGTTATGGTGGACACCTAGTAGTCAGCTCTGCGGCCCCTCCTGACACCGGTTATGGCGGACATGTGGTCAGCTCTGCGGCCCCTCCTGACAACAGTTATGGCGGACACCTAGTAGTCAGCTCTGCGGCCCCTCCTGACACCGGCTATGGCGGACACCTAGTAGTCAGCTCTGCGGCCCCTCCTGACACCGGTTATGGCGGACACCTAGTAGTCAGCTCTGCGGCCCCTCCTGACACCGGTTATGGTGGACATGTGGTCAGCTCTGCGGCCCCTCCTGTCACCGGTTATGGCGGACATGTAGTCAGCTCTGCGGCCCCTCCTGACACCGGTTATGGCGGACACCTAGTAGTCAGCTCTGCGGCCCCTCCCTGACACCGGTTATGGCGGACACCTAGTAGTCAGCTCTGCGGCCCCTCCTGACACCGGTTATGGCGGACACCTAGTAGTCAGCTCTGCGGCCCCTCCTGACACCGGCTATGGCGGACACCTAGTAGTCAGCTCTGCGGCCCCTCCTGACGCCGGTTATGGCGGACACCTAGTAGTCAGCTCTGCGGCCCCTCCTGACACCGGTTATGGAAGACATGTGGTCATCTCTGTGGCCCCGCCTGACAACGGTTATGGCGGACACCTAGTAGTCAGCTCTGCGGCCCCTCCTGACGCCGGTTATGGCGGACACCTAGTAGTCAGCTCTGTGGCCCCGCCTGACACCGGTTATGGCAGACACCTAGTAGTCAGCTCTGCGGCCCCTCCTGACACCGGTTATGGCGGATATGTGGTCAGCTCTGCGGCCCCTCCTGACACCGGTTATGGCGGACATGTGGTCAGCTCTGCGGCCCCTCCTGACACCGGTTATGGCGGACACCTAGTAGTCAGCTCTGCGGCCCCTCCTGACACCGGTTATGGCGGACACCTAGTAGTCAGCTCTGCGGCCCCTCCTGACACCGGTTATGGAGGACATGTAGTCAGCTCTGCGGCCCCTCCTGACACCGGTTATGGCGGACACCTAGTAGTCAGCTCTGCGGCCCCTCCCTGACACCGGTTATGGCGGACACCTAGTAGTCAGCTCTGCGGCCCCTCCTGACACCGGTTATGGCGGACACCTAGTAGTCAGCTCTGCGGCCCCTCCTGACACCGGTTATGGCAGACATGTGGTCAGCTCTGTGGCCCCGCCTGACACCGGTTATGGCGGACACCTAGTAGTCAGCTCTGCGGCCCCTCCTGACAACAGTTATGGCGGACACCTAGTAGTCAGCTCTGCAGCCCCTCCTGACACCGGTTATAGCGGACACCTAGTAGTCAGCTCTGCGGCCCCTCCTGACACCGGTTATGGTGGATATGTGGTCAGCTCTGCGGCCCCTCCTGACACCGGTTATGGCGGACATGTGGTCAGCTCTGCGGCCCCTCCTGACACCGGTTATGGCGGACACCTAGTAGTCAGCTCTGCGGCCCCTCCTGACACCGGCTATGGCGGACACCTAGTAGTCAGCTCTGCGGCCCCTCCTGACACCGGCTATGGCAGACATGTGGTCATCTCTGTGGCCCCTCCTGACACCGGTTATGGCGGACATCTAGTAGTCAGCTCTGCGGCCCCTCCTGACACCGGTTATGGCGGACACCTAGTAGTCAGCTCTGCGGCCCCTCCTGACACCGGTTATGGCGGACACCTAGTAGTCAGCTCTGCGGCCCCTCCTGACACCGGCTATGGCAGACATGTGGTCATCTCTGTGGCCCCTCCTGACACCGGTTATAGCGGACACCTAGTAGTCAGCTCTGCGGCCCCTCCTGACACCGGTTATGGCGGACACCTAGTAGTCAGCTCTGCGGCCCCTCCTGACACCGGCTATGTCGGACATGTGGTCAGCTCTGCGGCCCCTCCTGACACCGGTTATGGCGGACACCTAGTAGTCAGCTCTGCGGCCCCTCCTGACACCGGTTATGGCGGACACCTAGTAGTCAGCTCTGCGGCCCCTCCTGACACCGGCTATGGCAGACATGTGGTCATCTCTGTGGCCCCTCCTGACACCGGTTATGGCGGACACCTAGTAGTCAGCTCTGCGGCCCCTCCTGACACCGGTTATGGTGGACACCTAGTAGTCAGCTCTGCGGCCCCTCCTGACACCGGTTATGGCGGACATGTGGTCAGCTCTGCGGCCCCTCCTGACAACAGTTATGGCGGACACCTAGTAGTCAGCTCTGCGGCCCCTCCTGACACCGGCTATGGCGGACACCTAGTAGTCAGCTCTGCGGCCCCTCCTGACACCGGCTATGGCGGACACCTAGTAGTCAGCTCTGCGGCCCCTCCTGACACCGGTTATGGCGGACATGTGGTCAGCTCTGCGGCCCCTCCTGTCACCGGTTATGGCGGACATGTAGTCAGCTCTGCGGCCCCTCCTGACACCGGTTATGGCGGACACCTAGTAGTCAGCTCTGCGGCCCCTCCCTGACACCGGTTATGGCGGACACCTAGTAGTCAGCTCTGCGGCCCCTCCTGACACCGGTTATGGCGGACACCTAGTAGTCAGCTCTGCGGCCCCTCCTGACACCGGTTATGGCAGACATGTGGTCAGCTCTGTGGCCCCACCTGACACCGGTTATGGCGGACACCTAGTAGTCAGCTCTGCGGCCCCTCCTGACAACAGTTATGGCGGACACCTAGTAGTCAGCTCTGCGGCCCCTCCTGACACCGGTTATGGCAGACATGTGGTCAGCTCTGTGGCCCCGCCTGACACCGGTTATGGCGGACACCTAGTAGTCAGCTCTGCGGCCCCTCCTGACAACAGTTATGGCGGACACCTAGTAGTCAGCTCTGCAGCCCCTCCTGACACCGGTTATGGCGGACACCTAGTAGTCAGCTCTGCGGCCCCTCCTGACACCGGTTATGGCGGACACCTAGTAGTCAGCTCTGCGGCCCCTCCTGACACCGGCTATGGCGGACATCTAGTAGTCAGCTCTGCGGCCCCTCCTGACACCGGCTATGGCGGACACCTAGTAGTCAGCTCTGCGGCCCCTCCTGACACCGGTTATGGCGGACACCTAGTAGTCAGCTCTGCGGCCCCTCCTGACACCGGCTATGGCGGACACCTAGTAGTCAGCTCTGCGGCCCCTCCTGACGCCGGCTATGGCAGACATGTGGTCATCTCTGTGGCCCCTCCTGACACCGGCTATGGCGGACACCTAGTAGTCAGCTCTGCGGCCCCTCCTGACACCGGTTATGGCGGACACCTAGTAGTCAGCTCTGCGGCCCCTCCTGACACCGGCAATCTAGTAGTCAGTGTCAGGATTCAGGACAAGCGGGGTTGTCAGGGTCAGACCCCACCAATCATAGTCACAGTATATGCCAGTGACACGGGGTACACGCCGGTCACCTGTCCACCATCTTGGCGCCACTGATCTCAGACCTCCCATAGATGTGAACAGAGACTACCCCAGATCCCACCTGGCTGGTAACAGGGAGCAGTAGCTGACACTCACCATGGACTCCTGTATACAAACTCCCTTCACCACTGCTGATGTACCACAAGTCCCAGCAGGTACTCACCTCAGGGCTCAGTCACGTGACCCTGACCAATCACAGCACAGTTTTTGCACCTAAAACATCGCAAACACTCCAAGAAAGTGTCAGAGAAGACAGACATGTGACCTGGAAGTTATCACAGAGCATGCTGGGAGCTGTAGTCAGGAAATCTGACACAGCGGCCGCGGGACTACATTTCCCAGCATGCCTTGTACCGTGTACCGCGGGTGTACAGGGGCTGGCAGGGGACACACTTCTACTACGTGCACAGGGCGGCCAATGGCAGTGATGGATGAGACCCTATAAGGTGCCGGAGCAAGGACTGCACAGTGTGAACACCGACCAGAGCCCGCTCTCATCCCACTGCGTCTCATGTAAACCCCGCCCCTCTCCGACACGGCAGTCAACAAGAAAAGGGCAGATTTCAAGCCATTTCGTGTCTTCAGATATTTTACAGTTAATGGTTGTTTATTCAGATTTTGACGCGATTATAAGTAATATAAAGTTACACATTGCAGTTCCCACATGCGGCCGCCAGGGGTCAGCACACTCCTGCTCTCAGGCCTCAGGCTGCGGCTCTGTCGTTATGGCGACCCCGCGCTCTGATAGGAACCTTTCTGTCCCGGAACCTTCTGCACGTTCGGTGTTTCCAGTTTGGGCAGCGACTAATTTCACTGAGGAGCAGATGAGAGGAGAGAGCTGGTGAGTGATACAGGGGGGACCTGGGGCTTCGGGGGGCACATACAGGAGCAGAGGATGGGGCAGAGATGGGGGATAACCGCAGTGACACACCGGAAGTGCCGAAGTAGCTCCTGGTAGGCGACAGGCATGGTGTGCCCTGAGAATGTCTTCCCCCGAGTAATGTTACTGGCAGGGAAAGAACTTCTACTGAGGGGTCTGATCATATGTAGAGAGAATCCTGTCCTCATAGAGAAGGGGTCAGATCCTGGCACAGCCCACCCCTCCCCTGCAACAGTGCCGGACGCGGCACGGCCCCACCCCTCCCCTGCAACAGTGCCGGACGCGGCACGGCCCACCCCTCCCCTGCAACAGTGCCGGACGCGGCACGGCCCACCCCTCCCCTGCAACAGTGCCGGACGCGGCACGGCCCACCCCTCCCCTGCAACAGTGCCGGACGCGGCACGGCCCACCCCCTCCCCTGCAACAGTGCCGGACGCGGCACGGCCCCACCCCCTCCCCTGCAACAGTGGCGGACGCGGCACGGCCCACCCCTCCCCTGCAACAGTGGCGGACGCGGCACGGCCCACCCCTCCCCTGCAACAGTGGCGGACGCGGCACGGCCCACCCCTCCCCCTGCAACAGTGCCGGACGCGGCACGGCCCACCCCTCCCCTGCAACAGTGCCGGACGCGGCACGGCCCCACCCCTCCCCTGCAACAGTGCCGGACGCGGCACGGCCCCACCCCTCCCCTGCAACAGTGCCGGACGCGGCACGGCCCACCCCTCCCCTGCAACAGTGCCGGACGCGGCACGGCCCCACCCCCTCCCCTGCAACAGTGCCGGACGCGGCACGGCCCCACCCCTCCCCTGCAACAGTTCCCGACGCGGCACGGCCCACCCCTCCCCTGCAACAGTGCCGGACGCGGCACGGCCCCACCCCTCCCCTGCAACAGTGCCGGACGCGGCACGGCCCCACCCCCTCCCCTGCAACAGTGCCGGACGCGGCACGGCCCACCCCTCCCCTGCAACAGTGCCGGACGCGGCACGGCCCCACCCCTCCCCTGCAACAGTGCCGGACGCGGCACGGTCCACCCCCTCCCCTGCAACAGTTCCCGACGCGGCACGGCCCACCCCTCCCCTGCAACAGTGCCGGACGCGGCACGTCCCACCCCTCCCCTGCAACAGTGCCGGACGCGGCACAGCCCACCCCTCCCCTGCAACAGTGCCGGACGCGGCACGGCCCCACCCCCTCCCCTGCAACAGTGCCGGACGCGGCACGGCCCACCCCCTCCCCTGCAACAGTGCCGGACGCGGCACGGCCCCACCCCTCCCCTGCAACAGTGCCGGACGCGGCACGGCCCACCCCTCCCCTGCAACAGTGCCGGACGCGGCACGGCCCACCCCCTCCCCTGCAACAGTTCCCGACGCGGCACGGCCCACCCCTCCCCCTGCAACAGTGCCGGACGCGGCACGGCCCACCCCCTCCCCTGCAACAGTGCCAGACGCAGAACCCCCCCCCCCCACACAACAGTGGCAGATGCAAGACCGCCCCCCTGCAACAGTGCCAGATGCAGCACCCTCCTCATCACTGCTGGATGACTCCACAGCTTTCTGAGAGTCCGGGGCGGGGGGAATCTTCCTGTTCAGCGACCGCTATCTCTCATGTCTCTGCATAGTGTAGATCTGATTTTCAGGAGTCTGGGAAAGCTGAGTTCTCTAAACAAGAAGCATTTTATCTTCTTTTAGGCGAAGGTTTCTCCTCCCTGCACATTTGTCTCATGCTTTATGTCTCATCCTTTCCAGGCTCTCTGCTGGCGGTCAGTGACCGGCAGCCATCTTGGATAAGTTCAGAAATTAGGAAGTTGCAGAAGAACCGGGAGACCCCCTGGACAGAATCATGTCGGACTCCGGACACAGCCAGCCCAGTATGTACGTCCCCGGGCGCAACAGGAGGCGCCGCTGGATGGACCAGGGCCCCTCCGGGAATCTCAACCTGTCTGAGCCAGGCCGGGAGCGAGACCCCATGGTACGGGATCGGGAGCAGGACCGATGGGTGAGTACAGGGGCGGGATCATATGGAGGGCCAGGACTAATAAACGCATCATCCACAGGTGACCCCTGCTGGCCGCAGCATGTAATACATAGTATGTGTAGTAGGGGCTGTCACCCAGCTTTCCTGCAGGTCTGCACAGCCGCTCTGTTATGTACAGACACATCTTTCACTCTCTTATGAATTTAAGATAATGTTTCTATTATTTTCAGGATGGAAATGATGACCCCTCGGGCTACACCATGCAGAAAACCCCCATCATCCTGGCCAAGCCTGCAGCCGAGCGGGTAAGCGGGGGACCTAATTCACCAGGGGGTCAGGAGCAGTCTCAGAGCCCTCGCTCAGTGGGCGTCTATGGCCCGGTATAGCAGAGCTTCATGTGGTTAATCTCTTTCTCTCTACTATTTCAGCCGAAGCCGACGTCCGCTCCGCCTGTGCTGGAGAAGCCCATTGTACTTATGAAGGCCAGAGAAGAGGGAAAGCCACCACCGACAGCAGAGGGCGCTAGCCTCCCACCTACTGCCACCACAGCAAAGGTAGAGAAGGAAGGACAGCGCCCGACACAGCCCGTGTATCAGATACAGAACAGGGGCATGGCAGCCGCAGCGGCAAATGCCAGCGGTAACGTGGATCGTAAGTGCTGATTATTTACTGTACTCCACTACATTCCTGTATTATACTCCAGAGCTGCACTCGCTATTCTGCTGGTACAGTCACTGTGTACATACATTACATTACTTATCCTGTACTGATCCTGAGTTACATCCTGTATTATACTCCAGAGCTGCGCTCACTATTCTGCTGGTACAGTCACTGTGTACATACATTACATTACTTATCCTGTATTATACTCCAGAGCTGCGCTCACTATTCTGCTGGTACAGTCACTGTGTACATACATTACATTACTTATCCTGTACTGATCCTGAGTTACATCCTGTATTATACTCCAGAGCTGCGCTCACTATTCTGCTGGTGCAGTCACTGTGTACATACATTACATTACTTATCCTGTACTGATCCTGAGTTACATCCTGTATTATACTCCAGAGCTGCACTCACTATTCTGCTGGGGCAGTCACTGTGTACATACATTACATTACTTATCCTGTACTGATCCTGAGTTACATCCTGTATTATACTCCAGAGCTGCGCTCACTATTCTGCTGGTGCAGTCACTGTGTACATACATTACATTACTTATCCTGTATTATACTCCAGAGCTGCACTCACTATTCTGCTGGGGCAGTCACTGTGTACATACATTACATTACTTATCCTGTACTAATCCTGAGTTACATCCTGTATTATACTCCAGAGCTGCACTCACTATTCTGCTGGTGCAGTCACTGTGTACATACATTACATTACTTATCCTGTATTATACTCCAGAGCTGCACTCACTATTCTGCTGGTACAGTCACTGTGTACATACATTACATTACTTATCCTGTACTGATCCTGAGTTACATCCTGTATTATACTCCAGAGCTGCGCTCACTATTCTGCTGGTACAGTCACTGTGTACATACATTACATTACTTATCCTGTACTGATCCTGAGTTACATCCTGTATTATACTCCAGAGCTGCGCTCACTATTCTGCTGGTGTAGTCACTGTGTACATACATTACATTACTTATCCTGTATTATACTCCAGAGCTGCGCTCACTATTCTGCTGGTACAGTCACTGTGTACATACATTACATTACTTATCCTGTACTTATCCTGAGTTACATCCTGTATTATACTCCAGAGCTGCACTCACTATTCTGCTGGTACAGTCACTGTGTACATACATTACTTATCCTGTACTGATCCTGAGTTACATCCTGTATTATACTCCAGAGCTGCACTCACTATTCTGCTGGTACAGTCACTGTGTACATACATTACATTACTTATCCTGTACTGATCCTGAGTTACATCCTGTATTATACTCCAGAGCTGCGCTCACTATTCTGCTAGTACAGTCACTGTGTACATACATTACATTACTTATCCTGTATTATACTCCAGAGCTGCACTCACTATTCTGCTGGTGCAGTCACTGTGTACATACATTACATTACTTATCCTGTACTGATCCTGAGTTACATCCTGTATTATACTCCAGAGCTGCACTCACTATTGTGCTGGTGCAGTCACTGTGTACATACATTACATTACTTATCCTGTACTGATCCTGAGTTACATCCCGTATTATACTCCAGAGCTGCACTCACTATTCTGCTGGTACAGTCACTGTGTACATACATTACATTACTTATCCTGTACTCATCCTGAGTTATATCCTGTATTATACTCCAGAGCTGCGCTCACTATTCTGCTGGTACAGTCACTGTGTACATACATTACATTACTTATCCTGTACTGATCCTGAGTTACATCCTGTATTATACTCCAGAGCTGCGCTCACTATTCTGCTGGTACAGTCACTGTGTACATACATTACATTACTTATCCTGTATTATACTCCAGAGCTGCGCTCACTATTCTGCTGGTACAGTCACTGTGTACATACATTACATTACTTATCCTGTACTGATCCTGAGTTACATCCTGTATTATACTCCAGAGCTGCGCTCACTATTCTGCTGGTGCAGTCACTGTGTACATACATTACATTACTTATCCTGTACTGATCCTGAGTTACATCCTGTATTATACTCCAGAGCTGCGCTCACTATTCTGCTGGTGCAGTCACTGTGTACATACATTACATTACTTATCCTGTACTGATCCTGAGTTACATCCTGTATTATACTCCAGAGCTGCGCTCACTATTCTGCTGGTGCAGTCACTATGTACATACATTACATTACTTATCCTGTACTGATCCTGAGTTATATCCTGTATTATACTCCAGAGCTGCACTCACTATTCTGCTGGTACAGTCACTGTGTACATACATTACATTACTTATCCTGTATTATACTCCAGAGCTGCACTCACTATTCTGCTATATATATATTCCCTACAGCTGTGGTCGGTCAGGCCAAGTTGCTGCCCCCTCAGAAGATGAAGCACAGTATTAAGCTGGTGGATGAGTACATGAACTGGTGTGACAGTGCTATAGAGGTAGGTGACTCCTGCTGTGTACTCTCTGTATATTCCTGTATACCTCCAGGTATTCTGGATCTTTTTATATTTGGCCCTTTTGCCATCACCTGATCACCTCGGGTCCAGTTCACACTTTCGGGTTTCTGGCTGGGACATTCACCTTTTATCCGCTGCTGCTGTGTACATAGTGGGGGGGACATAGTAACAGCGGCCATAGCCGGGATCGGAGAGCGCCCCAGTCCCGCCTGGGTTACCTTCAGATCAGCCATGGCTTCCAGGCAGTTAGATAGGGGAGGGGCTAGTTTTGGTGTCGCCCTCTTCTGGCCTGTTGTACTTACTACTATCTTATTGTGTTCTTTCAGTTTTTGCTGGATCAGACGGACGTCCTGGTTGTCGGCATCCTCGGCTCTCAGGGCACCGGCAAGTCCACCATGATGTCTCTTCTATCCGCCAACTCTCCAGATGACGACCAGAGGTGAGCGCCCCCCAGTGTGTGGCTGATATGTCTAAACGAGGGCAAAAACCGGAAACTGTCCTCCTCTTAAAAGGATTATTCACAGGGATAGGTCATCCGTACCCGATATGTGGGGGTCTGACACTGGCCATATCCTGCCACCAGAACAGGAGAAGATTTCTCTCCGGCCCTATTCACAGCACAGGAACATGGCGGGATCGGTGCGGGGCCTGGAACATGGCGGGATTGGTGCGGGGCCTGGAACATGGTGGGATCGGTGCAGGGCCTGGAACATGGCGGGATCGGTGCTGGGCCTGGAACATGGGGGGTTCAGTGCAGGGCCTGGAACATGGCGGGATCGGTGCAGGGCCTGGAACATGGTGGGATCGGTGCTGGGCCTGGAACATGGCGGGATCGGTGCTGGGCCTGGAACATGGCAGGATCGGTGCAGGGCCTGGAACATGGCGGGATCGGTGCGGGGCCTGGAACATGGCGGGATCGGTGCAGGGCCTGGAACATGGCGGGATCGGTGCGGGGCCTGGAACATGGGGGTTCAGTGCAGGGCCTGGGTGTCGGACCCCACAAACTAAATATTCATGACCTATCTTGTGGATAGGTCATCAGTATAGAAAACACCTATAAAGGGTCTCTTGCTGGTGCTGTATGGAGATAACAGGTATACAGGGAGCGCCCTGTATACTGATCTCTGTATATACTATTATTGGCCATGCTGGCTGGACCTCCTGCTGTCTGCTATAGAGGCCAGTGAGCCTGGGTGTCCAGGTCCTGTATCCTCCGATGTCACTGTATATATAGGGTGTCCAGGTCCTGTATCCTCTGTCACTGTACATACAGTATATATAGGGTGTCCAGGCCCTGTATCCTCTCACTGTACATACAGTATATATAGGGTGTCCAGGTCCTGTATCCTCTCACTGTATATACAGTATATATAGGGCGTCCAGGCCCTGTATCCTCTCACTGTACATACAGTATATATAGGGTGTCCAGGCCCTGTATCCTCTCACTGTATATACAGTATATATAGGGTGTCCAGGCTCTCTGTCCTCTCACTGTACATACAGTATATATAGGGTGTCCAGGTCCTGTATCCTCCGATGTCACTGTATATATAGGGTGTCCAGGCCCTGTATCCTCTCACTGTATATACAGTATATATAGGGTGTCCAGGTCCTGTATCCTCTCACTGTATATACAGTATATATAGGGTGTCCAGGTCCTGTATCCTCTCACTGTACATACAGTATATATAGGGTGTCCAGGTCCTGTATCCTCTCACTGTACATACAGTATATATAGGGTGTCCAGGTCCTGTATCCTCTCACTGTATATACAGTATATATAGGGCGTCCAGGCCCTGTATCCTCTCACTGTACATACAGTATATATAGGGCGTCCAGGCCCTGTATCCTCTGTCACTGTACACACAGTATATATAGGGTGTCCAGGTCCTGTATCCTCTCACTGTACATACAGTATATATAGGGTGTCCAGGCCCTGTATCCTCTGTCACTGTACATACAGTATATATAGGGTGTCCAGGTCCTGTATCCTCTCACTGTACATACAGTATATATAGGGTGTCCAGGCTCTGTATCCTCTCACTGTACATACAGTATATATAGGGTGTCCAGGCTCTGTATCCTCTCACTGTATATACAGTATATATAGGGTGTCCAGGCCCTGTATCCTCTCACTGTACATACAGTATATATAGGGCGTCCAGGTCCTGTATCCTCTGAGGTCACTGTACATACAGTATATATAGGGTGTCCAGGCCCTGTATCCTCTCACTGTACATACAGTATATATAGGGTGTCCAGGTCCTGTATCCTCTGTCACTGTACACACAGTATATATAGGGTGTCCAGGTCCTGGATCCTCTCACTGTACATACAGTATATATAGGGTGTCCAGGTCCTGTATCCTCTGTCACTGTACATACAGTATATATAGGGTGTCCAGGTCCTGTATCCTCACTGTACATACAGTATATATAGGGTGTCCAGGCCCTGTATCCTCTCACTGTACATACAGTATATATAGGGTGTCCAGGTCCTGTATCCTCTGTCACTGTACATACAGTATATATAGGGTGTCCAGGCTCTGTATCCTCTCACTGTACACACAGTATATAGGGTTTCCAGGTCCTGTATCCTCTCACTGTACATACAGTATATAGGGTGTCCAGGTCCTGTATCCTCTCACTGTACATACAGTATATATAGGGTGTCCAGGTCCTGTATCCTCTGTCACTGTATATACAGTATATATAGGGTGTCCAGGACCTGGATCCTCTCACTGTACATACAGTATATATAGGTTGTCCAGGTCCTGTATCCTCTCACTGTACATACAGTATATAGTGTGTCCAGGCCCTGTATCCTCCGATGTCACTGTATATATAGGGTGTCCAGGTCCTGTATCCTCTCACTGTACATACAGTATATAGGGTGTCCAGGTCCTGTATCCTCTCACTGTACATACAGTATATATAGGGTGTCCAGGTCCTGTATCCTCTGTCACTGTATATACAGTATATATAGGGTGTCCAGGCCCTGTATCCTCTCACTGTACATACAGTATATATAGGGTGTCCAGGTCCTGTATCCTCTCACTGTACACACAGTATATATAGGGTGTCCAGGCCCTGTATCCTCTGAGGTCACTGTACATACAGTATATATAGGGTGTCCAGGTCCTGTATCCTCTCACTGTACACACAGTATATATAGGGTGTCCAGGCCCTGTATCCTCTCACTGTACATACAGTATATATAGGGTGTCCAGGCCCTGTATCCTCTCACTGTACATACAGTATATATAGGGTGTCCAGTCCCTGTATCTTCTGTCACTGTACACACAGTATATATAGGGTGTCCAGGCTCTGTATCCTCTTACTGTACATACAGTATATATAGGGTGTCCAGGTCCTGTATCCTCTCACTGTACATACAGTATATATAGGGTGTCCAGGCTCTGTATCCTCTCACTGTACATACAGTATATATAGGGTGTCCAGGCCCTGTATCCTCTCACTGTACATACAGTATATATAGGGTGTCCAGGTCCTGTATCCTCTCACTGTACACACAGTATATATAGGGTGTCCAGGTCCTGTATCCTCTGTCACTGTACATACATTATATATAGGGTGTCCAGGCCCTGTATCCTCTGTCACTGTACATACAGTATATATAGGGTGTCCAGGTCCTGGATCCTCTGTCACTGTATATACAGTATATATAGGGTGTCCAGGTCCTGTATCCTCTCACTGTACATACAGTATATATAGGGTGTCCAGGCCCTGTATCCTCTGTCACTGTACATACAGTATATATAGGGTGTCCAGGCCCTGTATCCTCTCACTGTATATACAGTATATATAGGGTGTCCAGGTCCTGTATCCTCTCACTGTACATACAGTATATATAGGGTGTCCAGGTCCTGGATCCTCTCACTGTACATACAGTATATATAGGGTGTCCAGGTCCTGGATCCTCTCACTGTACATACAGTATATATAGGGTGTCCAGGCTCTGTATCCTCTCACTGTACATACAGTATATATAGGGTGTCCAGGTCCTGTATCCTCTCACTGTACATACAGTATATATAGGGTGTCCAGGCCCTGTATCCTCTCACTGTACATACAGTATATATAGGGTGTCCAGGTCCTGTATCCTCTCACTGTACATACAGTATATATAGGGTGTCCAGGTCCTGTATCCTCTCACTGTATATACAGTATATATAGGGTGTCCAGGTCCTGTATCCTTCGATGTCACTGTATATATAGGGTGTCCAGGCCCTGTATACTCTCACTGTACACACAGTATATATAGGGTGTCCAGGCTCTGTATCCTCTCACTGTATATACAGTATATATAGGGTGTACAGGTCCTGTATCCTCTCACTGTACACACAGTATATATAGGGTGTCCAGGCCCTGTATCCTCTGAGGTCACTGTACATACAGTATATATAGGGTGTCCAGGTCCTGTATCCTCTCACTGTACATACAGTATATATAGGGTGTCCAGGTCCTGTATCCTCTCACTGTACACACAGTATATATAGGGTGTCCAGGCCCTGTATCCTCTCACTGTATATACAGTATATATAGGGTGTCCAGGCCCTGTATCCTCTGAGGTCACTGTACATACAGTATATATAGGGTGTCCAGGTCCTGTATCCTCTCACTGTACATACAGTATATATAGGGTGTCCAGGTCCTGTATCCTCTCACTGTACACACAGTATATATAGGGTGTCCAGGCCCTGTATCCTCTCACTGTATATACAGTATATATAGGGTGTCCAGGCCCTGTATCCTCTGAGGTCACTGTACACACAGTATATATAGGGTGTCCAGGCCCTGTATACTCTCACTGTACATACAGTATATATAGGGTGTCCAGGCCCTGTATCTTCTGTCACTGTACACACAGTATATATTGGGTGTCCAGGCCCTGTATCCTCTCACTGTACATACAGTATATATAGGGTGTCCAGGTCCTGTATCCTCTCACTGTATATACAGTATATATAGGGCGTCCAGGCCCTGTATCCTCTCACTGTACATACAGTATATATAGGGTGTCCAGGCCCTGTATCCTCTCACTGTATATACAGTATATATAGGGTGTCCAGGCTCTCTGTCCTCTCACTGTACATACAGTATATATAGGGTGTCCAGGTCCTGTATCCTCCGATGTCACTGTATATATAGGGTGTCCAGGCCCTGTATCCTCTCACTGTATATACAGTATATATAGGGTGTCCAGGTCCTGTATCCTCTCACTGTATATACAGTATATATAGGGTGTCCAGGTCCTGTATCCTCTCACTGTACATACAGTATATATAGGGTGTCCAGGTCCTGTATCCTCTCACTGTACATACAGTATATATAGGGTGTCCAGGTCCTGTATCCTCTCACTGTATATACAGTATATATAGGGCGTCCAGGCCCTGTATCCTCTCACTGTACATACAGTATATATAGGGCGTCCAGGCCCTGTATCCTCTGTCACTGTACACACAGTATATATAGGGTGTCCAGGTCCTGTATCCTCTCACTGTACATACAGTATATATAGGGTGTCCAGGCCCTGTATCCTCTGTCACTGTACATACAGTATATATAGGGTGTCCAGGTCCTGTATCCTCTCACTGTACATACAGTATATATAGGGTGTCCAGGCTCTGTATCCTCTCACTGTACATACAGTATATATAGGGTGTCCAGGCTCTGTATCCTCTCACTGTATATACAGTATATATAGGGTGTCCAGGCCCTGTATCCTCTCACTGTACATACAGTATATATAGGGCGTCCAGGTCCTGTATCCTCTGAGGTCACTGTACATACAGTATATATAGGGTGTCCAGGCCCTGTATCCTCTCACTGTACATACAGTATATATAGGGTGTCCAGGTCCTGTATCCTCTGTCACTGTACACACAGTATATATAGGGTGTCCAGGTCCTGGATCCTCTCACTGTACATACAGTATATATAGGGTGTCCAGGTCCTGTATCCTCTGTCACTGTACATACAGTATATATAGGGTGTCCAGGTCCTGTATCCTCACTGTACATACAGTATATATAGGGTGTCCAGGCCCTGTATCCTCTCACTGTACATACAGTATATATAGGGTGTCCAGGTCCTGTATCCTCTGTCACTGTACATACAGTATATATAGGGTGTCCAGGCTCTGTATCCTCTCACTGTACACACAGTATATAGGGTTTCCAGGTCCTGTATCCTCTCACTGTACATACAGTATATAGGGTGTCCAGGTCCTGTATCCTCTCACTGTACATACAGTATATATAGGGTGTCCAGGTCCTGTATCCTCTGTCACTGTATATACAGTATATATAGGGTGTCCAGGACCTGGATCCTCTCACTGTACATACAGTATATATAGGTTGTCCAGGTCCTGTATCCTCTCACTGTACATACAGTATATAGGGTGTCCAGGCCCTGTATCCTCCGATGTCACTGTATATATAGGGTGTCCAGGTCCTGTATCCTCTCACTGTACATACAGTATATAGGGTGTCCAGGTCCTGTATCCTCTCACTGTACATACAGTATATATAGGGTGTCCAGGTCCTGTATCCTCTGTCACTGTATATACAGTATATATAGGGTGTCCAGGCCCTGTATCCTCTCACTGTACATACAGTATATATAGGGTGTCCAGGTCCTGTATCCTCTCACTGTACACACAGTATATATAGGGTGTCCAGGCCCTGTATCCTCTGAGGTCACTGTACATACAGTATATATAGGGTGTCCAGGTCCTGTATCCTCTCACTGTACACACAGTATATATAGGGTGTCCAGGCCCTGTATCCTCTCACTGTACATACAGTATATATAGGGTGTCCAGGCCCTGTATCCTCTCACTGTACATACAGTATATATAGGGTGTCCAGTCCCTGTATCTTCTGTCACTGTACACACAGTATATATAGGGTGTCCAGGCTCTGTATCCTCTTACTGTACATACAGTATATATAGGGTGTCCAGGTCCTGTATCCTCTCACTGTACATACAGTATATATAGGGTGTCCAGGCTCTGTATCCTCTCACTGTACATACAGTATATATAGGGTGTCCAGGCCCTGTATCCTCTCACTGTACATACAGTATATATAGGGTGTCCAGGTCCTGTATCCTCTCACTGTACACACAGTATATATAGGGTGTCCAGGTCCTGTATCCTCTGTCACTGTACATACATTATATATAGGGTGTCCAGGCCCTGTATCCTCTGTCACTGTACATACAGTATATATAGGGTGTCCAGGTCCTGGATCCTCTGTCACTGTATATACAGTATATATAGGGTGTCCAGGTCCTGTATCCTCTCACTGTACATACAGTATATATAGGGTGTCCAGGCCCTGTATCCTCTGTCACTGTACATACAGTATATATAGGGTGTCCAGGCCCTGTATCCTCTCACTGTATATACAGTATATATAGGGTGTCCAGGTCCTGTATCCTCTCACTGTACATACAGTATATATAGGGTGTCCAGGTCCTGGATCCTCTCACTGTACATACAGTATATATAGGGTGTCCAGGTCCTGGATCCT
This sequence comes from Leptodactylus fallax, assembly GCA_947044405.1. Lineage (NCBI taxonomy): Eukaryota > Metazoa > Chordata > Amphibia > Anura > Leptodactylidae > Leptodactylus > Leptodactylus fallax. Next base: position 716,917 of record CAMRHE010000413.1, read on the forward strand.
CTCACTGTACATACAGTATATATAGGGTGTCCAGGCTCTGTATCCTCTCACTGTACATACAGTATATATAGGGTGTCCAGGTCCTGTATCCTCTCACTGTACATACAGTATATATAGGGTGTCCAGGCCCTGTATCCTCTCACTGTACATACAGTATATATAGGGTGTCCAGGTCCTGTATCCTCTCACTGTACATACAGTATATATAGGGTGTCCAGGTCCTGTATCCTCTCACTGTATATACAGTATATATAGGGTGTCCAGGTCCTGTATCCTTCGATGTCACTGTATATATAGGGTGTCCAGGCCCTGTATACTCTCACTGTACACACAGTATATATAGGGTGTCCAGGCTCTGTATCCTCTCACTGTATATACAGTATATATAGGGTGTACAGGTCCTGTATCCTCTCACTGTACACACAGTATATATAGGGTGTCCAGGCCCTGTATCCTCTGAGGTCACTGTACATACAGTATATATAGGGTGTCCAGGTCCTGTATCCTCTCACTGTACATACAGTATATATAGGGTGTCCAGGTCCTGTATCCTCTCACTGTACACACAGTATATATAGGGTGTCCAGGCCCTGTATCCTCTCACTGTATATACAGTATATATAGGGTGTCCAGGCCCTGTATCCTCTGAGGTCACTGTACATACAGTATATATAGGGTGTCCAGGTCCTGTATCCTCTCACTGTACATACAGTATATATAGGGTGTCCAGGTCCTGTATCCTCTCACTGTACACACAGTATATATAGGGTGTCCAGGCCCTGTATCCTCTCACTGTATATACAGTATATATAGGGTGTCCAGGCCCTGTATCCTCTGAGGTCACTGTACACACAGTATATATAGGGTGTCCAGGCCCTGTATACTCTCACTGTACATACAGTATATATAGGGTGTCCAGGCCCTGTATCTTCTGTCACTGTACACACAGTATATATTGGGTGTCCAGGCCCTGTATCCTCTCACTGTACATACAGTATATATAGGGTGTCCAGGTCCTGTATCCTCTCACTGTACATACAGTATATATAGGGTGTCCAGGTCCTGGATCCTCTGTCACTGTATATACAGTATATATAGGGTGTCCAGGTCCTGGATCCTCTCTCACTGTACATACAGTATATATATAGGGTGTCCAGGTCCTGGATCCTCTGAGGTCACTGTACATACAGTATATATAGGGTGTCCAGGTCCTGTATCCTCTCACTGTATATACAGTATATATAGGGTGTCCAGGTCCTGGATCCTCTGTCACTGTATATACAGTATATATAGGGTGTCCAGGCCCTGTATCCTCTGAGGTCACTGTACATACAGTATATATAGGGTGTCCAGGTCCTGTATCCTCTCACTGTACATACAGTATATATAGGGTGTCCAGGTCCTGTATCCTCTCACTGTACACACAGTATATATAGGGTGTCCAGGCCCTGTATCCTCTCACTGTATATACAGTATATATAGGGTGTCCAGGCCCTGTATCCTCTGAGGTCACTGTACATACAGTATATATAGGGTGTCCAGGCCCTGTATCTTCTGTCACTGTACACACAGTATATATTGCGTGTCCAGGCCCTGTATCCTCTCACTGTACATACAGTATATATAGGGTGTCCAGGTCCTGTATCCTCTCACTGTACATACAGTATATATAGGGTGTCCAGGTCCTGGATCCTCTGTCACTGTATATACAGTATATATAGGGTGTCCAGGTCCTGGATCCTCTCTCACTGTACATACAGTATATATAGGGTGTCCAGGTCCTGTATCCTCTCACTGTACATACAGTATATATAGGGTGTCCAGGTCCTGGATCCTCTGTCACTGTATATACAGTATATATAGGGTGTCCAGGTCCTGGATCCTCTGAGGTCACTGTACATACAGTATATATAGGGTGTCCAGGCCCTGTATCCTCTCACTGTACATACAGTATATATAGGGTGTCCAGGTCCTGTATCCTCTCACTGTACACACAGTATATATAGGGTGTCCAGGCCCTGTATCCTCTCACTGTATATACAGTATATATAGGGTGTCCAGGCCCTGTATCCTCTGAGGTCACTGTACATACAGTATATATAGGGTGTCCAGGTCCTGTATCCTCTCACTGTATATACAGTATATATAGGGTGTCCAGGTCCTGTATCCTCTCACTGTACATACAGTATATATAGGGTGTCCAGGTCCTGTATCCTCTCACTGTATATACAGTATATATAGGGTGTCCAGGTCCTGTATCCTCTCACTGTATATACAGTATATATAGGGTGTCCAGGTCCTGTATCCTCTCACTGTATATACAGTATATATAGGGTGTCCAGGTCCTGTATCATCTCACTGTACATACAGTATATATAGGGTGTCCAGGCCCTGTATCCTCTCACTGTACATACAGTATATATAGGGTGTCCAGGCCCTGTATCCTCTCACTGTACATACAGTATATATAGGGTGTCCAGGCCCTGTATCCTCTCACTGTATATACAGTATATATAGGGTGTCCAGGCCCTGTATCCTCTCACTGTATATACAGTATATATAGGGTGTCCAGGTCCTGTATCCTCTGTCACTGTATATACGGTATATATAGGGTGTCCAGGTCCTGTATCCTCTGTCACTGTATATACGGTATATATAGGGTGTCCAGGCCCTGTATCCTCTCACTGTACATACAGTATATATAGGGTGTCCAGGCCCTGTATCTTCTGTCACTGTACACACAGTATATATAGGGTGTCCAGGCTCTGTATCCTCTCACTGTACATACAGTATATATAGGGTGTCCAGGTCCTGTATCCTCTCACTGTACATACAGTATATATAGGGTGTCCAGGCCCTGTATCCTCTCACTGTATATACAGTATATATAGGGTGTCCAGGTCCTGTATCCTCTCACTGTACATACAGTATATATAGGGTGTCCAGGCCCTGTATCCTCTCACGGTACACACAGTATATATAGGGTGTCCAGGTCCTGTATCCTCTCACTGTACATACAGTATATATAGGGTGTCCAGGCCCTGTATCCTCTCACTGTACATACAGTATATATAGGGTGTCCAGGCCCTGTATCTTCTGTCACTGTACACACAGTATATATAGGGTGTCCAGGCTCTGTATCCTCTCACTGTACATACAGTATATATAGGGTGTCCAGGTCCTGTATCCTCTCACTGTACATACAGTATATATAGGGTGTCCAGGTCCTGTATCCTCTCACTGTACATAAAGTATATATAGGGTGTCCAGGTCCTGTATCCTCTCACTGTACATACAGTATATATAGGGTGTCCAGGCCCTGTATCCTCTCACGGTACACACAGTATATATAGGGTGTCCAGGTCCTGTATCCTCTCACTGTACATACATTATATATAGGGTGTCAAGGCCCTGTATCCTCTGTCACTGTACATACAGTATATATAGGGTGTCCAGGTCCTGGATCCTCTGTCACTGTATATACAGTATATATAGGATGTCCAGGCCCTGTATCCTCTGTCACTGTATATACAGTATATATAGGGTGTCCAGGTCCTGTATCCTCTCACTGTATATACAGTATATATAGGGTGTCCAGGCCCTGTATCCTCTCACTGTACATACAGTATATATAGGGTGTCCAGGTCCTGGATCCTCTGAGGTCACTGTACATACAGTATATATAGGGTGTCCAGGTCCTGTATCCTCTCACTGTACATACAGTATATATAGGGTGTCCAGGCTCTGTATCCTCTCACTGTACATACAGTATATATAGGGTGTCCAGGTCCTGTATCCTCTCACTGTACATACAGTATATATAGGGTGTCCAGGCCCTGTATCCTCTCACTGTATATACAGTATATATAGGGTGTCCAGGTCCTGTATCCTCCGATGTCACTGTATATATAGGGTGTCCAGGCCCTGTATACTCTCACTGTACACACAGTATATATAGGGTGTCCAGGCTCTGTATCCTCTCACTGTATATACAGTATATATAGGGTGTACAGGTCCTGTATCCTCTCACTGTACACACAGTATATATAGGGTGTCCAGGCCCTGTATCCTCTCACTGTACATACAGTATATATAGGGTGTCCAGGTCCTGTATCCTCTCACTGTACATACAGTATATATAGGGTGTCCAGGTCCTGTATCCTCTGTCACTGTACGTACAGTATATATAGGGTGTCCAGGCCCTGTATCCTCTCACTGTACATACAGTATATATAGGGTGTCCAGGTCCTGTATCCTCTGTCACTGTATATACAGTATATATAGGGTGTCCAGGTCCTGTATCCTCTCACTGTACATACAGTATATATAGGGTGTCCAGGTCCTGTATCCTCTCACTGTATATACAGTATATATAGGATGTCCAGGTCCTGTATCCTGTGATGTCACTGTATATACAGTATATATAGGGTGTCCAGGTCCTGTATCCTCTCACTGTACATACAGTATATATAGGGTGTCCAGGTCCTGTATCCTGTGATGTCACTGTATATACAGTATATATAGGGTGTCCAGGCCCTGTATCCTCTCACTGTACATACAGTATATATAGGGTGTCCAGGCCCTGTATCCTCTCACTGTATATACAGTATATATAGGATGTCCAGGTCCTGTATCCTCTCACTGTACATACAGTATATATAGGGTGTCCAGGTCCTGTATCCTCTCACTGTATATACAGTATATATAGGATGTCCAGGTCCTGTATCCTGTCACTGTACATACAGTATATATAGGGTGTCCAGGTCCTGTATCCTCTCACTGTACATACAGTATATATAGGGTGTCCAGGCCCTGTATCCTCTCACTGTACATACAGTATATATAGGGTGTCCAGGCCCTGTATCCTCTCACTGTACATACAGTATATATAGGGTGTCCAGGCCCTGTATCCTCTCACTGTACATACAGTATATATAGGGTGTCCAGGCCCTGTATCCTATCACTGTATATACAGTATATATAGGGTGTCCAGGTCCTGTATCCTCTGTCACTGTACATACAGTATATATAGGGTGTCCAGGTCCTGTATCCTCTCACTGTACATACAGTATATATAGGGTGTCCAGGTCCTGTATCCTCACTGTACATACAGTATATATAGGGTGTCCAGGTCCTGTATCCTCTGTCACTGTACATACAGTATATATAGGGTGTCCAGGTCCTGTATCCTCTGTCACTGTATATACAGTATATATAGGGTGTCCAGGCCCTGTATCCTCTCACTGTACACACAGTATATATAGGGTGTCCAGGCCCTGTATCCTCTGTCACTGTACATACAGTATATATAGGGTGTCCAGGTCCTGTATCCTCTCACTGTACATACAGTATATATAGGGTGTCCAGGTCCTGTATCCTCTCACTGTACATACAGTATATATAGGGTGTCCAGGTCCTGTATCCTCTCACTGTACACACAGTATATATAGGGTGTCCAGGTCCTGTATCCTCTCACTGTACATACAGTATATATAGGGTGTCCAGGCCCTGTATCCTCTCACTGTACATACAGTATATATAGGGTGTCCAGGCCCTGTATCCTCTGTCACTGTACATACAGTATATATAGGGTGTCCAGGTCCTGTATCCTCTCACTGTATATACAGTATATATAGGGTGTCCAGGTCCTGTATCCTCTCACTGTATATACAATATATATAGGGTGTCCAGGTCCTGTATCCTCTCACTGTACATACAGTATATATAGGGTGGCCAGGCCCTGTATCCTCTCACTGTACATACAGTATATATAGGGTGTCCAGGTCCTGTATCCTCTCACTGTACATACAGTATATATAGGGTGTCCAGGTCCTGTATCCTCTGTCACTGTACGTACAGTATATATAGGGTGTCCAGGCCCTGTATCCTCTCACTGTACATACAGTATATATAGGGTGTCCAGGTCCTGTATCCTCTGTCACTGTATATACAGTATATATAGGGTGTCCAGGTCCTGTATCCTCTCACTGTACATACAGTATATATAGGGTGTCCAGGCTCTGTATCCTCTCACTGTACATACAGTATATATAGGGTGTCCAGGCCCTGTATCCTCTGTCACTGTACATACAGTATATATAGGGTGTCCAGGCCCTGTATCCTCTCACTGTATATACAGTATATATAGGGTGTCCAGGCCCTGTATCCTCTGTCACTGTACATACAGTATATATAGGGTGTCCAGGTCCTGTATCCTCTCACTGTACATACAGTATATATAGGGTGTCCAGGCCCTGTATCCTCTCACTGTACATACAGTATATATAGGGTGTCCAGGTCCTGTATCCTCTCACTGTACATACAGTATATATAGGGTGTCCAGGTCCTGTATCCTCTCACTGTACATACAGTATATATAGGGTGTCCAGGTCCTGTATCCTCTCACTGTACATACAGTATATATAGGGTGTCCAGGCCCTGTATCCTCTGTCACTGTACATACAGTATATATAGGGTGTCCAGGTCCTGTATCCTCTCACTGTACACACAGTATATATAGGGTGTCCAGGCTCTGTATCCTCTCACTGTACATACAGTATATATAGGGTGTCCAGGTCCTGTATCCTCTCACTGTACATACAGTAGATATAGGGTGTCCAGGTCCTGTATCCTCTCACTGTACATACAGTATATATAGGGTGTCCAGGCCCTGTATCCTCTCACTGTACATACAGTATATATAGGGTGTCCAGGCCCTGTATCCTCTGTCACTGTACATACAGTATATATAGGGTGTCCAGGTCCTGTATCCTCTCACTGTATATACAGTATATATAGGGTGTCCAGGTCCTGTATCCTCTCACTGTATATACAGTATATATAGGGTGTCCAGGTCCTGTATCTTCTCACTGTACATACAGTATATATAGGGTGTCCAGGCCCTGTATCCTCTCACTGTACATACAGTATATATAAGGTGTCCAGGCCCTGTATCCTCTGTCACTGTATATACAGTATATATAGGGTGTCCAGGCCCTGTATCCTCTCACTGTACATACAGTATATATAAGGTGTCCAGGCCCTGTATCCTCTCACTGTACATACAGTATATATAGGGTGTCCAGGCCCTGTATCCTCTGTCACTGTATATACAGTATATATAGGGTGTCCAGGCCCTGTATCCTCTCACTGTACATACAGTATATATAGGGTGTCCAGGCCCTGTATCCTCTGTCACTGTATATACAGTATATATAGGGTGTCCAGGCCCTGTATCCTCTCACTGTACATACAGTATATATAGGGTGTCCAGGCCCTGTATCCTCTGTCACTGTACATACAGTATATATAGGGTGTCCAGGCCCTGTATCCTCTCACTGTATATACAGTATATATAGGGTGTCCAGGTCCTGTATCCTCTCACTGTACATACAGTATATATAGGGTGTCCAGGCCCTGTATCCTCTGTCACTGTACATACAGTATATATAGGGTGTCCAGGTCCTGTATCCTCTCACTGTACATACAGTATATATAGGGTGTCCAGGCCCTGTATCCTCTCACTGTACATACAGTATATATAGGGTGTCCAGGCCCTGTATCCTCTCACTGTATATACAGTATATATAGGGTGTCCAGGCCCTGTATCCTCTCACTGTACATACAGTATATATAGGGTGTCCAGGTCCTGTATCCTCTCACTGTACATACAGTATATATAGGGTGTCCAGGTCCTGTATCCTCTCACTGTACACACAGTATATATAGGGTGTCCAGGTCCTGTATCCTCTCACTGTACATACAGTATATATAGGGTGTCCAGGCCCTGTATCCTCTCACTGTACATACAGTATATATAGGGTGTCCAGGCCCTGTATCCTCTGTCACTGTACATACAGTATATATAGGGTGTCCAGGTCCTGTATCCTCTCACTGTATATACAGTATATATAGGGTGTCCAGGCCCTGTATCCTCTGTCACTGTACATACAGTATATATAGGGTGTCCAGGTCCTGTATCCTCTCACTGTATATACAGTATATATAGGGTGTCCAGGTCCTGTATCCTCTCACTGTATATACAGTATATATAGGGTGTCCAGGCCCTGTATCCTCTCACTGTACATACAGTATATATAGGGTGTCCAGGCCCTGTATCCTCTCACTGTATATACAGTATATATAGGGTGTCCAGGCCCTGTATCCTCTCACTGTACATACAGTATATATAGGGTGTCCAGGTCCTGTATCCTCTGTCACTGTACGTACAGTATATATAGGGTGTCCAGGCCCTGTATCCTCTCACTGTACATACAGTATATATAGGGTGTCCAGGTCCTGTATCCTCTGTCACTGTATATACAGTATATATAGGGTGTCCAGGTCCTGTATCCTCTCACTGTATATACAGTATATATAGGGTGTCCAGGTCCTGTATCCTCTCACTGTACATACAGTATATATAGGGTGTCCAGGTCCTGTATCCTGTGATGTCACTGTATATACAGTATATATAGGGTGTCCAGGCTCTGTATCCTCTCACTGTACATACAGTATATATAGGGTGTCCAGGTCCTGTATCCTCACTGTACATACAGTATATATAGGGTGTCCAGGCCCTGTATCCTCTCACTGTACATACAGTATATATAGGATGTCCAGGTCCTGTATCCTCTCACTGTATATACAGTATATATAGGGTGTCCAGGCCCTGTATCCTCTCACTGTACATACAGTATATATAGGGTGTCCAGGTCCTGTATCCTCTGTCACTGTACATACAGTATATATAGGGTGTCCAGGCCCTGTATCCTCTGTCACTGTACATACAGTATATATAGGGTGTCCAGGTCCTGTATCCTCTCACTGTACATACAGTATATATAGGGTGTCCAGGTCCTGTATCCTCTCACTGTACATACAGTATATATAGGGTGTCCAGGCCCTGTATCCTCTCACTGTACATACAGTATATATAGGGTGTCCAGGCCCTGTATCCTCTCACTGTACATACAGTATATATAGGGTGTCCAGGTCCTGTATCCTCTCACTGTATATACAGTATATATAGGGTGTCCAGGCCCTGTATCCTCTCACTGTACATACAGTATATATAGGGTGTCCAGGTCCTGTATCCTCTCACTGTACATACAGTATATATAGGGTGTCCAGGTCCTGTATCCTCTCACTGTACATACAGTATATATAGGGTGTCCAGGTCCTGTATCCTGTGATGTCACTGTATATACAGTATATATAGGGTGTCCAGGCCCTGTATCCTCTCACTGTACATACAGTATATATAGGGTGTCCAGGCCCTGTATCCTATCACTGTATATACAGTATATATAGGATGTCCAGGTCCTGTATCCTCTCACTGTACATACAGTATATATAGGGTGTCCAGGTCCTGTATCCTCTCACTGTACATACAGTATATATAGGGTGTCCAGGCCCTGTATCCTCTCACTGTACATACAGTATATATAGGGTGTCCAGGCCCTGTATCCTCTCACTGTACATACTTTATATATAGGGTGTCCAGGCCCTGTATCCTATCACTGTATATACAGTATATATAGGGTGTCCAGGTCCTGTATCCTCTGTCACTGTACATACAGTATATATAGGGTGTCCAGGTCCTGTATCCTCTCACTGTACATACAGTATATATAGGGTGTCCAGGTCCTGTATCCTCACTGTACATACAGTATATATAGGGTGTCCAGGTCCTGTATCCTCTGTCACTGTACATACAGTATATATAGGGTGTCCAGGCCCTGTATCCTCTCACTGTACATACAGTATATATAGGGTGTCCAGGCCCTGTATCCTCTCACTGTATATACAGTATATATAGGGTGTCCAGGTCCTGTATCCTCTGTCACTGTATATACAGTATATATAGGGTGTCCAGGCCCTGTATCCTCTCACTGTACATACAGTATATATAGGGTGTCCAGGCCCTGTATCCTCTCACTGTATATACAGTATATATAGGGTGTCCAGGTCCTGTATCCTCTGTCACTGTACATACAGTATATATAGGGTGTCCAGGCTCTGTATCCTCTCACTGTACATACAGTATATATAGGGTGTCCAGGTCCTGTATCCTCTGTCACTGTACATACAGTATATATAGGGTGTCCAGGCTCTGTATCCTCTCACTGTACATACAGTATATATAGGGTGTCCAGGCCCTGTATCCTCTCACTGTACATACAGTATATATAGGGTGTCCAGGCCCTGTATCCTCTCACTGTATATACAGTATATATAGGGTGTCCAGGTCCTGTATCCTCTCACTGTACATACAGTATATATAGGGTGTCCAGGTCCTGTATCCTCTCACTGTACATACAGTATATATAGGGTGTCCAGGCCCTGTATCCTCTGTCACTGTACATACAGTATATATAGGGTGTCCAGGTCCTGTATCCTCTCACTGTACATACAGTATATATAGGGTGTCCAGGTCCTGTATCCTCTCACTGTACATACAGTATATATAGGGTGTCCAGGTCCTGCATCCTGTGATGTCACTGTATATACAGTATATATAGGGTGTCCAGGCCCTGTATCCTCTCACTGTATATACAGTATATATAGGGTGTCCAGGCCCTGTATCCTCTCACTGTATATACAGTATATATAGGGTGTCCAGGTCCTGTATCCTGTGATGTCACTGTATATATAGGGTGTCCAGGTCCTGTGTCCTGTGATGTCACTGTACATACAGTATATATAGGGTGTCCAGGCTCTGTATCCTCTCACTGTACATACAGTATATATAGGGTGTCCAGGTCCTGCATCCTGTGATGTCACTGTATATACAGTATATATAGGGTGTCCAGGTCCTGTATCCTGTGATGTCAGTGTACATACAGTATATATATATATATATAGGATGTCGGGCCGCAGTGTTGATCAGCCCATGCAAACCAGATGGACACTACAGCAGAAAGCAGCGCTGGTTTTCTAGCGCCGGTTTCCACAGGCAAAATACTCAAGTTTTTCCAGCAAGTATTTTGCAAAAAACGTAGTGTGAACCCGGCCGTACTTAGAGCGGGGACATTTATATGAGCGGCCTGAACATAATGAGCACAGCCATGTTGTGTCTGACACGCTGCCATGCCTCGCTGTAGTGGCTCCGCCTCCTGTGTTTATGGACTTTTGCGTGAAGGTACAATTGTCAGAGACCCCTATTCTACAGAGGGGTGCAGGATCCAGAGGTGGGGTCCACATCTATCATAAATAAGGGGAATACCCCTTTAAGTCTTGTTTGCCCCTTTGAGATGTAGTTAGTACATGTGAGCAGAGCTGTAGTGGGCATGCTCGGCCAGCGCTCACTTGTATGGGCTTAGTAGTGACTGCTGTGACATAGACGTGAATGGAGCGCTGGCTGAGCATGCCCACTACAGCTCTGTTGACATGGGGCACTTGCGCACCCCTTCGCTGGAGATTTCAGCGGATGGTTCCTTATATTTGATGGGGCACTGACAGGCACCTACCCCCTTGTCCTCCGACTTACCTCTTCCCTATACACTCTAGGTCGTACGTCTTCAGGATGCAGAGTCAGGAGGTGAGGGAGCGAGCCGGGAACCAGACGAGCGGCATCGATTTCTTCATCAGTCAGGAGAGGATCATCTTCCTGGATACCCAGGTAAATGGCGGTGCACCGAACCGATCCCGATGTGTGAAGAGCGCCACCTGCTGTGCGGTATGTGTAGTGTTACATCACTCTATAGGGGGTGATAAATTTACATTCTCTTTTGTTTTTCAGCCTATTCTGAGTCCGGCCATATTGGACCATCTGATCAATAATGACCGGAAACTTCCCCCGGAGTACAACCTGCCGCACACTTATGTGGAGATGCAGGTGAGTGGGGGAGCCGCTAGGTGGCAGCACACCGCACAATAACTGCATGATATGGACATGTACCACTAGATGGTGCAAGTGTGCAGGTCATGAGGGTACTGGAAAGAGGCCCAGATCTGGGGTTAGCGGATCTGGATTAACCCTTTCCTGCAGAGATATAAAGATTTTAGGTTTTTTTCTTGCAAGGAGAGATGGAGTTACTAGAAAGATTCCTCTGAGGGCGCAACAAATACACAATCCTCACACCGAGAGTGAAGCCAATTACCCAGGCAGGGTGAGAGCAGTGACCACAGAGCCTCCGTACCACCTTCCACCTTCTTGTATCTTTGTGCGCATGCTCCGACCTCACAAGGCACAACACTCTCCAGCTCAATGCTCTGTGTCCATGGTGGCGTGCACTGTGCCGTGAGCCGACGAGATCAGCGCTGTGCATTGCAAGGGGGGCAAATGCACACAAAGATACAAGAAGCCCCGAGGAGTTGAGGCACAGGCGGGCTGAAGTGCACCAGCGTGGGATTGCCCATGAGTGTGGCGGTAAAATCCACACTGGGCGGCAGAACTCCTCCTGATTCCGGGATAATCTTTAACTTTCCTTCCGTTTTTTTATTGTCAGTCTTTGCAGATCGCGGCCTTCTTGTTCACGGTGTGTCACGTGGTCATCGTGGTCCAGGACTGGTTCACAGACTTTAACTTGTACCGGTAAGCTGCCCTAAAGACGTCACTTGTTCCAGAATGATCTCTGTGCAAGGAGGCGACGCCTGCGGCACGGTCACCAGATTGGCGCCAGGCCACTGTTTATCTTGGCTCCCCGTCACTGTGATTGGTGAACCTTGATTTACTAAGAGCGCAGGATTAGGATGAGGAGCCCAGGGCCATGCCAAGGACATAGTGCAGGCCGTAGCATTCACCTGGGCTCTGCCCTCTTCAATACAAACAACTTTAACGATACTGTTAATATGCAATCACTGTGATCGCTCTGAACATTGAAGCCGAGTGGTCCTAGTGCCGCTGTCTGTTGGATCAGTTGAGCTTCCTTCATGAAAGGGTTGTCTGAGACCCCAAGTCTTGACACCCAGACTATGGCCCTTAGTGGACAGGTCATCAGTTTAGAAACCCTTGGAGTCTTGGATGACCCATTTAAAGGGGTTTTCATACTTCAGACATTTACCCCTTCCCCAGGATGAGGGATAGTTGGTTGAATAGAAACTCAGAGATCACGAGGTCCGGGATCCATAAGTGCTCGTGTGAATGGAGCCGGTGTGCGCAGGCATGACTGCCCTCCATTCACATCTTTGGGGCTGCCAATGAAAGCACAATAGCAGTGAATGGAGCACTGGCCGAGCATGCACATCATTGCTGCACTGTAAAGAGCTGGTGGGGCCCCCATCTTCCTGATGCCAGTGGTCAGACCCCAGTGACCAGACATTTACCCCCTCAGCCGATTTGGTGACCTCTCTGTGTATGGCCTCCATAGACCCCTATATGTGTGCGGTTACCCTCACCCTGGTCACTTCTCTTCATTGCTAGGTTCCTGCAGACGGCTGAAATGCTGAAGCCATCCACCCCATCTCCTAGCCATGAGTCTAGCGGGTCATCTGGAGGGGATGAAGGCATTGAGTATTACCCCCACATAGGTGAGTCCTGATGTGCTGTATATAAGGGGTTAATCCTGGGATGTATCACAACTAACAGGCCTCCGACTGCAAGCTGCGGGAGCATTGTAGTGACCATAGAGTGCAGGACTATTGTGTCCGGGGGCTCCAACCAAATAACTTAGACCACCAGCTACATGACATTTTAATAGCTCAACAGGGATAGTGGGCGTTACACTGGGCCACCGGGGATCGAGGGCGTTACACTGGGCCGCCGGGGATAGTGGGCGTTACACTGGGCCACCAGGGATAGAGGGCGTTACACTGGGCCGCCGGGGATCGAGGGCGTTACACTGGGCCGCCGGGGATCGAGGGCGTTACACTGGGCCGCCGGGGATCGAGGGCGTTACACTGGGCCGCCGGGGATCGAGGGCGTTACACTGGGCCACCAGGGATAGAGGGCGTTACACTGGGCCGCCGGGGATCGAGGGCGTTACACTGGGCCACCAGGGATAGAGGGCGTTACACTGGGCCGCCGGGGATCGAGGGCGTTACACTGGGCCGCCGGGGATCGAGGGCGTTACACTGGGCCGCCGGGGATCGAGGGCGTTACACTGGGCCGCCGGGGATCGAGGGCGTTACACTGGGCCGCCGGGGATCGAGGGCGTTACACTGGGCCGCCGGGGATCGAGGGCGTTACACTGGGCCGCCGGGGATCGAGGGCGTTACACTGGGCCGCCGTGGATCGAGGGCGTTACACTGGGCCGCCGGGGATCGAGGGCGTTACACTGGGCCGCCGGGGATCGAGGGCGTTACACTGGGCCGCCGGGGATCGAGGGCGTTACACTGGGCCGCCGGGGATCGAGGGCGTTACACTGGGCCGCCGGGGATAGAGGGCGTTACACTGGGCCGCCGGGGATCGAGGGCGTTACACTGGGCGGGATATTTGCCAAGACCACTGTATAACACCTGACAAGTACATGTGATGTCATACTGGGCGGGGCTGTCATTGTAGGTATACGTTAACCCTTACACTGCTTATTACCAGTGCATTATTCTTCTCTTGTGCAGTGTTCCTACAGAATAAAGCCAAAAGAGAAGATTTCTGTCCCCGCACCCTAAAGCAGATGAACATGGTGATAGACAAGCTCATGCTCCACTCCCGCCTGCGCTATAAAGGTACGGACACCCTCAGCTGGGAGTACAGGCACACAGAGGCCTTGGCTACGTCTATGTTCAGCTGCCATAATTTAACCCCTGCTATAACCTGTTTTCTTTAAGGCACAGTCTCCATGTTGGATTGCAATATATTTGCTGGGTTACCCTATGACTTCCTGGAGTCAGAGGTGAATTTATATCTAATACCAACCATGGAGAATGATATGGATGAGACCAGAACAGGTACGGCACTATACACTACCAAATCTGCAGCTGAGATACCATTGACTACAGCTATAACATGGGGTGGGGGAGATCAGGCAGCAAATGACCGATCAGTTCTTAAGGTTGTACCTGTGAGGGCGTCTATCCTGACCCCTGACCCCTGCTGACTATGATATAAGGGTCAGTACACACAGGACATCACAGCTTGTGTATATGGAGTAGTCACAGACCGGTCAGAGCGCCCATGCTGACCCCTGACCACTGCTGACTATGATATAAGGGTCAGTACACACAGGACATCACAGCTTGTGTATATGGAGTAGTCACAGACCGGTCAGAGCGTCCATGCTGACCCCTGACCACTGCTGACTATGATATAAGGGTCAGTACACACAGGACATCACAGCTTGTGTATATGGAGTAGTCACAGACCGGTCAGAGCGTCCATGCTGACCCCTGACCACTGCTGACTATGATATAAGGGTCAGTACACACAGGACATCACAGCTTGTGTATATGGGGTAGTCACAGACCGGTCAGAGCGTCCATGCTGACCCCTGACCACTGCTGACTATGATATAAGGGTCAGTACACACAGGACATCACAGCTTGTGTATATGGGGTAGTCACAGACCGGTCAGAGCGTCCATGCTGACCCCTGACCACTGCTGACTATGATATAAGGGTCAGTACACACAGGACATCACAGCTTGTGTATATGGAGTAGTCACTGACCGGTCAGAGCGCCCATGCTGACCCCTGACCCCTGCTGACTACGATATAAGGGTCAGTACACACAGGACATCACAGCTTGTGTATATGGGGTAGTCACAGACCGGTCACAGCGCCCATGCTGACCCCTGACCACTGCTGACTATGATATAAGGGGTCGGTACACACAGGACATCACAGCCTGTGTATATGGAGTAGTCACAGACCGGTCAGAGCGTCCATGCTGACCCCTGACCACTGCTGACTATGATATAAGGGTCAGTACACACAGGACATCACAGCTTGTGTATATGGGGTAGTCACAGACCGGTCACAGCGTCCATGCTGACCACTGCTGACTATGATATAAGGGTCAGTACACACAGGACATCACAGCTTGTGTATATGGGGTAGTCACAGACCGGTCACAGCGTCCATGCTGACCACTGCTGACTATGATATAAGGGTCAGTACACACAGGACATCACAGCTTGTGTATATGGGGTAGTCACAGACCGGTCAGAGCGTCCATGCTGACCCCTGACCACTGCTGACTATGATATAAGGGTCAGTACACACAGGACATCACAGCTTGTGTATATGGAGTAGTCACAGACCGGTCAGAGCGTCCATGCTGACCCCTGACCACTGCTGACTATGATATAAGGGTCAGTACACACAGGACATCACAGCTTGTGTATATGGGGTAGTCACAGACCGGTCAGAGCACCCATGCTGTCCCCTGACCCCTGCTGACTATGATATAAGGGTCAGTACACACAGGACATCACAGCTTGTCTATATGGAGTAGTCACTGACCGGTCACAGCGCCCATGCTGTCCCCTGACCACTGCTGACTATGATATAAGGTACACACAGGACATTACAGCTTGTGTATATGGGGTAGTCACAGACCAGTCAGAGCGCCCATGCTGACCCCTGACCATTGCTGACTATGATATAAGGGTCAGTACACACAGGACATTACAGCTTGTGTATATGGAGTAGTCACAGACCGGTCAGAGCGCCCATGCTGACCCCTGACCACTGCTGACTATGATATAAGGGTCAGTACACACAGGACATCACAGCTTGTGTATATGGAGTAGTCACAGACCGGTCAGAGCGTCCATGCTGACCCCTGACCACTGCTGACTATGATATAAGGGTCAGTACACACAGGACATCACAGCTTGTGTATATGGAGTAGTCACAGACCGGTCAGAGCGTCCATGCTGACCCCTGACCCCTGCTGACTATGGTATAAGGGTCAGTACACACAGGACATCACAGCTTGTGTATATGGGGTAGTCACAGACCGGTCAGAGCACCCATGCTGTCCCCTGACCCCTGCTGACTATGATATAAGGGTCAGTACACACAGGACATCACAGCTTGTCTATATGGAGTAGTCACTGACCGGTCACAGCGCCCATGCTGTCCCCTGACCACTGCTGACTATGATATAAGGGTCAGTACACACAGGACATCACAGCTTGTGTATATGGAGTAGTCACAGACCGGTCAGAGCGCCCATGCTGACCCCTGACCACTGCTGACTATGATATAAGGGTCAGTACACACAGGACATCACAGCTTGTGTATATGGAGTAGTCACAGACCGGTCAGAGCGCCCATGCTGACCCCTGACCACTGCTGACTATGATATAAGGGTCAGTACACACAGGACATCACAGCTTGTCTATATGGGGTAGTCACAGACCGGTCAGAGCGTCCATGCTGACCCCTGATCACTGCTGACTATGATATAAGGGTCAGTACACACAGGACATCACAGCTTGTGTATATGGAGTAGTCACAGACCGGTCAGAGCGCCCATGCTGACCCCTGACCACTGCTGACTATGATATAAGGTGTCAGTACAGACAGGACATCACAGCTTGTGTATATGGAGTAGTCACAGACCGGTCAGAGCGTCCATGCTGACCCCTGACCACTGCTGACTATGATATAAGGGTCAGTACACACAGGACATCACAGCTTGTGTATATGGGGTAGTCACAGACCGGTCAGAGCGCCCATGCTGACCCCTGACCACTGCTGACTATGATATAAGGGTCAGTACACACAGGACGTCACAGCTTGTGTATATGGAGTAGTCACAGACCGGTCAGAGCGTCCATGCTGACCCCTGCTGACTATGATATAAGGTGTCAGTACACACAGGACATCACAGCTTGTGTATATGGGAGTGTAGTCGTAGTCACAGACCGGTCAGAGCGTCCATGCTGACCCCTGTCCTGTTAGAATCACCATATTAGCTTTTGTCTGTCCCCTCCATACTGGGGGAATCGCGGGACTATTGGGGCCTCAGTATCTTTTCTCCATGGACTGAATACTGTAGATATATTTCTATTTATTACATGAATGTTGTGATTTTTGGGCAGGCTCCGCAGGTAATCCCGTGTTGCCCCTCCTGCCCGGTTACAAGGGCCATCCCACTTTCCACACCATGACCAGCAAGCTCCGGAGCCAGATGATGTCCATGCCGCGGCCGCAGCTTTCACATACCATCCTGACGGAGAAAAACTGGTGAGGAGATTGTGCCGCCCTCTAGAGGCTGGAGCGGGGGCAATCACTGACTGATCTGTGTTTTGTTGCTCAGGTTTCACTACGCCGCTCGGATCTGGGACGGGGGTGAAGAAGTCGTCGGCGCTGTCTGAGTACAGCAGGTTACTGGGCTAGGCGAGGCTGGCGGTCACTACGGCACTGATGGCCTGCGGTCTGCTCGGTAGACAGGACGAGAGGTCACGTTATAAGGAGTCCGGGGTATACAGGGCACCTTATTCCTTCCAGGAGGAGCCCTGTTATGGCCGTCTTACCCTTCTGTACCAGGCGGAGAGGGGTAAGAGTCTCCTTTCGGCTGCAGATGACAGTACCGTCCGCTTATGGTAGATGTCTGATGACTGAGGAGTATTTCATGTGTACTGATCATGAGACTTTGTAAATAGCAATGACCAGAACTGGTAGGGGGCGCCACAGGCAGCGCTGATGTCAGAGGGAATGAGTTACAATAAAATGAATGCAACTACCCGACCCTGTGGTTTATACCGGTATGAGCGCCGCGTATACCTCTATCATCAGCGCCTCGTGCTACAAAACCACCAGGAAATCTGCTGTGCCTGGAGTATACCGCTGTCATTACACAGGAGGACGTCCGCGAGGGCCAGTGGGCGTGGCTTTAGTAAGTGAGGATATTGCAGAGCCGTATGCACCGCTATAGGTAGAGGACGCTGCTAGATATCTGCGATAGGGAGAGACGGTACAGGGACTTATTAGACCAGGTATGTCCTGCAAGGAATGCTGGGTAAGGGATATGCAAATAAGACCTTCTTGGTGGAAAAGGGAGCTTGCTAAGGAGCTCCCTATAGATCAATGGTTTTCTTGAAACCTAGGTGGCGCTAGAGCAAGGTCCCCTTTTCCACCAAGGAGATCTTATTTGCATATATGTTCCTGAAGAGATACAGACCTGAGGACTTCCAGGCTCCATATAGGTGGAGGGAGACGTGTCCCGTTCTAATCTTAAAAAGTGATGGCCTCCGGGCCCCCCAGCAGTCCTGTAAGTGAAGGAGCTGCAATACTGAATCAGTACTACGGGCCCCTGTCTGTCCTTACCCCAGCCACCCGCTGTGAATGGAATGACTGTCTCCTGCGCAGCCGCACCCCGGCCACCCGCTGTGAATGGAATGACTGTCTCCTGCGCAGCCGCACCCCGGCAACCCACTGTGAATGGAATGACTGTCTCCTGCGCAGCCGCACCCCGGCCACCCGCTGTGAATGGAATGAATGTCTCCTGCGCAGCCGCACCCCGGCCACCCGCTGTGAATGGAATGAATGTCTCCTGCGCAGCCGCACCCCGGCAACCCACTGTGAATGGAATGACTGTCTCCTGCGCAGCCGCACCCCGGCCACCCGCTGTGAATGGAATGAATGTCTCCTGCGCAGCCGCACCCCGGCCACCCGCTGTGAATGGAATGACTGTCTCCTGCGCAGCCGCACCCCGGCAACCCGCTGTGAATGGAATGACTGTCTCCTGCGCAGCCGCACCCCGGCCACCCGCTGTGAATGGAATGAATGTCTCCTGCGCAGCCGCACCCCGGCCACCCGCTGTGAATGGAATGACTGTCTCCTGCGCAGCCGCACCCCGGCCACCCGCTGTGAATGGAATGACTGTCTCCTGCGCAGCCGCACCCCGGCAACCCACTGTGAATGGAATGACTGTCTCCTGCGCAGCCGCACCCCGGCCACCCGCTGTGAATGGAATGAATGTCTCCTGCGCAGCCGCACCCCGGCCACCCGCTGTGAATGGAATGAATGTCTCCTGCGCAGCCGCACCCCGGCAACCCACTGTGAATGGAATGACTGTCTCCTGCGCAGCCGCACCCCGGCCACCCGCTGTGAATGGAATGAATGTCTCCTGCGCAGCCGCACCCCGGCCACCCGCTGTGAATGGAATGACTGTCTCCTGCGCAGCCGCACCCCGGCAACCCGCTGTGAATGGAATGACTGTCTCCTGCGCAGCCGCACCCCGGCCACCCGCTGTGAATGGAATGAATGTCTCCTGCGCAGCCGCACCCCGGCCACCCGCTGTGAATGGAATGAATGTCTCCTGCGCAGCCGCACCCCGGCCACCCGCTGTGAATGGAATGAATGTCTCCTGCACAGCCGCACCCTGGCAACCCGCTGTGAATGGAATGACTGTCTCCTGCGCAGCCGCACCCCGGCAACCCGCTGTGAATGGAATGACTGTCTCCTGCGCAGCCGCACCCCGGCCACCCGCTGTATTCAAGTAATAGTAACAGTGCTGCAGTACTTGCGGCCACCACTTGACAGTGGACGGGGCTGCAATTCGCCCCGGTCTAGGGGTGAGGCTTTGGTCATATGGGGGCAGGGTTATACTCTAAACAGCGCTGTAGACCGGGGCTGTTCGGGCGGGACCTCGGTGTACAGCACTGTAGACCAGGTCCCCGCCATTAGCTATGGTAGGTGCCGTAGCTACGGCAAAAGACCCCCAACGGCCCAGTCCGTGGACCGGTGGTTGGGGACCCCTGATATAGATAATATGTCTACCATCTTTTAGTCTTAGTATCCCTTATAAGATATAATGTAAACATAGAACAATGGTTCTGGTGTCTTATGGAAGATGAGATTTTTTTTTTTTCAGATTTTCACATTTCTACCTGTATTATTTTCAGATATCACCAGTCAGGACTGGAAGCAGCCACATATAAATGTGCCAATCCCCACTGGTGACATGTATGGAACGATACAGGGCGATGGCAGAATCTCACCTGTCATATGGCACCAGAACTGCTGTTCTATGTTTTATAACACCTGAGCTATAACTGCTTGAAGTGACCCCCCCACCCCAAACTCAGCTTCCCTACATTATACAAGAGACCGTATATCTTCACTTCAGTGAGCAGCAGTGTATGGATTAAAGGAGAAGAATAAAGAAGGGACAGAAGTGGATCTAAAGGGCATAAGACGCACAATTGATGACGTATCCACAGTATTAGACCAGTTGAGGTCTGACAACCTTTGCCGATCCGCTGTTTTGGACACGTGAAGTAAATGGAAGCTCCAAACACCAACACCACAGTATACCGACCACCATACACTGTATACAGCGTCCAGCTCTGCAGAGGTGGTGCCTGGATCGGAAGCTCTACTCCCATTCACTTGAATAGGAGCAGGGCTGCTTCCAGCCGTATATATAGTGCATGATGTCCGATGGCCAAAAAAACATCTGATCGGTGTGGGGGCCAGGTGTTGGACCCAGATCAATCTTATACTAATGGATAGGTCATCAGTAAACTTTGTTTCCTATCTCTTGGACAACCCCTTTAAGAGCAAGATTTCACAGAAAGGAGACAAAAATTGTCAAATACAGTATAATATTTTACAGAATTTACCCAAGTAGGTCATGTGACGCCGATTGCCCTATTGGTCATTTTTTATTTAAACCATGGTGAAGGTTTGTAATAGACATACTATGGTTAAAGGGGTTTCCCACCAAGGCAAGTTATCCCCTATCCATAGATCAGTCCGACTGTTCAGACCCCCACTGATCAGGAGAACGGGAGAACTTTGTCCCCCATTCTGAATTGATCAGTGGTGGGCAGCACATGCACCTCTCCATTCATTTTGCTGGTTGATGGCAGAGCGCTGTACTTCGGTTGTCTCCATCACGCCCATTGAAATGAATCGAGCGGTGCACGTGCTGACCGACCAGGGATCCATTCAGAATGAGGACCAAAAATTCTCTTGAAGTTTTTAAAGTTCTAATATTTGCAATTTAATCTGAAGTCTCTAGTGCCTTAGTGAGCACCCTTGTAGCATCTTCTGCCATATTCGCTAGGAAGCTGCTGAGTATCCAAAAAGTTGTACCAAAGGCAACACCTCCACTTGCCAGCATGCTTATCTTCGGGACAAATTGGTTTGCGCATGCTGTGACTATTCGGCCCATGTCTGTCAGTCCTTGGCTCTTTATGTGATGGTAAACAAATTCTTGAGTTATCTCCTGAGAACCAGCGGAGGTTCTAATCACCGATCTCAGATCTTCAAGATCTTTACCAAAGGTATCTGCTAATAGTTTAAGGGACCTTGTATCCAGTCCGAAAGCTTTCTTGTATTCTTCCAGTACGTTGACCATGAGGGTGAGATCACCGTTGGCAGATAAATACGGCACCGATGATGACGTGTTTGCCCCCGACCACGTGGTAACGTTCATCACAGAAACAATGGACCACTTCCATATATGCAATAGAAAGGTCCTTCTTTTCTGATCCAGGGCCTGCTGGAAAAAATTGGGCTGAGACAAAAGGAAGACGTGTCTCTTCTGACATGGAAGATCTTCCTCTAGAGTCTTCTGGATGAGGTAGAAGTCATATTTTTCTGGTTCCAGGCAGGAGAGTAGAAACACTTGAGGGCTTTGAATACCTCCAGCTCGAAGACCCTTTATGCAGTCCTCACGGATTTCCTTCAACACATCTTCATCCTTGAAGTTCTTCGTCTTTCCTCGTCTGTATCCTTTCAATACGGAGTCTATTTTGGACCTGAGAAAATAGAACTTCTTCCCCATGGCCTTGATGGCTTGTGCCAGGAGGATGTGACATTCTTTGAAGCGCTCGGTGGTGATGATCAAAAAGAAGTCATATTGGTCAAAATTCACCAACTTGAGATAATCCGTTGCCTTAAACCCCGGAGTTCCAATCCCGGGAAGATCCCAGTACCTCACATTTCTGTGGTGTGGGTGTAAGTAAGGTGTTGGGACCATGGTCGTCTCCACCACACCTGTCTTGGCAGAACCTTCTTCTTCATCGTTCACACCACGTATAACATTGATAAAAGTTGACTTCCCTGATCCTGATTCTCCAGTGACGGCAATGTTCAACGGGACTCGGTCAATGTCTTCGAGACATTTTTTCACACCTTCTACGGCTTCTGCAAAATCTCTGTTTTCAAAAAAGTTCTTCATCTCCTGAAATTCATCTTCAGAGAAGGAATGTTTGTAATCCATTTCCCGATTCTTCTTCAATCTTAGGGGCTGTGGGAAGAAGAACAATAGGACGTGAGAAGAAGGAAGGAAGGGAAGAGGCAATAGTCCAAAAATCTGCATTGTCGTTGACCTTCTGAATCAAGCAGTGCGGTCAGCGACAGAGAGACAGTGAAGGGAAGATTTCTATCAATGTCTATACAGAGAATACCGCCAAGCGACTTCCTCATCAGTTGCTATAATGGTGTTTCCCCTGAATATAACAACTTCCCTAGTCATAGTCACCCCTGGGACACGTCTTCTGGCCATAGATTTAGAAAGGAAATGCATTATTACAAGGACAAGCTAGGTCTCAGAGCAGGAGCCGCTCATACTATGTATTCTGTAACAGGAGTGTGCAAAAGTTTTAGGCAGGGGAAACTGCTCAGTCACAAAGATTTCAAAAATAGAAGGGTTAATAGTTGAACAAAATGAAGTGAATGAAGAAAAGAGAAATGTAAATCCCATCCATATTTGGTGTGACCTTTGCCCTTTGCCTTCTTCTCGGTACTTTCAGACAGTTTTTGGCAGAACTGGGCAGGGAGGTTGTTCCCGCTGCCATCTTGGAGAACTAAGCACAGATCTTCTGTGGATGTTGCTTGTTCAATCCGTCTGTCTCTTCATGTCATCCCAGACAGACTGGAGGATGATGAGATCAGGGCTATATCTGTGGGGGCCGGATCATCCCTTCCAGGACTCCTCCTCCAAAGGGCAAAGGTCACACCTAATATTGATGGGATTTACATTTCTCTTTTCTTCATTCACTTCATAAAATATTAACCCTTCTATTTCTGCAAGCATTCTAGCGAATCCCATCCACACACTGCAAAAAATACGCACAATGTCGTGGCTTTTGAAATGGCTGCATGTCAATTATACCTATGGAAACGCCGGCGGTTTCCCTATACGTATAATGGAAGGAGAAAGTCTGCAGAGGAAACTTGTGTGGATTTTCGTTGAAAAGTGCTGCAGGAAAAACCGTGATGCGTTGCTGTCGTGGTTTTTCTCGCAGCGCTTTTTTGCTGCGGCCCGCTATTTGGGGCCTTAACCTTACTGTGTAGCATTTTTTCTACACCTAAAACTTTTGTACAGTACTATGGGTCTGCACAAGATCTACAAGACTATTTATGAAGTTGCTTTAGTATTACCTTAGTCATTGATACAATAAGAAGACATTTTGCAGAAGTTTACACACCCTTTAACCATGAATCGCAACCATTTCATAGGGAGTGACTGTCGATACTTGGTCACTTAGATAGTCGGCACCTGCTTGTGGGACCTGCCAAGCCCGACAGATTCATTTACTTCCATGGGAGTTCCAAGAACAGCAGAGCAAGTATGCATGCTGGGAGTTGTAGTTTCACAACAGCTGGAGTGCCGAAGGTTGCCTACCCCTGGACTATACCATAGGACTTGCAAAAATGAAACGCGTCAAGTTTCTGTTGTGGAATGAAACTGAAAGTGTAGACGGTCGGAGATCTTCTTATTCTTGCCCGGCTGTGTCTTATAAGACCTGACCCTGCACGCTTTCTGCGGCTTCCCTGGTTTTAGTCATTTCCCCCTTCCTTCGATACCCCGGGGTCTTGTAGACAGAGCGATCTCATAGTGCTTACCTTACTCTCCGCTCTTTCTTCCTTCTTATTCGAGTTGTGGATGTGACATGGTAGGGCGGTACTTGTAAGTGATGTCAGTGACAGAAGCTATGTGAAAGAGGAGGGGGACAGGGCGGGAGAGGACGGGCCATGGGACAGGGCGGGAGAGGACGGGCCATGGGACAGGGCGGGAGAGGCTGCTGCAAGGCAAAGTGTAGGCTGCAATGTGTGCAGTGTCTGCTCCATAGAAGGAAAGGGGAATGTGCAAATGTTACAAACCTCTAGCATGTAACAGGCAGCCCCTGCACCGGGCCCCGGGGATCCAGCACCCAACTCAGCTGCACCAGGACATGGCTCTGGCGTGGAGCCATAAATAGCTGCAAGACCACATAGATCAGCAGGATGCCATGGATTATACGGACTGTAAGGGGCGCCGTCTGATCACTGTGCAAATTGTCAACACAGAATTCCGCACAAATCTGTCATAATCAGAAATTGTAATAGACGAGCGCAGAATGCCGACTGTACAGAAAAATAATTGACACAATTTACGTAGTCGTGTACGATATTTTGTGCCCACAAAAAGCTCAGACTCATTTACTCGGTCACAAACGTTGATTTTGCGGCACAGAATGTCGTCTGATCACACAGAACGTTATTTTGTCGCTCAGGATTCTATTTTGTTACATAATGGGACATATTTGGCAGAGTACGGCACTTTTCTGGGGTTTTTTGCACCCAAGTTTATGGCGCACGACAAATACGACACATTTATGAATAAAGTGAACCAAAAAGAACAGAAGTGTAAGATTGGTGAGAGACTTCTCAAATATGTGCACCAATATGGGGGTGGCGATGTATTGTCTAACTACTAGGCTAAGGCCCCACGCTGCGGAAACGATGTGCGGATCCGGCGCCCGTCTTCTGGCCTATTCTGGTTTTCGAGAAGTCATGAATGATGTCAGAGACCGCTGAAGCCTATGATTGGGCCATGTAAAATGACGCTGGAGTAACGTCACGTGGGTCATGCCGGCCCAAGCACAAGCCGGGCTGCTGAAATATGTAAAGGCAGCAGTCCTATGTAAGTAAAGTTACAGGCAGTGGGGTCAGGGTGGCCATTACACTGTAGGTACAGCGGCCGCCACCATGAGACTCACAGTCCACCGACTCCTCAGGCTAGAGGCCCTCAGTATTTGGACAAACTCTGGGGGCTCCTGGGGCAGGTGTAACATAGAAAAAGAAATTCCCTGGCACTCTGGTGTCCACTTCTTGTTTAGTCCTCGGACCCCAGACACCCCATAGTGGAAGTAACACAGCCTGTCAGATTCCTTGGTCGTATCTGGCCACAGCATGCGAAAGGTTAAATGCCTGTCATCTGAGTCGTCTCGAATCACAAGTGGTGTCCTCTGACCCCTGCTGTGTAAAAATGGTCAAGTCAAAACATGACCTATGACCCAGGTGTGATTTACAATGATCCCTTGTATAAGCTCAGCCAGGCATGAGGGACAGAAAGTGGAGGAAAAAAAATTCTTTTACACATCATATTCTGACACCATTTTTTTTTTTTTTTTTTTTTTTTTAATATTTTCTGTGGGGCAAGTTTATAGTTTTTATTTATATCATTTTGGGAATTGTTTTGATCACTTTTTGTTTAACTTCTGGGGGATGAGAAATAGTGTAAAAACTAGAGATGATGGAACCCCTCAAGATTCGTTTCATTTCAGGTTTAGGCGGCTCATGATTTGTTCCGGATTGAATAAGATCGGTACGAAACACACCTTAAATTGGCTTAAAACATAGTGTATGACACTGTCAGGGCTCCTAGGACTATATATCTGTAATACATAGTGTATGACACTGTCAGGGCTCCTAGGACTATATATCTATAATACATAGTGTATGACACTGTCAGGACTCCTAGGACTATATATCTGTAATACATAGTGTATGACACTGTCAGGACTCCTAGGACTATATATCTATAATACATAGTGTATGACACTGTCAGGGCTCCTAGGACTATATATCTATAAACATAGTGTATGACACTGTCAGGGCTCCTAGGACTATATATCTATAAAACATAGTGTATGACACTGTCAGGACTCCTAGGACTATATATATATCTGTAATACATAGTGTATGACACTGTCAGGACTCCTATCTATAATACATAGTGTATGACACTGTCAGGGCTCCTAGGACTGTATATCTATAAAACATAGTGTATGACACTGTCAGGGCTCCTATGACTATATATCTATAAATCATAGTGTATGACACTGTCAGGACTCCTAGGACTCTATATCTATAAAACATAGTGTATGACACTGTCAGGACTCCTAGGACTATATATATATCTGTAATACATAGTGTATGACACTGTCAGGACTCCTATCTATAATACATAGTGTATGACACTGTCAGGGCTCCTAGGACTGTATATCTATAAAACATAGTGTATGACACTGTCAGGGCTCCTAGGACTATATATCTATAATACATAGTGTATGACACTGTCAGGACTTCTAGGACTATATATCTATAATACATAGTGTATGACACTGTCAGGGCTCCTAGGACTATATATCTATAAAACATAGTGTATGACACTGTCAGGGCTCCTAGGATTATATATCTATAAAACATAGTGTATGACACTGTCAGGGTTCCTAGGACTATATATCTATAATACATAGTGTATGACACTGTCAGGACTCCTAGGATTATATATCTATAAAACATAGTGTATGACACTGTCAGGGCTCCTAGGACTATATATCTATAAAACATAATGTATGACACTGTCAGGGCTCCTAGGACTCCTATCTATAATACATAGTGTATGACACTGTCAGGGCTCCTAGGACTCCTATCTATAATACATAGTGTATGACACTGTCAGGGCTCCTAGGACTATATATCTATAATACATATTGTATGACACTGTCAGGGCTCCTAGGACTCCTATCTCTAATACATAGTGTATGACACTGTCAGGACTCCTAGGACTATATAACTATAAAACATAGTGTATGACACTGTCAGGACTCCTAGGACTCCTATCTATAATACATAGTGTATGACACTGTCAGGGCTCCTAGGACTATATATCTATAATACATAGTGTATGACACTGTCAGGGCTCCTAGGACCATATAACTATAATACATAGTGTATGACACTGTCAGGGCTCCTAGGACCATATAACTATAATACACAGTGTAGAATACTCTTAGGGCTCCTAGGTACCTTTCTATCCAATTTCTGCCTCCCTAAGGCAAACACAGCTGAAGTTAGTAAAGAAAGAAGAAAAAAATCACAAATACAGTTCATAGTTGGTTAAATCAGCAACAATGCAATGAGATAACATAACACCTTCTGGGATATAACACATTCCCTCATCTCCTATCCTATGACTTACACGTCTGATGTGACCTGCACAATGCAGTTACTTTGTTTTGTATGTTTCTGTATATTTTATTATTCAGGCTGAGTCTGTCTCCTCACCACCCCAGCCCCTGACTGACTGAGCTCACCCATTCGGAGTTTGGCTGGTAGCCATAGCAATCTTAAAGTGACCCTCATGTGATAAGTGTTGTCTCCTGTAAATTAAAGGCATCATACCATAACCATTGTTGTTGTGTTATATTGGTTTGAAGACAAATTTCAATCTTCAACCAGATTGGAGATCAGCTGCGTGTGGACTTATCCCTAGTTTTCTTACAGAAAGTCTTAGACCTACAGATGCAACCATTGTTACTATGACCCTTGGTGTGTAACAGTAACTTATTGAACCTTTGTATTGTTATATTATATAACAGTAAAGCAGAGGTTTACAAATTTCCTTGCAATGCATGTTTTGGCCAATAGATGGCAGCGTCAGTGAAGTAAATTAAAGTGAGACTGCTGTGTGCAGATCACAGGCTTTCAGCCACATGGTGAAGGATTCGGGGCAGACAATGTCCTGTGTGCTGGAAAATCATAAAACTACAAAACTGCAGTTGCAGCAGCCCATAGAGAGGAAGGCCGGGGGCTTGGGATTAGTGGTCGCTGGGGTCACGGTGGTGAGTGGGACCTTCCCTCTTCTGTCAAGGACAGGGGACTATCTATACCTCTAGGGTATGGAGGTTCTCCATGTATTATACCTACATTCCTCCCGACACAGTCACAGAGGATGACCCCCTCCCAGCCTAAAGGTGCCCCCCACTTTATCCACCATGTTTTACCATTTTACACTCCTGGGCTGGCATGTAGAGATAAGGGCATTGACTGGGCATCAACCCATGCAATTCTAAAATTCTTGAAAGTTTCCGACTCCAGTAGACCCAAGAGAGGTGTAAAAAATAAAAGACATTTATACTCACCTTCCTCTCTTCTTTCAAGCCTCCTCATGGCGTCTGGCGATGTGCTCCTTCCTCCTCTGTGTGCGTGCCATCTCAGAGCCGGCGTCTGATGCTCTTCTGTGACGTCATGTGTCTGGGGTCAGCGGTGACAAGCGTCATCACGTCTGAAGAAACCCCAGAGTATAATCATGTATCGCAAATCATGTTGCGGTTGCCATTTTACTTTGACCAATCCCAAATTGTTCGGTTTTTTTGGGGGCGAGAGATAATAGTGAGTCTTAGGGTCACTGCGTTAGGCAGGGAGAGTCGGGCGGCAGCCATTGCCGTCAGTGGGATGTCAGCCTTTGTCCATCACACTTCAGCTCCGTCTTTTGTCACACGGCGTGCACACACTTGTGCAAAACCATTTCTTACACTTCAGTTCTGTTACAGGTTATCATAAAAAATTCTGTTCCAAGTCAATCATTTTCCACGTATTCTTTGAAAAATAACCTTACGGGACGTAATATGGTAGACGTAGAGTTCCACAGTCTCACCGCTCTTACTGTAAAGAATCCCCGCCTAGGACTATGGGAAAACCTTTTCTCCTCCAGACATCACTGAGGTTTTTGTTATTGGTAGCAAATACACAAATCACAGATAAGGGAGAAAACAATGTATTTATTTTAATTATCTTTCTTAATTTTCTCATAAATACATCAATATCATATAAAGTCAAAATCAGAGAATTCCATAAAAAGTCACCCCTATATACAGCTACCCAAACACCCCCTCCATACTCCACTCCTGCCTCAATTTAGGGTCTTAAGAAAAAAAAATTAAATAATTATGGTATATCCATTAAAGATGATGTCCAGGCCGGGGAAGGTGAAAAATAATAAAAAAAAACAACAGGTTATCCCGGACCACCCCTTTAAAGATTAAAAAAAAAATATGTATACAAATGATATCGCCCGCACTGAAGGCAGGCATTAAAGCGCCCGGCGCCTCAGTTAATGCTGACCGAAACGGCATCCCGACGGCGCATGGGGCAGGATCACCGACTCGAGACCTGGGGCCAGAGGTCATGACAGATGGGAGGCTATTGAAGGCTCCCACGCTTGTCTGACAACGATTTGTATGACAGGCTGCTCTACGATCTGTTCTATGCCCTAAGATAAGATAATCCTTTAATAGTCCCACCATGGGGAAATTCAGTGTGTTACAGCAGCATAGATAATACAAATACAGTGCTGGCCAAAAGTATTGGCACCCCTGCAATTCTGTCAGATAATACTCAATTTCTTCCAGAAAATGATTGCAATCACAAATGCTTTGGTAATAATATCTTCATTTAATTTGTCGTCAATGGAAAACCACAAAAAGAATTGTCAAAAAGCCAAATTGGATATAATTCCACACCAAACCTAAAAAAGGGGGTGGACAAAAGTATTGGCACCCTTTGAAAAATCATGTGATGTTTCTCTAATTTGTGTAATTAACAGCACCTGTTACTTACCTGTGGCACATAACAGGTGGTGGCAATAACTAAATCACACTTGCAGCCAGTTGAAATGGATTAAAGTTGACTCAACCTCTGTCCTGTGTCCTTGTGTGTACCACATTGAGCATGGAGAAAAGAAAGAAGACCAAAGAACTGTCTGAGGACTTGAGAAGCAAAATTGTGAGGAAGCATGAGCAATCTCAAGGCTACAAGTCCATCTCCAAAGACCTGAATGTTCCTGTGTCTACCGTGCGCAGTGTCATCAAGAAGTGTAAAGCCCATGGCACTGTGGCTAACCTCCCTAGATGTGGACGCAAAAGAAAAATTGTGCGGATGGTGGCTAAAGAACCTCGACTAACATCCAAACAAGTTCTAGCTGCCCTGCAGTCCGAGGGTACAACAGTGTCAGCCCGTACTATCCGCCGGCGTCTGAATGAAAAGGGACTCTATGGTAGGATACCCAGGAAGACCCCACTTCTGACCCAGAGACATAAAAAAGCCAAAACTTACCTGAGAAAGCCAAAAACTTTTTGGAAGAATGTTCTCTGGTCAGATGAGACAAAAGTAGAGCTTTTTGGGAAAAGGCATCAACATAGAGTTTACAGGAAAAAAAAAAGAGGCCTTCAAAGAAAAGAACACGGTCCCTACAGTCAGACATGGCGGAGGTTCCCTGATGTTTTGGGGTTGCTTTGCTGCCTCTGGCACTGGACTGCTTGACCGTGTGCATGGCATTATGAAGTCTGCAGCATAATGTAGGGCCCAGTGTGAGAAAGCTGGGTCTCCCTCAGAGGTCATGGGTCTTCCAGCAGGACAATGACCCAAAACACACTTCAAAAAGCACTAGAAAATGGTTTGAGAGAAAGCACCGGAGACTTGTAAAGTGGCAGCAATGAGTCCAGACCTGAATCCCATAGAACACCCAAGGAGAGATCTCACAATGGCAGTTTGGAGAAGGCGCCCTTCACATCTCAGGGACCTGGAGAAATTCCAGCAGAGCATTGTAAGAAACTCATTGATGGTTACCGGAAGCGGTTGTTCGCAGTTATTTTGTCTAAAGGTTGTGCTACCAAGTATTAGGCTGAGGGTGCCAATACTTTTGTCCGGCCCATTTTTGGAGTTTTGTGTAAAATGATCAATGATTTGACTTTTTTTTTCATTCTCTTTTGTGTTTTTTCATTGCAAGCAAAATAAATGAAGATCTTATTACCAAAGCATTTGTGATTGCAATCATTTTCTGGAAGAAATGGAGTATTATCTGACAGAATTGCAGGGGTGCCAATACTTTTGGCCAGCACTGTACAAATACAAGAGCTCCAAGGTAGAGGCATTACAGTGACAGTAGGTACAGATAAAACAGGTACAGGTGATAAAGTAGTAGAAAGGATATAACAACTTAAGATCATTCAGTTCTCTGTGTGTAATGATCTCCGCTTAGGTCGGTGTTGGTTGTACAGCCTAACCGCGGTGGGGAGGAAAGACTTCCGATAGCGCTCCTTCTCACACCTAGGGTGGAGCAGTCGGTCACTGACAGTACTGCTCAGCGCGATCACAGTCTCATGCATGGGATGGGACTCCTTCTCCCGCATGGAGCTCACCACGGACAGTATCCTTCTGTCACCCACCACCTGCACTGGGTCCAGTGGGCTCCCCAGGACAGAGCTGGCCCTTCTAATCAGCTTGTCAAGTTTATTTCTGTCCCTGGTTGATATACTGCTCCCCCAGCAGGCCACTCCAAAGAAGATGGCTGATGCCACTACCGAGTTGAAGAAAGTTCTAAGAAGTGCCCCCCGGACTCCAAAGGCTCTCAGCTTCCTAAGCAGGTAGAGCCTGCTGTGGCCCTTAGTAACTCTTATGTGAGGCACACAGGGGTTAATGTGAGGGACATGATGGGGTTAATTGCTATTAATGTGAGGCACATGGAGTTACTAAAACTAAATTAATAACCCCAAATGCCTGACATTAATAAGAATAGTAACCCCAGCATGGACCTGGTGTTTTTCACTTACACTTTGCTGTATGGAGATCTCCTCTCCTCTTCTTTGCAGGATGCACAGGGCAGGAGCTCCGCACTGTAGCAGGCAGGGTCCTTGTACTGCACAGTGTGAGCTCCGCCTCCTGGACTCTCCTCACCACTCTCTAGCAAGAGAAGGGGGAGCGTCCTATATCATGGCAGTAGCAGAACACTAAAGGACGTTCCCCCTTCTCTTAATACCTGCAGGTCCCGTGCTGGCTGCCGTGCCAGCAAGATATGCCACGCGTGCCACTCTTGGCACATGTGCCAGAGGATGCCGACCCCTGCTCATGCTCTACGCTCTACCCTCTATGCTTTATGCTCTATGCAGCCTGTCATACAAATGCTGCTATTTTGCAATGCATTAGTGATCAGGCTGCTCTAATAATTACAATATAATATAAAACATCAATATAAAAGTAAAAAATGACTGTGAAACAGATACACATTAGGTATCCCTGTGTCCGAAAACGCGCGATCTAGAAACCTATAAAAATATTCTTCATGTATGGTGAACGCCGTAGTGGGAAAAAAAAAAAAATAATAATCAGAAGAGCCGAACGTCCATTTTTTTTTGCTATTTTGCCTCTGATAAAAATTTTTTAATAAAAAGTGATAAAAAGCAATAGACATTGCCCAAAATGGTATAACTAAAAATTACACCTGGCCCTGCAAAAAAAAAAGACGCCCGAGGCCTCCCTGTACACGGAAATTGTAAAGTTTTGGATTAAAATGTATATAAAACCATATAAATTTGGTATCCCTGGAATGAATGAGTGAACGTTGTAAAAATGAAGCCTGTAAGAAAGTCGCACAAACGCAGTTTTTCTCCAATTCCACCCCATTCTGATTTTTTTCCCAGCTTCTCAGTACATTGTACAGAATAATAAATGGTGGCATCACGAAGAACAATTTGTCCCATAAACATTAAGCCCCCATATGGAAAAATAAAAAAAGTTATGGGGTTTGGAATGCAGGGAGTAAAAATTGAAAAATGTCATCAGTGCGAAGGGGTTAAACCATAGTTGTCGACTTTACAGAAACATTAAAATTTTTCCCTCTTTCAAACTCTATTTTTTCATATATTAATATAGTAAACCTGTAGTTGGAGCACTGGGCCCGTGTCAGTGTTTTTGCAGAAAACCATCCACAAAGATGGTTTATGGCATCAACAATATCTTCCCAAACGTGAAACAATTTTGGGCATCTCAAAAGAAGAAGAACCCGAGCAGCCTCCTTGATGGCACATTTAGGACACCATTATCTGTTCTACAATTCATCTTAACTAGCACCAAAATATAGTTAACACACTATAGACAGTTAGGAGTCTGGTTATGTCAGACTTGGTGACAATTTTGGGAAAGTTCTAAGATTTGATTCCCAAGATCTATGAGAGAAACCACCCAAAATCATCGCGCCAATTTTATTTAGCCTAATGTGGACAACCAGACCAAAATTCAGTCATTCTAATTTTA
This sequence comes from Leptodactylus fallax, assembly GCA_947044405.1. Taxonomy (NCBI): domain Eukaryota; kingdom Metazoa; phylum Chordata; class Amphibia; order Anura; family Leptodactylidae; genus Leptodactylus; species Leptodactylus fallax. Next base: position 750,907 of record CAMRHE010000413.1, read on the forward strand.
GATAATCTACAATACATAGATAACCCTTAGACCTCGTTTTAGCGAAAATTTAATCTAATATGGAAAAATGATCAAAATGTAATTTTTTTATTGTTTTGGATGTCCCGATTTAATGAGTCTGTAGATCTCTATTGAATATATTCTTAGAAATATTATAATCTTCAACCAACTATAGAAATTGATTTTCCCCTGCATAGAAAGATTGCCGACCGGCCTTACCCCGAACTTCTAAAAGCTTATCCCACAATCCGGGCTACTTAAAGGCTTCAAGTCCAGCAACGCCCATATTGGGGCAACCAACAAAGACGTATGTATGGGTACGGAAAGTATTCAGACCCCTTTATATTTTTCACTCTTTGTTTCATTGCAGCCATTTGCTAAAACCAAAAAAGTTCCTTTTATTTCTCAGTAATGTACACTCAGCTCCCCATCCTGACAGAAAAAAACAGAAATGTAGATATTTTTGCAAATTTATTAAAAAAGAAAAACTGAAATCTCCCATGGCCATAAGTATTCCGAGCCTTTGCTCAGTACTGAGTAGAAGCCGCTTCTTTCTGAGCTAGTACAGCCAGGAGTCGTCTTGGGAATGATACAAGTTTCTCACATCTGGATTTGGGGATCCTCGGCCATTCTTCCTTGCAGATCCTCTCCAGTTCCGTCAGGTTGGATGGTGAACGTTGGTGGAGCCATTTTCAGGTCTCTCCAGAGATGCTCAGTTGGGTTGAGGTCGGGGCTCTGGCTGGGCCAGTCAGGAATGGTCACAGAGTTGTTCCTTTGTTATTTTAGCTGTGTGCTTAGGGTCATTGTCTTGTTGGAAGGTGAACCTTCGGCCCAGTCTGAGGTCCAGAGCACTCTGGCAGAGGTTTTCTTCCAGGATATCTCTGTACTTGGCCGCATTCATCTTTCCTTCAATTACAACCAGTCGTCCTGTCCCCCATAGCATGATGCTGCCACCACCATGTTTCATTTTCTCCACCTTCCCAAATTCATGACTTATTTCTGAATTTTTGTTTTCCAAGGGTGTCGATCACTCTATTTAGGCAAAATATTTTTTGAGCACTAGGTGCGTTCACTACGCCAGGTTCATTACATCACTTACCTGCTCCCCCATCCCCTCCTACCTGCCTGCCGGAGTTCTTTCTGCTTTAGCAAATATCTGGCACTTACGATTGAGATTCTCTTACAAGTTTTTAGTTTTTGCAGTCTTTTAATGGGACCAAACAGAGACCAATGGACACGATGTCTCTGCCTGAGAAGAGGACAAGGAGCTATTTCTGAAAGAAAGCCGCCATGTTTTCTAATCCCGGATAAGTCCTTCAACCTTCACTCCTCCATCCATCTCCTCCATGGATGTTCAAGTCCACCTCATGTTCCCGCCTCTGAAGGTCGCACACATCCATCACCTTATGTCATGTTAATGAGCTGACACTTCTTTCTTTTACTACAACATAATCTGTTAGCTAGGAGTAGTCCAGCCAGGAACACGACAACTGGCCAGCCGCTGAGTAAGAAGATGGTCCATGAAGATACTGACTCTGCCAGTCTAAACCTCTGACCACTGGTGTCCATCCCTTGACCATCGCTATGGACCCCTGTAGACAAGAGAAAGTAGATAGTGATGAGCAGAGGATCTCTGGTGTCTGTCAGGACAATGTAATGTGGTTACTGGTCAGCTGTCTTACTGTATGTTAAGTCCCTGTATTATCTTCTTCTTTCTATCTATTAAGACTGGCGACGACTGAAGATGCGTCCTGGCTACTTTACCATCTTAAAGACCATCTTATTCTGAAGTAGACGCAGCTTGTGGTCAAAGCTTATTAAGGCTTAGGCCCCACGTAGGGAGTCGCAGCCAAAAACACTGCAGAAAAGACCGCGGCGGAAACACATCAGTTTTTTCTGCAGCGATTTTCACAGAAAGTCTGTTGAGTTTTCCTCTGTGACTTTCTGTCCCTATTATACCTATACAACAACCGCCAGCGCTTCCGTAGGTATAATTGACATGCTGCGATTTACAAAAACACTACGGTTTTGGAAATCGAAGCTTTTCCGCTGCAGATTATTTTTTGCAATGTGTGGATGGGATTAGCCAGAATCCCATTCACTTTGCCGGTAATGTAAAACGCGGCGTTTTTGCAACGTGGGGCCCCGGCCTCAGTGAAACAAACATGATCAGTTATAAGCTGGTCTGCTCATCTCTAGTGACAACCCCCTTGGGACAGTTAAGTCAGCTAGGTTGGCTGCCACCCCACTTTTCCAGAGACAGATAGGCAATGATTAGAGATTTGGGTTACCATGGATTGTGAGGAGGATGTCTCTTCTGCGATAGGTTTCTGAGAGGATGATCCAGCACTGATACGGTCCACCATCGGATTCTTGCAGTGCAGAAATCTCTAAGTCAGGATTACCAAAGTATTTCCATGAGATGTGACCCCAGGATGAGTTTGGAGATGAGCGGCAATCTGGCGTCTTCTCGATTTTCATTACGCAATCCCATAACTTTTCAGTAAAATTTTTGAACCACATAACCTGAAGTTGCTCGTAGTTCCAGTTGCTTGGTATGGTGATGTAGCACGGTAACTTGGCGCTCTGATTCACTGCTCCATCCACAATATAGATATCGTCCATCGCAACCTGGTTGTGAACTGGAGGATAAAGACACAATGAGTGACAGTATGGCCAGTGCTGGGGACAGAGTCATGTGTGTATGGGATTCTAGACAGCGGCCATCAAAGGATGACAGCGTATCATAGCAATAAATCACAAAACCACTGATGTCAGGAGGGGAAGGACTGAAGGATGTAACCCAATGATGGACGCTTCTCAGTGCTGGCGGTAATGGGGCAAATTGTCCACAATCCTATGGGGGAGGTCTAATGAAATACCGTAAGTATTGGATAATATAGTCGCTTTCTCTCCAAGCTGATGGCCATTGGTTACATCCTCCGAGTCATATGTGTGCAATTGATGGATAGTAACTATAATGGGACAGAGCTGCAATACTCAGAACGGCCACTATGAAAAGTACAAACCAGCCTATAAGCAGAGGCAAAACAGGGAGCTTTCTGGTCCTAATGCAAAATGGCCTCCCAACTACAATGTATCATTTATAGTACTGGGCTCCTCATATTGGGAAGAGACACCGTATGGGCACACGAAGGCTCCTGGTCCAAGGGGCAGCCACACCAACTAGACCCCCTCAAGTTACACCACGGCTTGTAACTCATTATAGACAATGAAGAAGCTCCAGCTCCTGCACGAGCACCACAACCCCTTAAAACAGCTTACCTGTGGTGGTGTGGCCCCAACAATGTCTCCACAGGGTCTGACCCTTCTATACCTTCACCCTCTTGGTTACCTCTTCAGCCCTAAATCTGCCCTTCTTCCATATTTTATCCCCAGGTCTGCCCCTCTTGTACATACTAGACTTAAGCTTGCCCCTCTTGCATAGTTTAGCCCCAGGTCTGCCCCTCTTGCATAGTTTAGCCCCAGGTCTGCCCCTCCTGCACAGTTCAGCCCCAGGTCTGCCCCTCTTGCACAGTTCGGCCCCAGGTCTGCCCCTCTTGCACAGTTCGGCCCCAGGTCTGACCCTCTTGCACAGTTCGGCCCCAGGTCTGACCCTCTTGCACAGTTTAGGCCCAGGTCTGCCCCTCCTGCACAGTTCGGCCCCAGGTTTGCCCCTCTTGCACAGTTTAGGCCCAGGTCTGCCCCTCTTGCACAGTTCGGCCCCAGGTCTGCCCCTCCTGCACAGTTTAGGCCCAGGTCTGCCCCTCTTGCACAATTTAGACTTAGGTTTGTTACTGAATATAGAAGCAGCACTTTCGACTGGATTGGCCTATGCAGTACACAAAATACAGTTGCCGAGATGTCAACCTGGGACAGCCCTTCACAAGGTGATATGCAAAAGGAAGAATCCAGATGCAGGTAAAAAATAGGAGGCAGATGAGCGCTGGTCCAGAATAAATGTAGTCTTTAATCCAATAAAACACACGACGCGTTTCGGGACAAGCCCTTTTTCAAGTGTGCAAAAGGAAGAGCATGGAAAAAGTGGGAGTGGCCATTTCAAGGGGCGTGGTCTTTATAAAAGGGCACAGCTATATATATATTCAGACCCTATATAATAATCTGGCTAATTCCATCCACAAATTGCAGAAAAAAAAAATGTTGAGATTTCATAAATGTTTTTTGCAAATCACAGCATGTCAATTATAGTTACCTTGGCGTCTACCTTATAGGTATAATAGGTTCAATATAAAGATGTACACAGGGGGTATTATTCATTATAAGGTCTGGGGGTATTATTAATATAAAGATACGCACAGGGGGTATTATTTATTTCCAGGGAATTTTCATATTATATATTTTAGCAGCAAGTTGGGGGACTTTGTGTAGGTTTGGAAAACGTGGGCCGGTGCCTGGAAAAGGGAGGAACCAAAAGGTGTAGAGACAAGTCATGGCTGAATGAAGGAGTTATGGCAGTCAGTTCGAGATGCAAGAAATGTGCTCCCCCCTTCTCTGTCCTGAACCCATAGCTAGGCCGCTGGCCCCAGGTGTTGTTGAGCCCCTTACAACTCTTAATATGCACCATGAGCCTATGTAACTGATGATTTCTGGAATTGAGGAGTTTGCCTTCTCGTATATGGGTTCCTGCCACCCTACAAGTAATAGTAAACTTAGAGCCCCTGTTAGAGGACACCTATGTATGTATATACTCTAACACCAAGGTATAGTCAGACTCACCGCTCCTGAGCAGCAGACACAGGATGAGGACCAAGGCTTCTCTCCCGGGGACTGCCATGAATGTTCTGAGCTGGAGGAAATAGAGAAGCTTCTCTCTACTTGTCTTTCTGACTTCTAAGAAATTTAATTAGAGATAAAAAGAAACCTGAAAATCTGCTTTGTGTTCACACTTTCACTGCATGTTATATACACACGTGGACAAAATTGTTGGTTCCCCTCCCTCGTTTAATGAAAGAAAACCCCACAATGGTCACAGAAGTAACTTGAATCTGACAAAAGTAATAATATATAAAAATTCTACGAAAATGAACACTTGAAAGTCAGACATTGCTTTCCAACCAGGCTTCAACATGAAACAGGCCTGGATAGAAATGAGGGTTCCCTTAACTTAATATTTTGTTGCACAACCTTTTGAGGCAATCCCTGCAATCAGACGATTCCTGTAACTGTCAATGAGACCTCTGCACCTCTCAGCAGGGATTTTGGCCACTACTCATGAGCAAACTGCTCCAGTTGTCTCGGGTGTGAAGGCTGCCTCCTCCAGACGGCATGTTTCAGCTCCTTCCAAAGATGCTCAATAGGATTTAGGTCAGGGCTCATAGAAGGCCACTTCAGAATAGTCCAATGTTTTCCTCTTAGCCATTCTTGGGAGTTTTTAGCTGTTTTTTGGGTCATTATCCTGTTGCAAGACCCATGACCTGCGACTGAGACCAAGCTTTCTGACACTGGGCAGCACATTTCTCTCTAGAATCAGAAGAACCAGCTCCTGAGGTGACTATTCTATAGATTTATAGCTGCTCCTGAGGTGACTATTCTATAGATTTATAGCTGCTCCTGAGGTGACTATTCTATAGATTTATAGCTGCTCCTGAGGTGACTATTCTATAGATTTATAGCTGCTCCTGAGGTGACTATTCTATAGATTTATAGCTGCTCCTGAGGTGACTATTCTATAGATTTATAGCTGCTCTTGAGGTGACTATTCTATAGTCAACAGTATAGTTATTAGGCCTCAGCGGTCACCTGGGTCACACAAGAACCATGATGAGCACAGAGCCCATTAGAGGTGAGTAACCATTGTTTGTTATGTTTACTCACCTCCCCTGAGACCCCTAAATATTCTCTGGGGTTTGACGAGACCCCAGACTATAATAGCAGTCCCAGTTTGACCACCCCTGGGTCCGGTTACCATACATTATGTCCCCCCTACACCATGTTCCCTTGTGAAGGCCTCTTAATATCATTGCCCACAGACCAATCTCTGGTTTTTGTTGCGTCCAATACAAAAGCGGGTCTGTGGTCAGATACCTGGGGTAATGGTCAGACACCTGGGACCTGGTCTGACATAGATGTGACCTATACTAAGGATAGGTCATCAAGATTATTGTCTGGAGAACCCCTTTAATGTGTTAACATGCCCGACTCTGGAATACAATATTCCTAGTGCCCATACAGGCAAGAATCCTACTTTATGGCACTTTGACGCAAGCATTATAATGTCAGCGCCCCGTATGACAAGAGTCTGCAGGTGAAGCCTGGACAATGAGTAAGAAACTAGAGCGAGGGGAGGAGGTGAGTGTCCGTGTGCTATTATTATGTACTCACCTCTCCTGGGGATCTGCGGGTTATATTCTGGGCTGTCTTTCTAACACTTCAGGTTCAGACCGACCGGCACGTCCGCATGAAACAAATCTCACAAGTTACACCCATCATTAACCCTTACCTGGATGATACTGACTTAGTAAAGAATGAGGAATATGAAGATACCAGTTATTGTCATCCAGAGCGGTATACGGTCAACTTATAATCAGCCAAATCCATCCTGACTTTTACCTAAAAAAGAAATAAAAAATAGTAATTAAAAAACAAATAAATTAGTCATTTAATTAATATTTTCATGCGCTTATAAAATTATTATTTGTATATCATTTAAGTTAAATGATTAAACTTTTAATTTATTAAACTATTATTACTTAATTGTTAATATTATATTATTAGAAGTAAATTCAGTTACATTGTCCCTGGGCGTACACAAGGTCTCCTGTGCAGGAATGTGATAGCCGCATCACCATCATAACACAGTACTGGGCCAATCCCCAGGGAACATACAAATCTATGTGCGTCATGTAGATAGAACTAAAAAATCAGGCCCACAAAACTGTAAAAGTTATTGATGTTTATTAGATATCCTACTTTATGGCTACATACAGTATATAGCACAAAAGATAGAAATTATCACAGGGAAAACAAACAATGCGGAATAATGGGATGTGATCACTAGAGATGAACGAATCAAAGCTGACAAAGTGGATTTCCTCACACTTCGATGTATTAAATCACATTTTTTTCATAAAATGGCTGCAGCACATGTTAGGACAAGGGGCAAGGAACTCTGGGAACGTGGGATCACCCACAATGCCATGTGTGCAGCCAATCAGCAGCCAGCCGGCCCTGTGATGTCACAGCCCTATAAAAACCCTCGACCACGTTAGGTTCAGTCATTCCACATCGTACTTAGTGCAGAGAGAGACGTCAGCAGGAGCTAGGGAAAGACTTAGAAAACATATAGCGGATCAGGGAAAGAGGCTGAGCTTTAGAAGTGTAGGGAAAGGATAGTTAGGAATGTACAGAAGAGTATTAAAGCAGAACAGGGTTCATTTGAGGTGGTTGCAGTGTCAGTAATAGCAACAATCATATTACACATTGCAGCACTCACTGCCATTATACTGCTGCTCATTGCAGGTTTGCAATAGATCAGACCCGTGTGTTCAAGGGAGAACATTACAAGCCTTTTGCTGTGCATTAGTGGCAAAAAAAACCCTGAATTCTTATCCAGTAATCTCTGCCTTTATCTGTTATAACGCCTTTTTAAAGGCGTTTATTAGTGGTGAAACAAATAAGGGGCTTATTCGCCGTTCTCTTTAAAGTAGAAAATTACAGGTCATTTTGCCCTGTATTATTTTCCTTTTCAATTACTTTTTTGATGTAACAGTATGTCAGACAGAGAAGTGACAGGCCCTGCACAGGGGAGGGCCACAGGCCTAAATGTTTCTGGCGTAGGCACAGGTCACAACAGAGTAAGGGGGCATAGCAGCAGGGGTCACTTCCAGAGGACTGAGCTCCCAGTGTCAGCTAGCGGTCGTGTCTTGACCAGCAATCCAACGGTTGTAGACTGGTTGACTTGTTCATCCAATTCATCCCAAGTCACATCAGACACCCCCAGCCAAGAGTCGGTGGGTTCATCAGACACAACCCTTAGTTGGCATGGCCCGGCAGCAGGCCCTGTGCCCTCACCTGTCCTCAACCTGCCTCTGTCCTTTTCTGTTCCCTCAGGCAGAGAAGTACTCTATGCTGTGTGCTCAGATCCACTGTACAGTGAGGAGGAGGTACTAGAGGACTGTCAGCAGCTAATGCCCAGCCAAGATGTGGTGGAGACATCCGCCGCTTCCTGAGGTAGGCGGGTAAGTAGTGATGAGTAGAGTGGCGTGGGAGCTGGTGTTGCGAGCGGTCAGGCTCCTGGCTCAGAGAACGTTGAGGAGGACATCAGTGACCTGCAGACATTAGTGGATGACGATATAGCCAATCGTAATTGGGAGCCGGGTGACAAAGGGGCTTCATCATCATCAGGAGAAGAGGATTGCAGCTTGAACACGAGGCAGCGGCGGAGTCAGCAGGATGGCAGCAGTGGGTGGTTGGGAGCCAAACGTTCCAGGGGTAGACCACCCGCTTCGCAGCAGCCTACCTCTCCGGATAGCAGTGGTGCAGGGGTTCACGGAGGCAGTGGCGGTAGCAGTCAGTTAGTGTTGGGGGTAAAATCACCTACTCAGCGGTGTGGCAGTTTTTTGTTAAGCTGCCAGGGGAGGTGAACATGGCCATATGTTCAATCTGTGGGCAGAAGGTGAAGCGTGGCCAGGGTGCCTATGTTGGCACCACAGCCCTGCGTCAATAAATGCAGCATCACCATAAAGTGGCCTGGGAGAGCCGTGGCTCCAATGTGGTGGTCCAGCCTGCCGACATACCCCATTTCAGGCAGTCAAGGCTCCACCAGCTCAGCCAAAGGAAGCTGTTTGTCCTTTCCATCATCTGCTGGTCGTGATGCTCCTGCTCCTCCTCCTTCCCCTAGTCAGTCATTGCTTCAGCAATCCATCACAGAAGTGATTTCGAAGAGTCAACAGTATGCGTGCACTCATCCAATGGTGCAGAAGCTGAACGTGCTCCTGTCCAAGTTTCTGGTGCTGCAGTCCCTCCCTTTCCAATTGGTGGACGCTGCACCTTTCAGAGAACTGATGGCTTGTGCCGAGCCGAGGTGGAGAGTCCCAAGCTGTCATTTCTTTGCCAAAAAGGCAGTCCCATCCCTGAACAAAGACAACTTAAAATTGGAACAATGGTGACCGACAAAGGGAAGATCATGGTGTCCGCACTTTGTCAAGGTGGGCTGAGCCATGTGCCCTGCATGGCACACGTGTTCAATCTGGTTGTCAAGCTTTTCCTTAAGTGTTCCACCCATCTGCAAGACATCCTAAATATGGCAAGGAAACTTTGCATGCACTTCAGCCACTCGTACACCGCCAAGCACACCCTCCTTGAGCTGCAGCGGCAGAACAGCCTCCCACAACATAGGCTGATATGCAATTTTCTACCCGTTGGAATTCAACCCTCCAAATATTGGATCGACTGTACGAACAGAGAAAAGCCATAAACGATTTCTTGATGATCCAAGCGGACAGAGGTACTCCCCTGTGTAACTTTAACATTAGCCAGTGGCAGCTCATGTGTGACACCTGCCGTTTGCTCATTCCCTTTGAGGAGGCCACTTGAGGTGGTGTCTGAGTTTGTCAGCCATGTTTTGTGATACAGAGAAATGAGAAATCACAAGAAGTGAAGAGGTCGTGGATGTAGTCAAGTTTATTGCATATGGAACAAGAGTTCCATAGTGCACCGGGTAGTGTGTGGGGAGGGGCAGGAGCGGGTAAGATAGGGGTAAGATTTAGGGGGTTTCGTGCGCTGATGCCGGGTGTGTGGAAGGAGTCGACAGTAGGGATTTGCTGGGGTGGTCCAGGATTAGTTGATGTCGCCAGCAGTGAGGAGTAGCAGGGAGAGGGATAACAGGTGTAAGGAGGAGAGAGTGTGGGGAGGTTGTGTGTGTCTGGGGCGGAAAGCTTGTAGGTGTGTGAGTAGCTGTGCGGAAAAGGTGAGATGGTGCGGTAGGATAGATGGAGAGATAAAGATATTCTTGCTGACAAGGGAGGGTTGTGGTGGAAGAGACATTTTTACAAGTAAGAGGAGAACAAGAGTGATTTTTGGCAGAGGCATTTCTGTTAGACAATAGATTGGTTCTGTTTTAGTGGTTTTTGTTATCTTCAGTTCCCTTCTGGCCTAATTCTGGTCTGACACTGAGAGTTGCACTGTGATATAGAACTGACCACTGGGCTTAGATTTATACTAGCTAGCAATACATTTATTTTATATGTATCAGGTGTGAATAGGGGTTTGGAAACATGGAGATAGAATCAGAGACTGCAGGGAAGGATCAGGTGAGAAGGTTGGGAGGACCCAGCAGGGTCATAGTGGATAACATCAGACCAACAGAGATGATAATAACAGCAAGCAGAGTTGGAGTTATGGATGAAGCAGCAGTGTTTAGTGTCTGAGTCCAGATGGAAGGGACATACCTGTGGATTGAAGATGGAAGACAAGGTCAGATGACAATGAAGAATGCTGGATGACGTAGTCTATTACATTCTGGCCTAATTCTGGTCTGTACACTTAGATTTGCACTTTGAGGTTGCATTGACCAAGGTTAGAATAGACATATAACAGAGGACTGGCACTGACCCATGGGGTACACCCAGTGGTGACCCTAGCCTCTTTGCTGCCTGAGGCGGACTTTAGAAATACGCCCCCCCCCCCAAAAAAAAAACTAAAAAACTGAGTTTCCATGCCACTAGCTTCAAACGCTGTTATCGTTGCACAATATACACAATACACAAAGTTATAAAACAGTTTATAAGAATTCTTCTTCCTGTATTACTTCAGTATCAGATCAACAACACGGCATTAACAATGACAATAACTTCACACATCTTCTGCTTGGTGGATGGACGAGCCCACGTGGCCCCCATTCTCTATAATAGGAGCCCCGCAGATAGCTGAGGACTGGACTTCGGGTATCTTTGGCACTCCCATTGAAGTGAATGAGAGCCACGCGGGTTCGTCCATCCACCAAGTGACACACCTATATATATGGCTGCGGCCAGGCTGAATTCCCACCCAGTGGGGGGGAAAACCCAATTCTCAGGCTCAGTGGGGGTCTCAGCAGACAGACCCCCATCACTCAGGTATTTATCCTCTATCATTTAGGTGAATACAGGGCAGTAACATTCTGTGACTTACAGGTGACGTCTCTGACTAATCGGTCACATTTCCCTTCTCTTCCCTCCGGACCGCCATGACCACTTCTTCCAGCTGTGACTTGTCTCTGTAAAGTTTGCAGCACAGACATCTTTGGCTCCTCACTTTTCCAGGCACCGACCCACATTGTCCTCACCTACACAAAGCCCCCATCCTGCTGCTACCCCAATTATATAATATATGATATAACCCCCCATAATGACTAATACTCCCATGTGCATCTTATATTAATAATGTCCGTGTGTACCCTGTATAAATAGTGCCCCTTATTAATAATGTCCGTGTGTACCCTGTATAAATAGTGCCCCTTATTAATAATGCCCCAGGTGTTACCTAATTAAAAGGTTTTCCAGGTCATTAATAAACTAATCAGTGGGGTTCAAAAACCCAGGACCCCCACTGATCAGCTGTTTGAATGGTACCTGTGTAAGCGCCGTGACCGCTTCTCTGTTTACATAGTGTCATTCATCTCATAGCGGCCATGTCATGTAACTACAACCTCGTCCTGTACATGTCTACAGTATGTGACAAGGCTACAATTACATCACACGGTCACTATAAACAGACAGCGTATAATATAAACAGGTGCCATAGCCCATGTTTATAGCGCCCCATTTACACACACTATAAAGTTCCACAGCAGCCCCTGCACATAGTATTACACAGTGTTATGGCCCGCAGCGGCCCCTGCACATGGTATTATGGCCCGCAGCGGCCCCTGCACACGGTATTATGCTCCATAGTGGCCCCTGCTCACGGTATTATGCCCCGCATTGGCCACTGCACACGGTATTATGTTCCGCAGCAACTCCTGCACACAGTTTTATGCCCCATATTGGCCCCTGCACTGGTATTATGCTCTATAGTGGCCCCAGCACACGGTATTATGCTCCATAGTGGCCCCTGCACTGGTATTATCCTCCATAGTGGCCCTTGCACTGGTATTATGCTCCATAGTGGCCCCTGCACTGGTACTATGCTCTATAGTGGCCCCTGCACTTGTATTATGCTCTATAGTGGCCCCTGCACTTGTATTATGCTCTATAGTGGCCCCTGCACTGGTATTATGCTCTATAGTGGCCCCTGCACTTGTATTATGCTCCATAGTGGCCCCTGCACTGGTACTATGCTCTATAGTGGCCCCTGCACTTGTATTATGCTCTATAGTGGCCCCTGCACTTGTATTATGCTCTATAGTGGCCCCTGCACTCGGTATTATGCTCTATAGTGGCCCCTGCACTTGTATTATGCTCTATAGTGGCCCCTGCACTTGTATTATGCTCCATAGTGGCCCCTGCACTGGTATTATGCTCTATAGTGGCCCCTGCACTTGTATTATGCTCTATAGTGGCCCCTGCATTGGTATTATCCTCCATAGTGGCCCCTGCACTGGTATTATGCTCTATAGTGGCCCCTGCACTCGGTATTATGCTCTATAGTGGCCCCTGCACTGGTACTATGCTCTATAGTGGCCCCTGCACCCGGTATTATGCTCCATAGTGGCCCCTGCACTTGTATTATGCTCTATAGTGGCCCCTGCTCTCGGTATTATGCTCTATAGTGGCCCCTGCACTTGTATTATGCTCTATAGTGGCCCCTGCACTCGGTATTATGCTCTATAGTGGCCCCTGCACTGGTACTATGCTCTATAGTGGCCCCTGCACCCGGTATTATGCTCCATAGTGGCCCCTGCACTTGTATTATGCGCTATAGTGGCCCCTGCACTCGGTATTATGCTCCATAGTGGCCCCTGCACTTGTATTATGCTCCAGAGTGGCCCCTGTATAGGGTATTATGCTCTACAGTGGTCCCTGCACAGGGTATTATGCCCCATAGTGGCCGACCCATGAACTACTATTATACTCTGGGGTCTTTTCAGACCCCAGAGTATAATGATTGGAGACCCAGGGGAGAATACGAACATAAAAATCAGAGTTACTTACCTACAGGGTCGGACTGGGGTGCCTAGGGCCCACCAGTGGGATTGATTCTAGGGGCCCACCCTGCTGCCATATGAAATATTGCCCATCCAGTTTTTCCATCATGCACATTTAACGTGCATTTTCGCGCACAATACAGTGTGCAAAACAGAACCGTATTGTCCTTTGTACTACATCAACGTGAGTGTTCTCTTAATCAATGCAAATATCACTTTTAGCTGAGCCTTAGTTTACTGTCTTTGAATAGAAAAATGTATTGTATTTTATATATGGGTCTGCATGGTGCATATCTGAGACCTGTGTGATGCAGATCTTAAATACATTCACGCTTGAGACCGAGCACACAAACTATATTACATTCTACACACATACACGGAAAAGCAAACCAAAATTATTTTATTGCACAACCAAATAAATAATATTTAAATAAATAATATAAAATTAAACATTAAGTTATCCTCCATCACAGACAATAACTTCTCCTCCATCACAGATAGAGTTCACAAACATTACAGGGACAATAGTGCAGATAGCAAAGTGACAAACATCAAAGTAGAAAACTGATGGACCCCATTACAGTCAAAGGGGTTCCTGTCCCTGTCAGGATTTCCATTTTCTTTTTCTATAAACGTAGTTTTAATGTATCAGACGCACGATACAAATAACTAACCTTACATAGAGCAGTATTAATATAGTAAGACACACAAAAAAAAACCATTTTACACATCCAGGTTACAGCAGCAGTTTCTGAAGAACAGAAGATGAGTTTGCAAATCGATCAATAATGTCATCATAATCTAAAGACCTGGAAATCTCCCTCTCAATGTTCATTAAAATGAGAGATTCTAAAAGTTCTTGTCCAATCAATGACCTCAACCGATTTTTTACAATTTTTTTTTTTAAAACATTCTTTCACAGGAAAGGTGCAGGCCAGAGTAAGGAGCGCTTTATATGCCACAAAAAGATTTGTATATGCAGCAGAATGCAAGTTGTGATCATATAAAAGTCTATAGCAGCAGGTCAGGCAGTTTTCACAAGCTCCATGTTTTCCATCATTCATGTCATCCTCACCATCACCATCACCATCAGCTTCCATAATATCTATTGCAGAAGGGAATGGTTTTTTCAAAGTGGTGTAGTTCTCTTGGAAGCCATTTTTGGCCAGGAGGCCAGGAAGGTGAAGAAAAAAAACCCCATACTAACCTGTCCCCAATGCTCCGGTGTCTCCCACCACAGCCTTGTCCTGCTCCTCCCGGGTCTTGTTTAGGAGGAAGTCCTCACCTCATGTGACTCCTGAGGCCAATCAGCGGCCTAAGTAAAGTAACCGGGACGTCACCTGGGAGCAGCAGGACCAGACTGTGGTGGGAGACACCGGAGCACCGGGGACAGGTGAGAGTCTGTTTTTTTTTTTTTTTCACCTTCCCCAGCCTCCTTGCCAAAAACAGGTTATTCTGGACAACCCCTTTAACACTAACAATTTTTCTGTCCATGTACTATCTGTAAAAAAAAAAACATCATTCTTGTGCTGTCCATTTTTCACACTTATATTGCTACAGAAGTGGAGCGATGCAGGAGTGATATTTTGCGCCTGCATTGCCCCCCCCTCCCCCTTGCAGGAGCTGCTTGTAAATGCAAATGAATTACCGGGCAGTGCCTGCTGTGAATGCATGAGACGCCTGTCAATTCATATGAATAGCTTGTCAGCTCCTGCTTCTCCTGACCCCCAGTGTGATTGTGTTACTCCTGGTCACATTGATAGGAGTAACAACAATCACACAGCTAGTCCAGGGACTCTTCTGTAGCTTAGGAGTCCCTTCATTAGCTCATTCTGGGGCACAAACCTTTGAGATGAGACAGAATTCTTTCTCATCTCCAGATCCCCTGCACCAGAATAGAAGCCAGTTTCTATTTTACCACAGAAGACAGATGAAAGAAGACAGCTGTAGGTGAGTATAATTTTTTTTTTATTACGCTATGTTTTTCTCTTTCAGGTTACGATGATCCATTGGATTATGTCGGATTCGTTGGACTCCATCGATGATCATCATTTTTGTTTTTTTTATTTATTATTTATTATGCTTACTTATATAGCGCCATCATATTCCGCAGTGCTTTACAGGTTTTTTTTTTAATTATTTAATAAAATTGTCAAAGAGGGTTGTCTGGGGGAGTTTTTATTTCAATAAAAAAAATTTCTCTCATGTCTCGAGTTTTTTTTAAATACTTTCTTACCCCCTTAGTAATGGCAACTGTCTGATAGACAACATCCATTACTAAGGTGTGGCTTTGTGTCAGCTGGTGAAGGCTAGCACTAACCCTCCAATTATTACCCCGGTACCTAACACCAAAAAGAGACAGCCAGAGATTGGGGCCATCGCAGGTTGGTATTATTAGGCTGGGAAGGGGCAAACACCGTGGCCCTTCCCACCCTTGTAATGTCAGGCTACTGCTTGTTATATCTGTCTGGTTCAGAAATATTGGGGGGACCCTATGCTGCTTTATAATTGGAAAAAAACGACATAGGGTCCCCCCAATTTCTCATAACCAGCCGGATAGAACAAGCAGCAGCAGCCTGACATTACAAGGGTGGGAAGGGCCACTGTTTTTGGGCCTTCCCAGCCTAATAATACCAGACTGCAACCACCCCAATCCCCAGCAGTCTCTTTAGACAGCTGGGTATTGGACGATACCCAGCTCTTCCCGGCACCCCTGATGGTGTTGGGTACCGGGGTAATAATTGGAAGGTTAGTGCTAGAATATTCACCATCTAACACTAAGCCACACCTTAGTAATGGATGCTGTCTAACAGACAGTCACCATTACTAAGGGGGTAAGAAAGTAGTTAAAATAATCAAGAGACATGAGAGAAATTATTTTTATTGAAATAAAAACTCCCCCAGACAACCCTCTTTGACCATTTTATTAAAAAATTAAACAAAAACGATGATCATCGATGGAGTCCAATGAATCTGACGTAATCCAAACGATGCATCATAACCTGAAAGATAAAAAAAAACACAAAACATCCCAGCAGTATGAAAATTTTTTAAAAAACTATAGTGACCTTCAGCTGTCTTCCTTCTTATTTGGTAAATTTAATGAACACTGGCTTCTATTCTGGCGCAGGGGACCTGTAGTTGAGACAGAATCTTGACTCATCTGTGAGACAGAATTGTGTCTCATCCTAAAGGTAGGTGTGCCAGAATGAGCTAGTGAAGGGACTCCTAAGTTACATAAGAGTCCCTGCACTAGCTATGTGACCTGAGTTACTCCTGCTCACATTTAAAGTAAGCTATTGAAGTGAAATACTGTCAATGTTCCTGGCAGTAAACCAATCACAATGAAGTGTAATAATATTGATCCAGAGTGGCGGCAGCTGACAAGCTAAATGCTGTCTTAGTACCTTGGAAATCAGGGTAGTACAAGGGTACTACCCAGCTTTCCAAGATACTGACACACCTCAACACTGGATCAATATTTTAAACACTTCAATGTGGTAGGGTTGAGAGGCGGGAGCTGACTCAACTGATTGGTGCAGGATCTGGGGAGTCAGCCCCCACACCGATCAGATGCTGATGGCCTTTCCTGTGGATAGATCATCAGTATCTATTGTATTAACATCCTGGACAATCCCTTAAAAAACAAAAACAGATGACTATCAGTCAATAATAGATGTTGTGAAGCTCCTACCCTGAATCACTGTCTATGCTTCTAGACCAACCGTCTGTGCAGGCGTCTCAGGTGTGCACAAGGCCATATGTTCTGGTGGATTCCACAGTTTTCACATTAAGCCTACTGTAGATAGAAGAATGCTTAATGCTGTCATTTCATTCACTGCAGAGAGGAAACAGACTTGGGTGCTATATTATCTTATTTTATATCAATAGGACAGTCTAATTGGGGCTTTAAAGGGGTTTTCCAAGGCTGAGTAATTGATGACCTATGCAATCATCAATTAAAAATTGGAAAGGGATCAGCACCTGTTCACATGATGTGCGTGCTGCAGCCTCTTCAGTACCTACCAAGCACAGCTCCATAGTGACTGTGCTTGGTATCACAGCTCAGCCCTTTCACTTGAATGGGACTGAGCTGTGATCAGGCCATGTGATCAATGAATATAATGTCACATGTCCTGTGAAGTAGAAGCAGCTCTCAGAGAGGGCCACTGCCTCTCTAACCAGCTGAACCACAGGGGGACAAGGTGTCAGACCCCCAACAGATCTCCAATTGATGACATTTCTAAGGATAGGTCAGCAATTAAAAAAAAAAAAAGGAAAGCCCTGGAAAACCCCTTTAAGCTAAGCCCCACATGGCGTCCTGCAGCAAAAAGCTCTGCTGGAAAAACCACGACAGCAACGCATTGCAGTTCTTCCTGCAGCGCTTTTGATAGAAAGTTCACAGAGGTTTCCTCCGTGAACTTTCTACTTCCATTATACCTATAGGGAAACCGCCGGCATTACCGTAGGTATAATTGACATGCTGCGATTTCCAAAACCACAACGGTTTTGGAAATCGCCGCATGTCTGCAACACGTATATTAACGCAAAGTGGGGATAGGAATTACTAGAATCCCATCCACTTTGCTGTGACTGTAAAACGCCGCTTTTTTTTTCCACGGCGTTTACACCGCAGGTGAGCCGCGGCGTTTACACCACGTGGGGCCCCAGCCTTAAGGACAGAGAAGTGCCCCGACTATGGCTCCTGAAATGTGGTGACAAGTCCCCGCTGACCTACACTTCCTGCACCTGAATCCCTTACATGCTCCAGGATTATTACGAGGCCAGAGTCACCGAACTACAACTACTGTATCCATAGGACAGACCAGAATGAATCCCGGTCCCGGTCCTGAGAATGGGGATGTTTTTCTCCCCACAGTGAATTTAGTCTGACTGAATCCAGGGTGAATGTAGCCGTGCCCTCTTTTACTTTAATGGGAGTGCCTGAGATAGCCGCAGTCCTGTACGTCACTATCTCAGTTACTGGGTGCGCGGTCGCCTCCCGTCCAGCTGGGCGCGGCTACATTCAGCCTGGATTCAGTTAGAAGAAACCCCCCCGATTCTGAGGGCTCGATCCTATGGATAACAGATAACTATTCTTCATGGCATAGCCCCCTTTATAAAGGTTATCCACCTTCTGATATTCTAGGCTACACTCACACGGCAGTGCCCAGCACAGTGCACACCCCAGGAGAATCTGTTCTCAAGGATCCCTCATTGACACGAGTCTATTGAGAGATCCATAAAATCACCAAAAATAGCCGGTTCTATTTCTTTCTTGGATCATTCACACAGACTGTTAAAACAATGGTCGTGCGAATAGATCCACTAAAATCTATCGGACCGTGTGCTGCTAATACAACAGCCAGCACACGGCCTGGGAATCCTGTTGTGTGAATGAGCCCTTAGATCTGTGGAAGTCTGACAACCTGGATCCCTGCAGATCAGCTGCACCAGGACAGCGTGACTCCCAGTAATGATTACATGGCAGGAGCCACACTGCTCACTCACTGTACAAAGTGCCGCTGCGGCTTTTGGTACTGTAGTGCTGCCTCATAGACTTCAGTGGGACAGCGCTGCAGTACCTAAAGCCACCACTACACTTTATAGGGCTAGTGAGCAGCGTGGCTCCTGGTGTGGTAACATTACTGAGAGCCATGCTATTCCAATGCAGCTGATCTTCAGGGGGTCCTGCGTGTTGGTACCCTGCAGGTGGTATAACAATATTAGAAAGTGGATAATCCCTTTAAAGGGGTTGTCCAGGCAAAAATGTATTTTTTAATTAGAGTGGGAGAGGTGAAAAAAAAAAAAAAAAAAAAAAACACATTCACCTGTCCCCGATGCTCGTGTGTCCCCAGTCCTGCAGCTCTGCTGGCGCCTGTCCCCACCACACATGACTGCTAAGGCCAATCCGCAGCCACGGCGAAGGGACGTCACTATCTGTGACGTCCCTGGGTCCCTTCTGTAGGCCGCTGATTGACCTAAGTAGTCACGTGACGGCCTCAGCGGAAGGGAGCCGGGACATCACCGCCAGAAGACAGCCAAGTAGCAGGACCGGACTGCACTGGGAGGACACTGCAGCATCGGGGACAGGTGAGTACGGTATTTTTTTTTTGTTGTTTTTCACCTCCCCTGGCATAAATATATATATATTTTTTTTAACAACATATTGACAAAATTATATTGTATTGGGGGTTGGTTAAAAAGGTTATATCTGCCATATAAATAAATCAGCCCCATAGTATATACACTGTATGAATAGGATGCATGACATTTTTTTTTTTAACATCATGCATCCTATTTGTACAGTGTAAATACTATTTATTTATTTATTTTTCTTACTTATATAGCGCCATCATATTCCGCAGCGCTGTACAGACATTGTCAGTCATTCTCCCATATAGGGCTCCCAATCTACATATGACTGAATGTCTGTACCACGCTGCGGAATATGAGGGCGCTATACAAGTAAGCAGAATAAATAAATAAATGGAGCTGATATAACACAGCTTGTGTGCTAAAAAAAAACCTGATGTATAAGCCATTAAAAAAGTAACAATTATTTTGCGCAAGTGAAAATTTTTGCCAAAAAAAAGACTTTTTGAGTTTTTCACCACTTTTCTGGCCCTGTCATTTTATCATCATTTACTTCAGTTTTCTAGTGTTAATGATCCCAGAGCTCTACATCAGCAAGGAGCTGGTGTGGAGTTCTGTTTAGGTGCACGGACTCCGGAAGACGCGACTGATTTATGTGCGCACCGCATTATAAATTAGGCGCAAAACTCCGGCAGGTGGAAAACATTGTTTTTGATGAATAAGCCGTGACTCCCGTCATGTGGATCACCGTGTCGCCTTGTAACCCCTTCACTTATGTTAGTGAATGGAGTCGCATTGCAACCTGAGGGTCCCAACGCGACTCCATGCACTAATGTGTGAAAGAGTCCCAAGGCGACACGGCGATCTTTGGTTCCATGACGGAAGTTGTAGTGTAGCCATAGCCTTATACCAGGTTCACAACTGCGGCCACGGGACCCAAATGACTGAGAGGCGGACTGTTAACATGGCGGTTACACACAGACACCGGCAGACCCCATTATAATGAGGTCGCCGGTGTCCGCCATATTCAAACTGAAAGTGACGGACAGAAAAGTCCTCAGCAGTTTCTGCAACTTAGGTATTGTCATGCTGGAGCCCTAGAGCAGGCACCAGCATAATAATACAGTGGGATATTCGTTTTTTTTTGTTTGTTTTTTTTTTTTGGGGGGGGGGGGGGGTTGGGGGGGGACTACAACTCTCAACAGATCCAGAGCATCTGGAGCTGCTGGGGGTTGTAGTTCTCAGAGGGGTCAGTGAAGCTGAAAGATTTAGGGGCAAAATAAGGGGAAAAGTTGTTTTGTGTGTGGGTAAATAGTACTTACCTTCACACTATTGTTCTGGGCTCCTCTGCTGAATCCCGCTGCCGCGCACAGCGTCATGACGTCATTGACGCGTACAGCAATGCGCTGCAATTTGATTGCCTCCAACAGCTGTCAATCAGGATGCAGGCTTCAGGAGGCGGGCCCATGACAAGGTAGGGACAGTCTTCCGCCGCTGCGCTCCGCCGGCAGCGGCCATCTTTATGGTAGTAAAGTCCGGCCCCTGACCATTACTAATCCACATTTTGTCAATGTAAATGCATTGGTCAGGGGCCCGATCTGGATGGTCAGGGGCCCGATCAGGCCCCTGACCATCCAGATCGGGCCCCTGACCAATGCATTTACATTGGTAAAATGTGGACTAATAGTCGGGGGTCGGGGCCCACCGGGGGGATTCACCGGTCCCCGGTGGGCCAGTCCGACCCTGCTTACCTATCCTGGACACCGATGCACTCCTTGCAGCTTTCGGCCCTGTTTAATTGCGCAAACACGTCACGTGATCAGGCCGGCGACGCAACCTGATGACGTCACCAGAGGCCTCAAGCCTGCTCGGAGTTACATCGGATCGCAGGAGGTGAGTAACACTGTTTTTTATGTTCCCTCACCAACCCTGGGCCTCCGATTATTATACTCCGGGGTCTGAATAGACCCCGGAGTATAATAATAGTAGTATTTGCGGCCCGCGGCCCTCACTTACCGATGCCCGCGGCCGCTCACAGCGGCATCCACTTCCCTTTCTGCGGCCCATAGCAGAAGGGGAAGCGGGGGGCGGCCACGAGCAGACGCGGGGTAGGTAAATAAATAGGCCCTGACCTGCCGGGGATACTCCAACAGGTTACAGCCTATTTATATAGATAAAAAAAAAGCTATACTCACCTGCGATGCCTTGATGCAGCCGCCGCCTTCTCCTCTTGTCCGCGACGTCTGTGTCTCAGCGTAGGTGGCGTGATGACGTCATTGTATCGCCGCCTGCGCTGAGATGCGACGTCTTGTAAACCAGCCCAGGACAGTTTTTTTTTTTTTTTTTTTTTTAAAGCGGCCTGTCCTGGGCTGGTTTACATTAAATAGTAAAATGCCGCCCCCCGGACAGTGCCGCCCAAGGAGGTCGCCTCACCTCGCCTCATTAGCGGTGCGCCCCTGGGTACACCACATATACCAGAGGACCCGGCACTGAGCCCTGGGGTACACCACATATACCAGAGGACCCAGCACTGACCCCTGGGGTACACCACATATACCAGAGGACCCAGCACTGACTCCTGGGGTACACCACATATACCAGAGGACCCAGCACTGACCCCTGGGGTACACCACATATACCAGAGGACCCAGCACTGACCCCTGGGGTACACCACATATACCAGAGGACCCAGCACTGACTCCTGGGGTACACCACATATACCAGAGGACCCAGCACTGACCCCTGGGGTACACCACATATACCAGAGGACCCGGCACTGACCCCTGGGGTACACCGCATATACCAGAGGACCCAGCACTGACCCCTGGGGTACACCACATATACCAGAGGACCCAGCACTGACCCCTGGGGTACACCACATATACCAGAGGACCCGGCACTGACCCCTGGGGTACACCACATATACCAGAGGACCCAGCACTGACCCCTGGGGTACACCACATATACCAGAGGACCCGGCACTGAGCCCTGGGGTACACCACATATACCAGAGGACCCGGCACTGACCCCTGGGGTACACCACATATACCAGAGGACCTGGCACTGACCCCTGAGGTACACCACATATACCAGAGGACCCGGCACTGACTCCTGGGATACACCACATATACCAGAGGACCCGGCACTGACCCCTGGGGTACACCACATATACCAGAGGACCCGGCACTGACCCCTGGGGTACACCATATATACCAGAGGACCCAGCACTGACCCCTGGGGTACACCACATATACCAGAGGACCCGGCACTGAGCCCTGGGGTACACCACATATACCAGAGGACCCGGCACTGACTCCTGGGGTACACCACATATACCAGAGGACCCGGCACTGACTCCTGGGGTACACCACATATACCAGAGGACCCAGCACTGAGCCCTGGGGTACACCACATATACCAGAGGACCCGGCACTGACTCCTGGGGTACACCACATATACCAGAGGACCCGGCACTGACTCCTGGGGTACACCACATATACCAGAGGACCCGGCACTGAGCCCTGGGGTACACCACATATACCAGAGGACCCGGCACTGACCCCTGGGGTACACCACATATACCAGAGGACCCGGCACTGACCCCTGAGGTACACCGCATATACCAGAGGACCCGGCACTGACCCCTGAGGTACACCACATATACCAGAGGACCCGGCACTGACTCCTGGGATACACCACATATACCAGAGGACCCGGCACTGACCCCTGGGGTACACCACATATACCAGAGGACCCGGCACTGACCCCTGGGGTACACCACATATACCAGAGGACCCGGCACTGACCCCTGGGGTACACCACATATACCAGAGGACCCAGCACTGACCCCTGGGGTACACCTGCAGTGACCAGATGGAAGGTAATGCTGCAGTTGGGATTGCGGGGGTGCAAACAGCGCAGACTTGTCACGGTCTCTGGGCACGAGGGCGCAGCGCTGGTGCTGTCCCACGTTACCACCACTGGTACCGGTGATGAGGGGGCTGCACAAATGTTGGTGGTGATTGTTCCCCCGGGGCGCTTCCCCTATACTGTGCCGACTGGTGGTGTTTGGGGCGCCCTGATGTTGTCGGTGCAGAGTCAGACACAGAAACGGTTGTAAAGTTGAACTTTTACTTCCATGGGTGTGGAGGCACAAATGCTTAAACAGTTTCTTCAATACAAAACAACGGGGTACGCCTGGTGACACAGCAAAGTCCTGGGGTGCAGGGTAGACTTGATGAAACGTGTTCCTAGCCCCTTATACTTCAGTGTTACAGCCCTAAGGTGCGTCTGGGCTCCTATTTGGCACATAGGAGGATGCCCACCATGATACTAGTACATAATATTCCCCACTCACGTTATGTGGTCCTGATAGCTCAGAGTTTCGGGGTGCAATAGTCAGGGTGGCAGGATATTCCACAGGTCTGGCCTTGGCCCCTGGATCCTGTGATACTTGCTATGGAGCACGTGTTCCAGAATGTTCTCTCCACAGTCTCATGCTGACAAGATAATGATGCTTGACTTCCTTCAGGGCGATGGCTAGGCAGACAGGGGACAGGATCTTCTGAATAGCTGGAGTATGTCAGCTCTCCAACCTTCCTGGGCCTGTCTAGGACTTGAGATTCCTGCACTAAACTCACTGCTTTCTTCACAGGACATCACACTTATCTCCTCACCTCCTCCTCCTAACACTCCACACTTCTCACTCCTCACACGCAGGACCTTCCTGCAGGGGTGTTACCATGGGGACCCAGTGATCAGCTGACTCCTCCCCTTTTCCCAGGCGATGTCCTCCCATTGGACATTTGGTTACTATTCAATCCTATGGGAGGTGTAATGCATGTGTGAGGCTCACTAGGTGGCGCTGTGTTGTGTGAGACTCAGGACCCCCTGCTATGTCACACAGGCTATGAAGCAACAGGAAATAATACAATGCACAGAGATCACCCTCAGCCCAGCCATAGCCAGCTCTGGGATGCCACATACTCCCCCTCTTTCACTGAGCCGACCTCGGCGACGGGCTGGGGTGAAGGTGAGAAATGTAACATAACGTTAATAAATACGAATAAAGTGCAAATGTCACTAACAGTTTAGAAAAATATAATACTTAGAAACTTGAGGTAAGACCTCCCGGCATAGTCCTGGAATGTCCATGAGAAGTCTGAAGGGTAACGGAGAGATAATTAAACTCAGACTTATGGAACCTTTTGGCGGTACCATCAGACAGTCCATATAGAAACAACAGTAGTGCAAATGGGTCCAGAGGCTCTCTGGCACAAATTTTGTGAGTGTCCATTATCATGAGAGTCTCTCTGAGAAACAATAAACAGTCCTTTCTGTAAGGAAGAGTAGGCACTTTAGCACGAATGTCCATACCGCAATGGGGTAACAGAACTTCCTTGGCTCGGTGAGCCAGGCACTATGGCTTGGATTGTTGCATATAAATGTAAATACTATATTACATGGCAAGATATTATATATATACTGTATATACACACAGGAAAAACATTAATGTAATCAGAGCAGGAATAACATATATACAGAAGCAGAGACAGTTAACCTCTTTTACCCAAGGACAGCCATGGCATCACTATAGCGTGTTGGAGGTATGCCTTTTGTGGTACGCTCAGAACGCCTAAGTGGAACGAGATTTGGATCAGGAACAGAGTCACTGAAATCAACTAAATCATCTGTCGAAGGGTTCTCTTGCACTAGAGCAATTGGTGGATAACAGCTAAATGGTAGTAGTTTAGGCGCCCACATAAGCTCAGTTAACGTTGGGGGTCTCTCTTTCGCTTCAGAAGGTGACAAGATCTCTGTACTCGTTGTCTCAGCTGGGGGCACCTCTGTGGGTAGTCCTTCTTTAAGGCACAGCTTCAGACGGTTTCGGTGTACTACTTGGTGCTGTCTCCCAGGTTTAGAGATCTCATACACGTCGGATTCAGGATATGGTATGGAGATGACACTGTATGGTTCTTTCTCCCAGAATGGATCCAATTTCCCATTCCGATGGTTATTCCTTAACCATACACGGTCGCAAACTTTCAGGGGCGCTGCATGGGCGTGATGGTTGTAATCCTCCTGTTGTCTCCTACGAACCTCATCCATGCGCGTTTCAACTATGTCTTTAGCTTCCTCCATACGTCGGCAGTGTTCAATAACCCAGTCTGTTATGGGTAGTGGATTGATGGTGTCAGGGACCTTCACACCAAGAGTTAAGTCTGAAGGAAGTTGACCTTGTCTTCCAAACATTAGATAAAATGGTGCATATCCCGTAGATGTTTGGGGTGTGTTGTTGTAAATATAGGCCAAGTCCTTGATACGCTCAGGCCACTCAACACCAGGTGTAACTGCGGCTGTTCTTAGCATGCCGATGATCACTTGATTTGCCTTCTCGCACATACCATTCCCTTGAGGGTGATACGCTATGGTTCGCAACTTCTTGCAGTCTTGGAACTGACACAGCTCACGGAACAATTGGGATTCAAACGCCGATCCACGGTCGGTGAGGATATGCTCAGGACAACCGTAATGGCGGACAAACTCTGCGTAGAAGGTCTCAGCCGTAGTTCTTGCTGTAAGATCTCTGACAGGCACGATGACAAGGAACTTGGAGTAATGATCCATCATTGTCAGAGCGTAGCTGTAGCCGGAACGTGTGGGACCCAACTTCACATGGTCCAGAGCAACAATTTCACACGGCTTTTGAGTCTTAATTGGATGTAGAGGGGCCTTCTGATCTCTTCGACCTTCCTTGGTGATACTACAGGTGGGACACTCTCGGCACCAACTCTCAATGTCACTCCTCATCCCAACCCAATAGAAGCGACGACGGATGGTAGCTTCGGTCTTTTGTACCCCGAAGTGACCAGATCTGTCATGATACGCCTCAAGTATCATCTGTGCGTCTCTTCTTGGTACGAGGATCTGATGAAGCCTTTCACCTGTGACAGGATCAAGAGTGTTTCTATGTAGAAGGCCTCGTTGGACAAACAGGCGCTTCCTCTGTCGCCAAAGGCGTTTTAATTCCACGTCATGAAGACCTCTCTTTACACGGGTTGGTATTCTTCCTGTAAGCAGGAAATCTGACAATTCTCCTAAAACTCTGCTCTCTTCTTGGAACGTTTTCCACAGAGATGGCTCCTGGAGGGATTCAGCAGCTGTTTTCGCCAGAGATTCTCCTTCTACAGGGACACCAATAGCAACCTGTTGGGCAAACTTGTTGTAGAATGGTGGCATCTCCACCTCTTCCCAGATGTCTTCTCGGGGTGGTTCTTCTCCCACAGGCAACTTTGAGAGTGCATCAGCGTTAGCGTTGGACTTGCCACTGCGATACTTGACAGAGAACTTGTAATTCGCGAGTCTTGAGGCCCACCGTTGTTCAAGGGCTCCCAGTCGAGCAGTGTCCAGATGCGCCAACGGATTGTTATCTGTGTACACGGTAAAGGGTGTGGCAGCCAGGTAGTCTTTAAACTTCTCTGTCACGGCCCAGACAAGCGCCAGAAGTTCGAGTTTGAAAGAACTATAGTTCTGGTCGTTCTTCTCCGCGCCTCTCAGACTCCTGCTGGCGTAGGCGATGACTCGCTCTTTGTTGTCCTGAACCTGGGACAACACTGCACCCAAACCTTGGTGACTTGCATCTGTGTACAAGCGGAATGGCTGACTGTAGTCGGGATAGGCTAGAATTGGTGGTTGCGTCAGAAGTGCTTTAAGCGCTTGAAAGGCTTCCTCTTGACGCGCTGTCCAGTCTACCGGAAGCTTTCGGTTGTAGTTTTCTCTGGGACAACCGCGCAACAACTCGTTCAGAGGCTCGGCTACTTGGGCGAAGTGTGGTATGAAACGCCGGTAGTAACCTGCGAATCCAAGGAAGCTTCGGACTTCTTTGACGGTAGTTGGTCTTCGCCAGTTCTGGACTGCAGTGATCTTTTCAGGATCAGGTTGGACGCCTTGTGCGCTCACGACATGCCCAAGGTAGTGAACTTGGGGTTTCAACAGGTAGCACTTGGAGGGCTTCACCTTTAGGCCGTGCTGTATAAGTACCTTGAATACCTCGGACAGGTGACGAAGGTGTTCTTGGTATGTCCGGGAGAATACAATAACATCGTCCAGGTACAGTAGCACACTCTGGAAATTCTCATGGCCGAGGCACCTCTCCATAAGCCGTTGGAATGTGGCTGGGGCATTACATAGCCCAAATGGCATACTATTGAATTCAAAGAGTCCCATCGGGGTCGTAAACGCAGTCTTTTCACGATCTTCAGGCGCCATAGGGACTTGCCAGTATCCACTGGTTAAGTCCAGGGTCGAGAAACAGGTAGCTGATCCCAAAGCCGTTAGAGATTCCTCAATCCGCGGCAATGGGTATGCGTCTTTGTGCGTGACGTTGTTGAGTTTACGATAGTCCACACACAATCGTAGGGTTCCGTCTTTCTTCTTGACAAGGAGTAGCGGGGCTGCCCAGGGGCTGTTACTCTCCCGGATGACATCAGCATCTCGCATCTCTTGGATCAACTTTTTCACCGGTTGGTACATCGCGGGTGGTATTAGACGGTGACGCTCCTTGATTGGATGGTGGTCGCCAGTCAGAATGCGATGTTGTATGGTCGTGGTCTTACCAAAGTCCAATGGGTGTTTGCTGAATGCCTGTTGGTAACGCTTGGCCACATTGCGAACCCCATTGATGTGCTCTATAGGGGTATTGGCGTCTCCCACGTTCAATTCATCCCACCACGACTTCGTGGCTCCATTCTGAATGTTCTCAGCAGCTTGGGTGGAACGCTGTGTGGCGGTAGAATCACCAGAGAGAATGTCTTCTGGTGCTAACCGGTGTAGCAGGGCCACAGAGTGGAACTTGTGGAGGTTCACGGGAGCATCGCCCAAGTTGACTAAGCGGACAGGAACACGTCCATTGGAAACTGTGACAAGGCTGCGGGCAGCCATGACAAGTGGTTGGCCATCTACCTGTATGGGTTGTAGCAAGGCCTCGTAGTCCTGATTTTCTATGCCCGGACGGGCACGGCACCACACCATAGTTTCTGTTCCAGGCTGTAGGGTTACTGGATGGGTATCTTGGATCCGGACTCGACCAATTTCACCTTGTTTGTTGGCGAACTTGTGGTGGGCATTGAGTACACGAATGGCCCGCTGAATGGTCTGCTGGTCACTGGGAGAAGCTGTAAGGAGAGAGGCATGCAAGGCATCCAACACTTCTGCAAAACAATGGCGTAAAACATTCATGCCTAATATTACAACTGCAAACCTATCATCCTCTACATCAGTGACAATTACACCCTGTCTAGGCAGTTTCAAGTCCCCAATCTGGATAGTGGATTCCCAATAACCCTGCTGTGGTATGGGCTGTCCATTGCTGGCACACAGATTTATCCATGTGTCAGGTGTTCTATTCAACACACCTAAGTCCCAATGTTCAAGGAACACCTGCTTGCGCAGGGTTGTTACCTGAGATCCAGTGTCCACCAACGCTGTCAGAGGGACGCCGTTCACCCGGATTGTGATGTGTGGGCAGGCTGAGACGAAGCGTGACAATGGCACTGAAGATTCACCTGGGCCCTTCTTCTTTCCTCCCGAGGGGCGGCCCGCTGCCTCGGGGGTGGCCCGTTTAACTGAAAACACTGAGGCCTGGTGTGTCCATATCTATGGCAATAGGTACAGTATGGCCTCTCACTCTGCGGAGGTTTCACTGAAGACGGACGTCTGGGTGGCGACTCAGGTGAGATGTTGAGACTTCGCAAAGGATCACTGGACGATGAAGACGGCTGGGTCAGACGATCTAGACGGACGGTGATCTGTTCCATGGCACGGGTCAGATGATCCACTCGGGCCAGAAGGTCATCTCTGGAGTCTGCTGGTGTAGTCTGCGCAGTTTGGGCAGCAGGTGAGGTACCCAGAGGTAGTGGCAGGACAACTGGAGCAATGCTTGTTGAGGGTCCAGGTGAGGGAGCACAGATGACTGGGCTCGGCTGGGGCTGCTCCTGTCCCAAGACCTGGATGGCAAGGGCCTTGAAGTCAGCAAACGTGATGCTGGGATGTTGTGCAGCAAGCATTCGCAACTGACTCTGGAGCAATGTGGTACCCGCCCCTTCTATGAAGCGGTCAAGCAAGATTTTATCAGAGTCCACATTTTCACGTGGATCCACTTGCACCACAGCTCTGAACGCCTCTTGGAGGGATAAAGCATAGTCTCGCAGGGTCTCACCAGGTAGTTGTCGTCTGGAAAAGAAGCGCATCTTTACCTCGGAGACAGATCGCACGTCAAAGTTCACCTGGAGTTTGTCCAGAATTTGCCCAGGGGTTCTTTTGTCAGAGGCAGGCCAGGATTTGACCTCCCTAGCTGCAGCACCCTCAAGCTGGCCCAGCAGGATCTGTATCTGCTGTTCTGTATTCAGAGGATAGAACTGGAAGAGAGACAGCATCTTCTCACGAAAGTCCCTGAGGGTATGCGCCTCCCCTTTGTAGCGCGGCAGCCATGGTGCACCAGGGTAAAATGGCATGGAGAATGGTAGGCTGCTCGCCATGGGCACTGCTGGATCACCAGAAACAGATGGAACAATGTCACTTTGCTCAGTCATGTTGTTTGCAGGTATGACTGGAATTAGGTCGCCGTCTCTTTAAGAAACTCAACTGCTTGCTGGCAGGGAATGGAGACTCCAACTTGGAATGCTGTCCCTTTAAGAATGCTGTAGCTATTAACAGAGTCACTGTGATGCAGGCTGACGGTGTGCTCCCCCTCTTTAATGGTGGCACTCCCCACGGACACGGTACACGGAAAACACTCGCTGGGGCCGTGGGAGGACTGAAGACAAGGACAGGGAGGCACAGTACTCACTGACAGCAACTGCAGCGTGGACCAGAGATCAGCGGTGCACAGCAGGGACGGTGATGCGGCACTGGAGAGTCAGAAATGGCGCCGGCACGTTCGCCTTTCACTTTCTTGTATGGGTGCGCTGGAGCATTGCGCTCAGCATTCTGGGCTCTCCTAAGATGGTGGCAGATGGGTCTCCTGGCCTCATGGGCAGTGCTAAAAATCTCCCGCACTTTTGCAAGGTACAGTTAACCCTTTGTGGGCGTTCTTACACAGCGATGTGGCGCAGCAAACAAGTCCTGGGCGTTTTAACTCTTCCAGGGCTGTAACACACTGAGAGGACAGTCTTTAGGGATTACTTCAGGGGTATAGGGCTCCCCCCTCTTTGTGGCAAGCACTCTCAGGGAATAAACTTGATCTTAGTAAAGTCCACAATAAAGACCGATGCTCTGGAGCCAATTTGGCGCACTTGTCGTGGCGACTTTCTCAAAATGGCACACCCCCGTATCCTGTTCGTGACGCCAGTTTTTCTTGCAGTGACCAGATGGAAGGTAACGCTGCAGTTGGGATTGCGGGGTGCAAACAGCGCAGACTTGTCACGGTCTCTGGGCACGAGGGCGCAGCGCTGGTGCTGTCCCACGTTACCACCACTGGTACCGGTGATGAGGGGGCTGCACAAATGTTGGTGGTGATTGTTCCCCCGGGGCGCTTCCCCTATACTGTGCCGACTGGTGGTGTTTGGGGCGCCCTGATGTTGTCGGTGCAGAGTCAGACACAGAAACGGTTGTAAAGTTGAACTTTTACTTCCATGGGTGTGGAGGCACAAATGCTTAAACAGTTTCTTCAATACAAAACAACGGGGTACGCCTGGTGACACAGCAAAGTCCTGGGGTGCAGGGTAGACTTGATGAAAGGTGTTCCTAGCCCTTATACTTCAGTGTTACAGCCCTAAGGTGCGTCTGGGCTCCTATTTGGCACATAGGAGGATGCCCACCATGATACTAGTACATAATATTCCCCACTCACGTTATGTGGCCCTGATAGCTCAGAGTTTTGGGGTGCAATAGTCAGGGTGGCAGGATATTCCACAGGTCTGGCCTTGGCCCCTGGATCCTGTGATACTTGCTATGGAGCGCGTGTTCCAGAATGTTCTCTCCACAGTCTCAGGCTGACAAGATAATGATGCTTGACTTCCTTCAGGGCGATGGCTAGGCAGACAGGGGACAGGATCTTCTGAATAGCTGGAGTATGTCAGCTCTCCAACCTTCCTGGGCCTGTCTAGGACTTGAGATTCCTGCACTAAACTCACTGCTTTCTTCACAGGACATCACACTTATCTCCTCACCTCCTCCTCCTAACACTCCACACTTCTAACTCCTCACACGCAGGACCTTCCTGCAGGGGTGTTACCATGGGGACCCAGTGATCAGCTGACTCCTCCCCTTTTCCCAGGCGATGTCCTCCCATTGGACATTTGGTTACTATTCAATCCTATGGGAGGTGTAATGCATGTGTGAGGCTCACTAGGTGGCGCTGTGTTGTGTGAGACTCAGGACCCCCTGCTATGTCACACAGGCTATGAAGCAACAGGAAATAATACATTGCACAGAGTTCACCCTCAGCCCAGCCATAGCCAGCTCTGGGATGCCACACACCACATATACCAGAGGACCCGGCACTGACCCCTGGGGTACACCACATATACCAGAGGACTCGGCACTGACCCCTGGGGTACATCACATATACCAGAGGACCCGGCACTGACCCCTGAGGTACACCACATATACCAGAGGACCCGGCACTGACCCCTGGGGTACACCACATATACCAGAGGACCAGTCTGAGCTACAGTCATTGTGTCTTTTTTCAACCTCAGTAACTACAGTATGTAAATAAAACTCGAAGCTCTTTTATATTGAATCCCTGGCAGTCAGTCAGCTCTGTGGTATTATCACAATGTGACTTCTCCAATTTTACCCTAAAATGAATTTCCTCTCCACCCATGTACGTCAATGTTCTCATGAATGTAATGTACAGCACCATGGAATGAATAAATACTAATAAAGATGTGTAGGGAACTGCCATTTCTACTAGTATATAATGTATCTGGCTTCTTTGCCCCTGCAGTTTGGCTTCAGAGACCCCAGGCATTTAGTGCAAGTTTTGTTTTGTAAATACAGTGAGTCAGACACATGTGAGGCAGAGCTGCTGGGGGGAGAGATGTGAGCAGAGCTGCTGAGCCAGACATGTTATGTCTGGGGGAGTCTAAGAGCCACTTGTTCCTCTTTACTTCACAGTATATAGTTAGGTATGTGTTACCCCCTATATACTCACAGGACCTAGCTAGTAACCGTAGTTAGGGATCCATATATATATATATATATATAGTTCAGGGCAGTGATAGGTTAGGCTTCCGAAGGCCAACTAGCTAGTTAGAGGCCCGGTGGCACTAGTAGTTTAGCTGGCAGGTTAAGGACTCAGTGTTAGGGTAGTCAGGCCTGCATCTACTGCCGTCACCGTCGCCCTGTTTGCTGCCTGTGAAGAATCTCACCATCATCATCATCATCATCTCCTGATCGGCTGTCTGTCATCTCCTGGAAGAATCCGAGGATCCACAGTCATCCACAGGGGCCCCTGGATCTCTTCTGTTGCCTGGAGGTATTGTGCACTGGACTCTTGCTATATATCTATATATATACCCGGGTATATAACCTAAGACGGTTGAGGACTTGCTGGTTGTTGTAGTATTGCTGTGTTCTGAGTATATTGTATGTATGTATTATTACCCTGTTGATTCTTATAAAGCTACTGTTATAACCTTATGTGGTATCTGTATGTATTCTTCAGACTGTGAGATTAGTACAGTGATCCTTGTTAAGGCTACTAACTGTACTTCATGGGTAAGTCCCAGGAAGAGATCCTCCCTGTAATACAGAGGCTCTATCCTGGGTGGGGGCACTGATATATTTCATATATGTTCCCATTATACACACAGGTCAGCGCCAGAGTCTGTTGCGGGAGGGATAATACTCATACCCCCCCCAAATAGGGCTACAGATGTAACAATAATAATAATAATACTAATTAATAACATAGAATGTTTTTGGTTCTTGTAGACTTCACAATATTTAATGTCTTAGGAATTGCAGTATTTCCTTTGGATCCGATCTCCATACTACAATGGTAACTTTCAGCCAATGTCATCCATTTTACAAGCTACAGAGATGGTTTTTTTTATCTTTTTGTTAGAATGTTATCTAATAAGTTTTATGCGGCAATCCCTTATGTTCCAGACTATGAAGAAAGTGAAATAGTAATGGGGTGAGGCTCGACTTCCGTGTAACTTGGGTTATACAGCCAGTAAGTGTTCAACCATTCTCTTCTTGGCTAAGAATTGGGCTCTTCAAGGGTGGGGGATTAGGCACCTATTCTCACCATCTAAATATAAGGCAGATAGGACCCACTTTCTCCAGAGACCTCATATCTGCTTAACATCTATTACATTGTACTTTATCTTCAGTAACGTATGACTCCTTATAGAAGACATGACCCTTCAGTACACTCTTTATGCGACCATTCAAGTCTATGGCAGAAGAGCAGGCACAGACAAAGTCCGTGGTCGGCCCGATGTGTTCCAGTTTATTACATATTACTCAGATTTTGTGTGTTCATGCGATGGTCTCATGAAGACCTATAGATGTCATAGAAGACCCCCATTTATGAGCCAGAACAAAGAGATGTCACATAGTAATGTGCGGAGACTGAAAATACACCCAGAATGGGACCTGTCAATGGCAGGTATACAGCAGGTAGAGGATTTCTAGAAGCCAGAAGATTTTCTATCCACAAACTGCACAAAAACTGCAGAAGGTGTAATAAATAATACAGTAATAAAGGAGAAGCTTGTGTGCAATGTTCTTACCTCTGTCTCTTCCTCTCCCGCTCTCTGTACACAGATATCGTCCTCTTAATTTATATCCTGCATGAGGTTGCTGTTTATTTCCTCTATTTCCTGCAATGAGAACAATGGGCTGTGCCCCAGATACGCTGGTGTGTATTAAAGATGTCTGGTGTGAGCCGTCTCTTTATATTCGTTGGAACTGTCACAATCTATTTGTATTTGACTCTCAGGGCAATGGGAGGTGTCGCGGTACCAGATTCACAAATGTATTGGCGTCAGCCCAGTGCACACTTAGGCTCTAATCCCCACACAATGGTCACTTGGGCACGGCTGCCATGGCCGGGTACTATGTAAATCACGCATACTCTCAGGACTAGGTCTCACACAAGCAGTCTTGAGCAGTAGGGATTTCTTCTCTTATGCTAGGTTCACACTAGCATTCGTCGCTCCGTCGTTTGGGTCCGCATTGGAGACCCGAAAGACGGAGAGCCTGTCTGCTTAAAAAGCATTTACCCGCGGACCGCATAGACTGTAATGGGGTCTGCTGGGTTTCCGCTAGTTTTATGTTCCTTGCAGGACTTTTCTCTCTGCCGATTTTAGGCAGAATCTGTGGTGGAGTCTCCTACAGATGTGACCCTAGTCTTACTAACTAGTAAAGTCGGGCGAATCGTCTCACAATGAGCAGGAATTGTTCTAAATATTCCAAATTGTTCACTTTTTACCAAAACCAAACAATTTAGGATTCATCTTGGGCTAACTAAAATGGCCACTATGACATGATTTTCAATAAATTATTATTTTCCGGGATCTCTTCACACCCCAGAGTATAATAGGTGGAGGTCCAGGGGAGGTGTAAGAAATAGAAACCATTTATACTCACCTTCCGTTACCTCTTTCATTCCTCCTTGTCCCGTCCCACAATCTGTTTCTGCCTCCTCCGTGTTTGTGATGTCTCAGAAGAGTGCCAGAGCCAGTGCCTGATGCTTCTCTGTGACGTCACATGCCTGGGGTCAGCTCTGAGACCTGTGATTGGCCACAGCAGTTGTGTGGAAGGCAATGCACGTCAATGCTCTCTGACAATACAATCTCATCATGTCATGGCAAATAGGACACAGAAGAGGCCTAACCTAGGACACGTGTGAGTATTTGTTTTATTTTTATCACCTTTCAGGCTAGGAAAAAGGACAGAAAAATGGCATCCAAGGACTGTTTTGCTGAATTCTGCTTAATGCAACTTTACAATATGCTCCTGCATTGATATCCATGTACATGAGAGTGGGGATTCAGGCCCAAGATGGCAGCTGCTCTGGTCCTGGGCCTGTCTCACAGTCTAATAGTGGTGACAGATAACATTTTCTCGCTAATCCTCCGCCAAGCCCAGAGCAGTACAGTGTAGAGTGGAAATGATTGTGATAGTTTTTCTCCAAGTCATGCCCAATGCAGTAGACTCATGTCAGATGGAATGTGTAACATAGTGTATGACACTGTCAGGGCTCCTAGGACTATATATCTATAATACATAGTGTATGACACTGTCAGGGCTCCTAGGACTATATATCTATAATACATAGTGTATGACACTGTCATGGCTCCTAGGACTATATATCTATAAAACATAGTGTATGACACTGTCAGGACTCCTAGTACTATATATCTATAATACATAGTGTGTGACACTGTCAGGGCTCCTAGGACTATATATCTATAATACATAGTGTATGACACTGTCAGGGCTCCTAGGACTATATATCTATAATACATAG
This sequence comes from Leptodactylus fallax, assembly GCA_947044405.1. NCBI lineage: Eukaryota > Metazoa > Chordata > Amphibia > Anura > Leptodactylidae > Leptodactylus > Leptodactylus fallax. The sequence goes on from CAMRHE010000413.1 coordinate 786,573, forward strand.
TGTCTGACACCGTCAGGGCTCCTAGGACTATATCTATAATACATAGTGTATGACACTGTCAGGACTCCTAGGACTATATATCTATAACACATAGTGTATGACACTGTCAGGACTCCTAGTACTATATATCTATAATAAAGTAGTAAAAAAACAGGGTATGTATGAGCGCTACTTAATCAGCCAGACATGTATTAAAATTGAAACTTTTTTTATTGGATCACAATGTTACTCCACAAGGTGGCGATACAAAGTATGACAACGCGTTTCGACATCTTAACTGACGTCTTCATCAGGCCAACTGGATAAGAATCAAATAAAACAGTGGTATAGTATAATGTATAATAAATAATACAAGATATAATAAAAACATTGTTATACATAAGAAACAATCTACAAGTATATACATAGGTACACACAAACACATGTATGCATGTATGTACACACATATCCCAGCACACATATAAATGTACACATATGGTGGCAATCACCAAATGGTTAATGTATAAATAAGTAAAATGAAAAGTGAATGGATTGGTATAAGAACAAATATGGGTTAGATAAATGTGAAAAATAGTTATAGTTAATAAGAAAGAGGAGATGGGGGATATATATGGTACCAAGATTAGCTGATTAGGTAGGTAATAATAGAATAGGGGGATATATATGAATACGTCTAGGAAATAATTGTAATAGATGAAAAGAAGGGGGGAGGGATATGGTTGTGAGATACAATAGATGAATGAGTAGTCAATACATCTGGTTTATAAAAGGTGGTGGAGTGTGAGAGTATATCTAATTGATACAATAAATAATTAGGATAGGGATGGAGTAGTTGATAAAAAATGGAGTGAAGGATAGTTGATGAAAAAATAAATAAATAAATAATTCAATGGAAAATATCTATAATACATAGTGTATGACACTGTCAGGACTCCTAGGACTATATATCTATAATACATAGTGTATGACACTGTCAGGGCTCCTAGGACTATATCTATAAAACATAGTGTATGACACTGTCAGGGCTCCTAGGACTATATATCTATAAAACATAGTGTATGACACTGTCAGGACTCCTAGGACTATATATCTATAATACATAGTGTATGACACTGTCAGGACTCCTAGGGCTATATATCTATAATACATAGTGTATGACACTGTCAGGACTCCTAGGGCTATATATCTATAATACATAGTGTATGACACTGTCAGGACTCCTAGGACTATATATCTATAATACATAGTGTATGACACTGTCAGGACTCTAGGACTATATATCTATAATACATAGTGTATGACACTGTCAGGACTCCTAGGGCTATATATCTATAATACATAGTGTATGACACTGTCAGGACTCCTAGGGCTATATATCTATAATACATAGTGTATGACACTGTCAGGACTCCTAGGGCTATATATCTATAAAACATAGTGTATGACACTGTCATGGCTCCTAGGACTATATATCTATAATACATAGTGTATGACACTGTCAGGACTCCTAGGGCTATATATCTATAAAACATAGTGTATGACACTGTCATGGCTCCTAGGACTATATATCTATAATACATAGTGTATGACACTGTCAGGACTCCTAGGACTATATATCTATAATACATAGTGTATGACACTGTCAGGACTCCTAGGGCTATATATCTATAAAACATAGTGTATGACACTGTCAGGACTCCTAGGACTATATATCTATAATACATAGTGTATGACACTGTCAGGACTCCTAGGGCTATATATCTATAAAACATAGTGTATGACACTGTCATGGCTCCTAGGACTATATATCTATAAAACATAGTGTATGACACTGTCAGGGCTCCTAGGACTATATATCTATAAAACATAGTGTATGACACTGTCAGGACTCCTAGGGCTATATATCTATAAAACATAGTGTATGACACTGTCAGGGCTCCTAGGACTATATATCTATAAAACATAGTGTATGACACTGTCGGGGCTCCTAGGACTATATATCTATAAGACATAGTGTATGACACTGTCAGGACTCCTAGGACTATATATCTATAATACATAGTGTATGACACTGTCGGGGCTCCTAGGACTATATATCTATAAAACATAGTGTATGACACTGTCAGGACTCCTAGGACTATATATCTATAATACATAGTGTATGACACTGTCAGGACTCCTAGGGCTATATATCTATAAAACATAGTGTATGACACTGTCATGGCTCCTAGGACTATATATCTATAATACATAGTGTATGACACTGTCAGGACTCCTAGGGCTATATATCTATAAAACATAGTGTATGACACTGTCAGGACTCCTAGGACTATATATCTATAATACATAGTGTATGACACTGTCAGGACTCCTAGGGCTATATATCTATAAAACATAGTGTATGACACTGTCATGGCTCTTAGGACTATATATCTATAAAACATAGTGTATGACACTGTCAGGGCTCCTAGGACTATATATCTATAAAACATAGTGTATGACACTGTCAGGGCTCCTAGGACTATATATCTATAATACATAGTGTATGACACTGTCAGGGAACCTAGGACTGTATATCTATAATACATAGTGTATGAGTGTCTCCCCCATAGAGTTCTATGAACTGCAGCTTATCATCATTGAATTTAGCAGTTTATAGGCAGGAGAGGAGCTAGAAGAATTTTCCTCTGACAAGATATAATACAAAGTTTTGTATATTCAGCAGAACTATTCATTTACATAAAATATTTGAAACTATACATACTCATTAACCCTTGAATGACACGGCCCCATTTTTCAAATTTGACAAATGTCCCTTTATATTGCAATAACTTTGAGACACTTTAACTTACACAAGGGATTTTGAGACTGTTTCTTCATGACACATTGTACTTCATGTTAGTGGTAAATACTGATTGATATTTTTTGCATTTATTTATAGAAAAAAATAGGAAATTTGATGGAATATGTTTTTAAATTTGCAATTTTCAAAATGTGAAATGCTCTGCTTTTCAGACAGATACACACATGGACAAAATAGTTGGTACCTCCCTCATTTAATGAAAGAAAAACCCACAATGGTCACAGAAATAACTTGAATCTGACAAAAGTAATAATATATAAAAATTCTATGAAAATGAACAAATGAAAGTCAGACATTGCTTTCCAACCAGGCTTCAATAGAATTTTTAAAAAAAGAAAACTCATGAAACAGGCCTGGACAGAAATGATGGTTCCCTTATCTTAATATTTTGTTGCACAACCTTTTGAGGCAATCCCTGCAATCAGACGATTCCTGTAACTGTCAATGAGACTTCTGCACCTCTCAGCAGGTATTTTGGCCACTCCTCATGAGCAAACTGCTCCAGTTGTCTCAGGTGTGAAGGGTGCCTTTTCCAGACGGCATGTTTCAGCTCCTTCCAAAGACGCTCAATAGGATTTAGGTCAGGGCTCATAGAAGGCCACTTCAGAATAGTCCAATGTTTCCCTCTTAACCATTCTTGGGTGTTTTTAGCTGTGTGTTTTGGGTCATTATCCTGTTGCAAGACCCATGACCTGCGACTGAGACCAAGCTTTCTGACACTGGGCAGCACATTTCTCTCTAGAATCCCTTGATAGTCTTGAGATTTCATTGTACCCTGCACAGATTCAAGACACCCTGTGCCAGATGCAGCAAAGCAGCCCCAGAACATAACAGAGCCTCCTCCATGTGTCACAGTAGGGACAGTGTTCTTTTCAAGATATGCTTCATTTTTCCATCTGTGAACATAGAGCTGATGTGCCTTGCCAAAAATTTAGATTTTTGTCTCATCTGTCCATAGGACATTCTCCCAGAAGCTTTGTGGCTTGTCAACATGTAGTTGTCAACAAATCATAAAAAAGCCAGACTGGAATTTGCCAAACTACATTGTGGGTTTTTCTTTCATTAAATGAGGGGTACCAACAATTTTGTCCACATGTGTAGTCATACCACCCAAATACATGAATAAATATTATCTATTATATCTCTGCTTTATATTGGCATTATCTTTTATTCGTCCTGTAATTTATTTTGGATGTTAGAAGGTTTACAAGTGTAACAGCGATTTTCTAGATTTATAAGAAAATTTCCCAAACCCATTTGTTAAGAACCACTTCAGTCCTGAAGGGGATTATAAAGTCTTGTATATTAGATACCCCCCATAAATCACCCCTTTTTGACCACTGCAACCATCAAATAATTCAAAAGCACATTTGGGAGGTTTTTTAACTCTTTAAGCATTTCACGGAAATTACAACAATATGGAGGTGAAATATAGACATTTCATTTTTTTCAATAATACATTCTTTTAATCCTAAAATTATCACATTCACAAAGGGTTAAATGAGAAAATATATTTCACAGTTTGTTATGCAATTTCTCCTGAGCACAGAAATACCCCACATGTGGTTTTATACTGATGTTTGGGCACATAGCAGGGCTCAGAAGGGAAAGGGTTAAGGAGGGCCTCAAAATGTCCCTAACCTGCAAGTATTTATAGAAGGCTTTACGGGGCACATAATGTCTATGAGTTAGATCTTCAAATGACAGAAGGGAACGCTCATGGAACAAATCGCGAGCATGGATGATCCCTATATTAATCCAATTACAGATGTCAAGAGAATGTTAATAGGAACTTCAGTAGAAGAGATAGTAGGGATTTTACGTGGTCAGGTCCTGTGGCATGCAGTAAATCGGCCCAAGAATATAGAGAGGCCGTTACTGTTTGTAGTGGGCAATATTTTTTCTCGGGAGAGGGCGATTGAAAGCCAAGCAAGGAAATTAGGGGTATTCCAACAGCCTCCCTTTCTACATTTACCCAGCCTAAGTCTGACTCTTCTGACCACCAATGAATAAGTTGGGAAAAGATGGACAAGTAATACTTCCGAATAACCCCTATCCCGCACACGGATTTAGATCTGGCTACAGCAGAGAGTCTAATTCTGGGCTTCCTTCCTTTCCATATATGTATACATTTATATGGTAAGTGGTACATTGTATGTGGTAAGTGATACATTGTATATGGTAAGTGATACATGGTATGTGGTAAGTAGTACATTGTATAAGGTAAGTAATACATTGTATATGGTAAGTGATACATGGTATGTGGTAAGTGATACATTGTATATGGTAAGTGATACATTGTATATGGTAAGAAGTACATTATATATGATAAGAGATACATTATATATGGTAAGTGATACATTATATATGGTAAGTAGTACATTATATATGGTAAGTGATACATTATATATGGTAAGTGATACATTATATATGGTAAGTGATACATTGCTGATTTCACAAATTATCCCCAAGTATCTACCTTGGGTGGTCTAAAAAGATAGAATCCGAGGTCAGCGTATCTCTAATCACTAAAGGCACTCCCTTCCTCAATGCTGTGCAGGAGGCCATGTAAATGTGGGGGATTGTCTAGGTGAGATTTTAGACGCTTTATCATTGTGGAATTGCCTCTGTTATAGTAACAAGACTCCACATCCCAATGTCTCAGCCTCGTTCCATAGGAGACTACGTTACGTTATATTTTCAGCACCATTGAGAAAAATTAGATCTTAGTAGAGTGCTGGGGAACACCAAGCCTCGAAGCAGAAGATCACGTAACTCAGCATGAGCTAAAACACTTAGTGAGAGACGTCCTGTTACATCTGCATTCACAAAGGAGAAACAATAGGAACAGAAACCGCATTTCGTAAGTCGGAAACAAGAAATGAGAGCAAAAAAGAAAAACAACATTCACTCAGCTCTACGTCTCAGTGAAGGCTTGTTTAGTAGCCGGCCACTTGGCTAGAGAGGACATGGCTTAGGTTATCATCAGAAGAATAATCCATCACTTATCTATGGGTCACATCGCAGGGTCAGCTAAAACCAAGGTAAGTAGATTAATAAGGAAACAACACCCGACTGACAAGTTCTCTGCTGTCTTATACTTTATATTTAAACTTTTCCGGAAGTGATTCAGATGTTTGTGGTTTTATTTGGGGTAAACACCCATAGCATAGAGTTACATAGCAAAGTGTTACACATAGTGTCAGGATCTGCAGGATGTTCCTGTTTGTATATTTTGCAAAACAGAACTTTTTTTTTTTCTGTCTAAGACACCTGCAAAGAGTTTGACAGCAGATACAGCCCACGTGCACACCAATCTATCCCTGTATATAACAAACTGGTCAATACATGGTAGATTATATAATTACAATATTAAGCGTAATAAATTCTTCCAATAGTTATATAAGTAGTGATATACCCCAATAGGCAAACTTTTTTGTTCAGCGTGCCGATTGCAATTGAAAAATCAAAGATGAGGTACTCGGAGTGCCGGGCAATAATTGTAAGGCTGACGACCCCTAAACTAAAGTCATATACCACAAACCATAACACAGAAGTGCTGCCACCAGGTGTTTCTGGACGCATGTGTGTATGTGGCATCCCAGAGCTGGCTATGGCTGGGCTGAGGGTGAACTCTGTGCAATGTATTATTTCCTGTTGCTTCATAGCCTGTGTGACATAGCAGGGGGTCCTGAGTCTCACACAACACAGCGCCACCTAGTGAGCCTCACACATGCATTACACCTCCCATAGGATTGAATAGTAACCAAATGTCCAATGGGAGGACATCGCCTGGGAAAAGGGGAGGAGTCAGCTGATCACTGGGTCCCCATGGTAACACCCCTGCAGGAAGGTCCTGCGTGTGAGGAGTTAGAAGTGTGGAGTGTTAGGAGGAGGAGGTGAGGAGATAAGTGTGATGTCCTGTGAAGAAAGCAGTGAGTTTAGTGCAGGAATCTCAAGTCCTAGACAGGCCCAGGAAGGTTGGAGAGCTGACATACTCCAGCTATTCAGAAGATCCTGTCCCCTGTCTGCCTAGCCATCGCCCTGAAGGAAGTCAAGCATCATTATCTTGTCAGCATGAGACTGTGGAGAGAACATTCTGGAACACGTGCTCCATAGCCAGTATCACAGGATCCAGGGGCCAAGGCCAGACCTGTGGAATATCCTGCCCCCCTGACTATTGCACCCCGAAACTCTGAGCTATCAGGACCACATAACGTGAGTGGGGAATATTATGTACTAGTATCATGGTGGGCATCCTCCTATGTGCCAAATAGGAGCCCAGACGCACCTTAGGGCTGTAACACTGAAGTATAAGGGGCTAGGAACACCTTTCATCAAGTCTACCCTGCACCCCAGGACTTTGCTGTGTCACCAGGCGTACCCCGTTGTTTTGTATTGAAGAAACTGTTTAAGCATTTGTGCCTCCACACCCATGGAAGTAAAAGTTCAACTTTACAACCGTTTCTGTGTCTGACTCTGCACCGACAACATCAGGGCGCCCCAAACACCACCAGTCGGCACAGTATAGGGGAAGCGCCCCGGGGGAACAATCACCACCAACATTTGTGCAGCCCCCTCATCACCGGTACCAGTGGTGGTAACGTGGGACAGCACCAGCGCTGCGCCCTCGTGCCCAGAGACCGTGACAAGTCTGCGCTGTTTGCACCCCGCAATCCCAACTGCAGCGTTGCCTTCCATCTGGTCACCGCATGTACTGCTATTCAGGGGCATAACTAGAAAAGACTGGGCCCCTTAGCAAACTTTTGACTTGGGGTCCACCCCCCACGGCTTAGAGCCCCCTTTCCTGGCCCCCACAGATTATAATGCCCCATTTACACACAATATAATGTCCCATAGTGGACTCCACACAGTATAATGTCCCATAGTGTCCCATCCAGACAGTATAATGTCCCATAGTGGACCCTCCACATAGTATAATGTCCCATAGTGTCCCATCCACACAATATTATGCCCCATAGTCGCCAATCCACACAATATTATGCCCCATAATCGCCGATCCACACAGTATTATGCCCCATTGCGGCCCCAACGACATTCATTGCAAATATTGCAAAATTTTTGTCTTCAGCATAACCCAAAATTTTTGAGGTTCACCATCCATAAACTATCATTATACTCTGGGGTCTGAAAAGATAATGAACGGAAACCCAGGAGAGATGACAAACATAAAAATCAGTGGTATTTACCTCTCCTGGGCTCAACCGTGGTCCTCTTCAATGATGTCACAGATTTGGGTTACGCCATTATGTTTTCTGACGCTGGCCTGACCCACATCACGTCTGTGACGTCACTACAGAGGCCAAAGACTACATGGAGTCACACCGGAGCGCAGCAGAGGTAACACTTTATTTTGTGTTCGCTCACCTCCCCTGGGCCTCTCTGAAGAGACCCCAATGTATAATGATGGCAGTATTTGTTGGGGTTTGCTCAACAAATACTCTTGCCGTAAGCCTGTGGCCTTACTTACCGATCTCTGCTCCTGCTCACGGCTGCCTCCGCTTCCTCTTTTTCCTGGAGGGCAGTAATGGGGATGGGTAAGTAGATAGGGCCCGTTATCTGCTGTACTTACACTACTGCTGCTATTTCCCGAGACACACCTGTACCTTCCCTGAGGGTTGTCACACTATGTGTCTGGATGCAGCTATAGCGTCATGAAGCATCATGGTGTACTGATGTACTGCTTGGTAAAATAGCCTTGTGAATTGTGTTGAGTAAACTTGGCAGTAGATGTCTTCTCGCAAACACGAAGACCTGCAGCATAACCTGGCACACCCAAGACAATATTGACTTAATGATTTACATAAGTGTCTACACAAGCCAGATTTCAGCATATAAATATATATCATAGTTCTATAGATCCCACATACAGGGCAGGAGATTTGACACTGCTAGCTTCACTTGTGACAACCATGATGGGATCCTTCGTCATCTCTCTTACCATCTTCTGGGCCATCTCATGGACAGGTTAGATCTGTAATATTTTTGTGGCAGGTAGACTCTTCCTGCAGACTCTTCCATGTAGATATATCCTGTACATTATGCTTTAAGGATGAATTCCATATACCCTATCCTTAGAGAGCTACCAATATGGTGGACACCTACAACCAGCAACAGATTTTACCAAAATTGATCACAAAGTATGCCAGCTTAAAGGGAACTTCTTAGTAGGTCCTAACTCTGTGCTGAAATATTCATTGTCTTGAATACAAAACTATGGAGTCTGTCCACTTGGGCCGGGCCATTTGCCTAGAAGTCAGAACTTTGGAAGAGAAGAGACTTTCCAAATAATTTGCTTTCCTTGTCTATAAATTTGGCAATCCCATAATAAGACCCACGTTCTGTCTCCCAGGTCTCGCTCTCCATTGTCTTCAATGTATAAAAGAGAACAGTGACACGTGTGAGGAGGTCTCGGTGGAGTGTCCAAATAGTACCGGATGTTTGGTGGTCTCCGAACTCTATCACTCTCCTGAGTATTATTATGTTTCTTCTGTTAAATACAAAAGCAAATATTTTTTTTAGTACATTTTATACCATTACATGGACACTTTACATAACCTCACATAGCTATGTCAACAGAAAAATAAAAAAAATTATGAATTTTAGAAGACGGGGGAGAGAAAATATGAAAAAAGTCACCGAGCATTAACGTACAAACTGCCCTGCGTCCTTAAAGGGTTAAGCAAAATCTCATTCACTTTGCTGATATTGTAAAACGCAGCGTTTTTTTTTTTTTTTGTTTCCTGCTGTGTTATTGCAACGTAGGGCCTTAGTCTAACACAAAAAAGCCATTAAAAAAGTTGTGATAAAGTTTCTTGCCGTGGTATAGTTAACACATTAAGGGGCAAGTTAAATTTTGCTAAATCTGTACAATGTTTTTAGTCCAGGTTCACCAAAGCCCATCTCCCAGTAGTTGAGATTTTTGCTGAGCTGACCCCAAGACCTACAGGGACCGTAATGGGACAATAAAAGTATAAGAACATGAATGATATCGCTGAATCGTATCTAATGATCTTTATTTACAGGTAATAATATCGAAGAACACAATTTCAAGGGATGCATGTCTCCAACCAATTAATCCAAAGTTTGATGGAATGACAAAATGTGGCGGAGGATGTAACTAAACCTAATAAAGTATTCGCATCAATGTGTGTCAATGTGCTGGCAGTTTAATATGGTAAAAATAGTTGGTCATCCCAGCACTTTTCAGATCCGAGACACCACACAGTCAGAGATATGGCCACACAGTCAGAGACATGGCCACACAGAGACATGGCCACACAGTCAGAGATATGGCCACACAGTCACAGACATGGACACACAGACAGAGACATGGCCACACAGACAGAGATATGGCCACACAGTCAGAGACATGGCCACACAGAGACATGGCCACACAGTCACAGACATGGACACACAGACAGAGATATGGCCACACAGTCAGAGACATGGCCACACAGACATGGCCACACAGTCAGAGACATGGCCACACAGTCAGAGACATGGCCACACAGAGACATGGCCACACAGAGACATGGCCACACAGTCAGAGACATGGCCACACAGAGACATGGCCACACAGTCAGAGACATGGCCACACAGAGACATGGCTACACAGTCACAGACATGGCCACACAGAGACATGGCCACATAGTCAGAGACATGGCCACACAGTCAGAGACATGGCCACACAGTCAGAGACATGGACACACAGTCAGAGACATGGACACACAGACAGAGACATGGCCACACAGACAGAGATATGGCCACACAGTCAGAGACATGGACACACAGACAGAGACATGGCCACACAGTCAGAGACATGGCCACACAGTCAGAGACATGGCCACACAGACAGAGACATGGCCACACAGACAGAGACATGGCCACACAGTCAGAGACATGGCCACACAGTCAGAGACATGGCCACACAGACAGAGGCATGGCCACACAGACAGAGACATGGCCACACAGTCAGAGACATGGCCACACAGACACAGACATGGCCACACAGTCAGAGACATGGCCACACAGACACAGACATGGCCACACAGTCAGAGACATGGCCACACAGTCAGAGACATGGCCACACAGTCAGAGACATGGCCACACAGACAGAGGCATGGCCACACAGTCAGAGACATGACCACACAGACACAGACAAGGCCACACAGAGACATGGCCACACAGACACAGACAAGGCCACACAGTCAGAGACATGACCACACAGTCAGAGACATGGCCACACAGTCAGAGACATGGCCACACAGACAGAGGCGTGACCATACAGTCAGAGACATGACCACACAGACACAGACAAGGCCACACAGTCAGAGACATGACCACACAGTCAGACATATGGCCACACAGACAGAAACATGGCCACACAGTCAGGGATATGGCCACACAGTCAGAGACATGGCCACACAGTCAGAGATATGGCCACACAGTTGGAGACATGGCCACACAGACAGAGGCATGGCCACACAGTCAGAGACATGGCCACACAGACACAGACATGGACACACAGTCAGAGACATGGCCACACAGTCAGAGACATGGCCACACAGTCAGAGACATAGTCACACAGTCAGAGACATGGCCACACAGACACAGACATGGACACACAGTCAGAGACATGGCCACACAGACACAGACATGGCCACACAGACACAGACATGGCCACACAGTCAGAGACATGGCCACACAGACACAGACATGGCCACACAGACACAGACATGGCCACACAGTCAGAGACATGGCCACACAGACACAGACATGGACACACAGTCAGAGACATGATGCACTGCTGAAAACCTAAATTAGGCAACCTAATAACTGTTCTCCATTTCTTCCTGAAGTCTATATAAGTTTATGGACCCCCATTAACCCCTCCTGATCAGTCCTATTTCATTGCATCAAGCATATAAGTTAACACAATATAGCCAGAGATAACTGATTCTGGCAAATTAACCCTTTAGATCTTGTGATCATTACTGATCAGTTACAGAAGGGGGCTCCCTCAGTCTCCCTGAACCATGAGTAATGATCTCCAGGCTGTCATGTATAGATGCTTATTAGGTCCAACCATAGTCAGGATCTAATAGGAATCTACTAAAATGTATATAATACTGCACTCTCGAGGAATTGCAGTATATTGTGCAGACGATCAAGTTATCTCCTGTCCAAGTCTCCTTATGGAGCTAGAAAAATATGATAAAAATGTAAGAAAACATAAAAAAATATAAATGTAAACAAATAATAAAAGTTGAAAACCTTTTTTTCTTCTCCTAAATAAATAAAACAAAAACATAATTGATATTGCCTAAAAGTCCAAACTATTGGCGAGGTGCCAAATAACATTTCTAGCACTGTCATTCTTTTCTTTAATATCTTTCAGTATAAGAGACAAATAACATTATATGAGGAAAGAAAAGAAAAAATTAGAATGCTAGAAATGTTTTTTTGCACCTCGTCTCTGCTAAAAAGGAACTAAAAATATTCAGTAAAATATGTCTAGAAATTATACCAATAAAAATTATAGCTCACCACACAAAAACCAATCCCTCACACAGCTTTGTCAAGCACAAGGTAATAAATGTATGGGTGTCAGAATGTGGCGCCATCTTTGTTTTTGTTTTAGAAAAAGGGGGTTTTAGTTTGTACAAAAACTTACAAAAGTTGGTTTGGCTGTAACCATAATGAACAACAGAAAAAAATTACAATGTCATTAAATGAAACCTATTCTGAAAATACAATTTTTTTAAAATGAATTCCTATCAAAATTATTAGTAAAAGCTGAACAAAACATGATATATAGTCCAAAATGATGGAACAAGTAACTTATCACTCCAATAACCACCCTCATATGGCTACATTTATGGAAAAATTAAAAAAATATATATTACTTTTGAAATGAGAAAAAAAAATGTGTCCTGAAGGGGTTAAACAATGATACGAACATAAAGTATATGTATGGTCAATGTCAATTATTAACTCATTTTGGTGATATGAAAGCAGAATAATTGAAATTGTGAAAATTCCTAATTTTTTTTTAAAGCTTTCTGTAAATTTCTGTAAAGGGCGGAGACTTAACCCTTTCACTGCAAGTCACTTGATTACGACAGTAGACTAACAGATAGGCAACCTTATTTTATCCTTTATAGAACACATTTTCGCTAAAGAGGGGTCTCCTGACCACATAAGTTGCGATGTCTACCTCTACCTCATATTTCGCCTGTGCCATGCCTTGAGCTGTTTTGCTATTACAGGCCTGGACAATGTGATACTGCTGCTTGCATTAGATTATCGTTCTGTATTTTTTGCCTTTTTTAGTTGACGGAGTGTCGGTTTTAATTTGTGTTTCATAAATTGGTCTCAATCTGACAATATGGAGACGGAGCCCTGGACTTTATGTTTCTGAGGACCCTTGGACTGTGTGAATGTAGAGGGTGCAGGTAACTGTTCTGTGACATTCAGGAGGAGTCGGACAGATTATATAATTATATAGGGATTAGTTTTTGGCATGTTCAGCTGTTGAGTGAATGTCTGTGTAGTAGAGACGCTGCACTATAAAGAAACATGGCTGCTTGTAAGGGGTAAAGAACTTATGTGTAGCTTTGGTCCTATGACTTTTATATTTGGGGCACCCCTCAGGGATGGCACAGACACACAGCCAGACACATGAGATAGCAGTAGATGATAGAGTTGAGTGAACTGGTTCATAATGAGACAAGTTTATTCCAAATTTTCCAAAAAGATTTGAATTTGAAAAGTCAGAATTTTGTGGGCGTGATGATTCTGCTTAAGTGTGGCTATAACTCAGCTGTATTTTGATCTCTGGGTATAGTATCTCTCTAGTTCCATTTATTCATACTGTGCGCAGCTATGAGCCTAGGTGTATATTGGCAGTAGTGGCTACACTGGAACAATAGGGCTCCATTGAATTCATACACAGTCCTGGCTGATCAAACAAACATGCATTGTCCAGCTGCACTGGTTGACCAGATATGGCTGATAACATTGTATCAGGTCATTTGGTCTCATCTACATACAAAAGATCTGGACTTGATTTCATTAACTCATCAGACTTGCTGTTGCCGGTGACCTCATTCTGGGAGGTGGCATAAAGGGTATAAAAGATGAGGTAAGAGGTCAGTAGGAGGAGTTGATACTATGGAGATTACACTATAGAGATTATGCTAAGGAGATTGGGCTGACACCATCACAGACTACAGAGTTGACACAGACAGACCATGAGGAGAGGCTGCTGTGATGAGATTCTGTTGAGACTACTGGACTAATGCTGAGAGACTGTAATGCCACATGCCAAGAAGCCTCCACTGGTGACTCACACATGCATGTGTGAGTGTTGGACTACAGAACCACATCAAGGACATGTGTGGTAAAGTAATTATTTCACCTTTATCCCTTTTATTTTATTTGTACTGTATCTTGTAACTAGTAACTGTTAATGCTTGCATATATCTGCATATCTGTTCTGAACTGTATATGTTAGATGTTAATACTGACCCATTTAGGGGTTAATAAATATATAAAATTTAGAAAGCTTGTCTTGTATTTATCTGGTGAACCCGATATTCACTGGCGGTGAGTGTGGTTTTTATATGAAAGAGGACTCAGGTGGGAGCCAAAGCGGTTTGGCGCACTGAGGATCTTTCACAGTGGGATTTGAAAACCACAAATGATTAATATACCCCAGCGGTCTCTTCAGACCCCAGAATATAATAAGCAGACCCCATACTCCCCACTCCTGGGCTCGCTCAGAGTGTTCACCATCCCATGGTGATGTCACCCAGAAGGCCAGAAAAGGACTGAAGACACCCATGAAAGAGCATTGGATGACATGAGGCAGCCCAGAAGAGGTGAGGGGAGGTGAGTACCAGTGTTTATTATATTTCTCTTCAGACCCTGGAATATAATAGGGTAGTAGTGCTGTAAAATAATAATCACATCTCACCTTCCCTCGCTTCTCCTCATCCGCATAGAGGCATCCAATGTACATTCTTCAGTCATCTTTGGGCCTCTTCTGTGGTATCATGGGCCCCAAGAAAGTTCTGAAGCCCAATCACAGGCCTTTGCCATCACCTGTGATGTCATAGAGGACATCCAAAGAGGACCATCAGGGAACGAGGTTCACCTGCCAGTTGAGTCTCAAATATTCACAAAAACTAATCTCGCCAGGTTCACCCATCTAGTCTCTATACATTCTTTATGAGGGTCTACTACAGGCATTGCTCACCTGTCACAATGGACAACCCCTTTAAGATCTACCACCCTATAGAAATGATAGAATACAATCTTTATCTCTGGCCTATTCCTTCTATGTACTCCTGCCAGATATTGTACCTGCGTTTAGGAACACCTTGTGATGAAATAGTAATAGCTATTACTATGGTTATTATTATTAGTAGCAACAGTAATAGAGGTAGTAGTAGTAATAATGTTATTATTATTATTATTATTAGTAGTAGTATTGATATTTATATGATTAATATTATTACTATTAGGAGTAGTAAGGAGAAGCAGCAAAAATATCAGTAGTGGCAGCAATAGTAGCTGCATAAGTAGTAGTACTATTATTATTATTATTTACTAGAAGTAGTATAATATTATATATGTAGTAAATATCATTAACAGTAGTAATTGAAGTAGTAGTATTTATATTATTAGTAGTAATGTTATTATTATTATTAGTAGTCATAGTTGTAGTAGTAGTAGTATTGATATTATTATTATTAGTAGTAGTAGAAATACTATTGATATAATAATAATAATAATAATAATAATAATAATAATAATAATAATAATAGAAGTAGTAGTATTGGTATTATTAGTAGGAGGAGGAACAGTATTGATATTATTATTATTAGTGATATTATTATTATTATTATTATTATTATTATTATTATTATTATTAATAGTAGTAGTGATATTAGTAGAAGTTAATATATTTTTATTATTATTACAGTAGTAATAGTAATTATTATTAATATTAACAGTAGTAATTGAAGTAGTAGACATTATTCTTCTTATTATTATTATTAGTAGTAGTAATATTGATATTATTAAACGTGATAGTATTATTATTATTATTATTATTATTATTATTATTATTATTAGAAATACTATTGATATTATTTTAATAATAGTACTAGAAGTAGCAGTAGTATTGGTATTATTATTATTAGTAGTAGTAGTGATATTATTATTATTATTATTATTATTATTATTATTAGTAGTAGTAGTAGTAGTGATATTATTATTATTATTATTATTATTATTATTAGTAGTAGTATTAGTAGTGATATTATTATTATTATTATTATTAGTAGTAGTAGTAGTGATATTATTATTATTATTATTATTATTAGTAGTAGTAGTGATATTATTATGATTATTATTATTATTAGTAGTAGTAGTGATATTATTATTATTATTATTATTATTATTAGTAGTAGTAGTGATATTATTATTATTATTATTATTATTATTAGTAGTAGTAGTAGTAGTGATATTATTATTATGATTATTATTATTATTAGTAGTAGTAGTAGTGATATTATTATTATTATTATTATTATTAGTAGTAGTAGTAGTAGTAGTGATATTATTATTATTATTATTATTAGTAGTAGTAGTAGTAGTAGTGATATTATTATTATTATTATTATTATTATTATTATTAGTAGTAGTAGTAGTAGTAGTAGTAGTAGTGATATGATTATTATTATTATTATTATTATTATTATTATTAGTAGTAGTAGTAGTAGTAGTAGTAGTAGTAGTAGTAGTGATATTATTATGATTATTATTATTATTATTAGTAGTAGTAGTGATATTATTATTATTATTATTATTAGTAGTAGTGATATTATTATTATTATTATTATTATTATTGCTATTAGTAGTAGTAGTAGTAGTGATATTATTATTATTATTATTAGTAGTAGTAGTAGTAGTAGTAGTAGTAGTAGTGATATTATTATTATTATTAGTAGTAGTAGTGATATTATTATTATTATTATTAGTAGTAGTAGTAGTGATATTATTATTATTATTATTATTACTATTAGTAGTAGTAGTAGTAGTAGTAGTGATATTATTATTATTAGTAGTAGTAGTGATATTATTATTATTATTATTATTATTAGTAGTAGTAGTAGTAGTAGTAGTAGTAGTGGTATTATTATTATTATTATTATTATTAGTAGTAGTAGTAGTAGTAGTGATATTATTATTATTATTATTATTATTAGTAGTAGTAGTAGTAGTGGTATTATTATTATTATTATTATTATTAGTAGTAGTAGTAGTAGTAGTAGTAGTAGTGATATTATTATTATTATTATTATTATTATTATTATTAGTAGTAGTAGTGATATTATTATTATTATTATTATTATTATTAGTAGTAGTAGTAGTGATATTATTATTATGATTATTATTATTATTATTAGTAGTAGTAGTGATATTATTATTATTATTATTATTAGTAGTAGTAGTAGTAGTGATATTATTATTATTAGTAGTAGTAGTAGTAGTAGTAGTGATATTATTATGATTATTATTATTATTATTATTATTATTATTAGTAGTAGTAGTAGTAGTAGTAGTAGTGATATTATTATGATTATTATTATTATTATTAGTAGTAGTAGTGATATTATTATTATTATTATTATTATTAGTAGTAGTAGTAGTGATATTATTATTATTATTATTATTATTATTGCTATTAGTAGTAGTAGTAGTAGTGATATTATTATTATTATTAGTAGTAGTAGTGATATTATTATTATTATTATTAGTAGTAGTAGTAGTGATATTATTATTATTATTATTACTATTAGTAGTAGTAGTAGTAGTAGTAGTGATATTATTATTATTAGTAGTAGTAGTGATATTATTATTATTATTATTATTAGTAGTAGTAGTAGTAGTAGTAGTAGTAGTAGTAGTGATATTATTATTATTATTAGTAGTAGTAGTGATATTATTATTATTATTATTAGTAGTAGTAGTAGTGATATTATTATTATTATTATTACTATTAGTAGTAGTAGTAGTAGTAGTAGTAGTAGTGATATTATTATTATTAGTAGTAGTAGTGATATTATTATTATTATTATTATTATTATTATTAGTAGTAGTAGTAGTAGTAGTAGTAGTAGAGATATTATTATTATTATTATTATTAGTAGTAGTAGTAGTAGTGAATATTATTATTATTATTATTATTATTATTATTAGTAGTAGTAGTAGTAGTAGTAGTATGATTAATATTAAGGTTAAAAAGAAAAAGGGAAGGGCGCTCCCTAGTGCAGAAATCACGGGAACACCAACTTACTAGGTTTGGTCTCACCTCATAGTAGTTGTACACAGACACAACTCTTATAATGTGCTCTCAGCTAACTCTCCTGGGTCATCTCAGTCTGGTTCCTGTGTGAAGATGGTTGCTGCTCATGGTCCATGGTTATTTAACCAAGTAGTAGTTGTTGTTGTAATAGTAGTAGTAGAAGAAGAAGTATTAATAGAAGCTAGTTGTTGTAATAGTAGTTGTAGTAGTAGTAGAAGTTGTTGTAATAGTAGTATTATTGAAATTATTATTATTATTAATAGTAGTAGTAGTAGTAGTAGTAGTAGATTTTGGAAGGAGTAGTAACAGCAGTAGTGGTAGCAATAGTAGCTGCAGTAATAGTTTATTATTATTATTATTATTATTATTATTATTATTAGTAGTAGTAGTAGTAGTAGTAGTAGTGATATTATTATTATTATTATTATTATTATTAGTAGTAGTAGTGATAATAATAATAATAATAATAATAATAATAATAATATCACGACTACTACTATTAATAATAGTAGTAGTAATAATAATAATAATAATAATAATAATAATAATAATAATAATAATAATAATAATAATATTATTATTATTATTATTATTATTATTACTAGTGGTAGTAGTAGTAATATTGATATTATTATTATTATTATTATTATTATTATTATTAGTAGTAGTAGTAGTAGTAGAAGTAGTGATATTATTATTATTACTATTATTAGTATTATTATTGTAGTAGTACAGTCATGGCCAAAAGTTTTGAGAATGACACAAATATTCTATTTTCACATGATCTGCTGCCCTCTGGTTTTTATGTGTGTTAGTCAGATGTTTTTATCACATACAGAAATAGAATTGCATTCATATTATGAGTAACAGAAGCTTATATTGACAGTTAGAATGAGTTAATGCAGCAAGTCAATATTTGCAGTGTTGACCCTTCTTCTTCAGGACCTCTGCAATTCTCCCTGGCATGCTCTCAATCAACTTCTGGACCAAATCCTGACTGATAGCAGTCCATTCTTGCAGAATCAATGCTTTCATTTTGTCTGAATTTGTTGGTTTTTGTTTGTCCACCCGTCTCTTGATGATTGACCACAAGTTCTCAATGGGATTAAGATCTGGGGAGTTTCCAGGCCATGGACCCAAAATCTCTATGTTTTGTTCCCTGAGCCATTTAGTTATCACCTTTGCTTTATGGCAAGGTGCTCCATCATGCTGGAAAAGGCATTGTTGAGCGCCAAACTGCTCTTGGACGGTTGGGAGAAGTTGCTCTTGGAGGACATTCTGGTACCATTCTTTATTCATGGCAAGACTGTGAGAGAGCCGATTCCCTTGGCTGAGAAGCAACCCCACACATGAATGGTTTCAGGATGCTTTACAGTTGGCATGAGACAAGACTGGTGGTAGCGCTCACCTCTTCTTCTCCGAATAAGCTGTTTTCCAGATGTTCCAAACAATCGAAAAGGGGATTCATCAGAGAAAATGACTTTACCCCAGTCCTCAGCAGTCCACTCCCTGTACCTTTTGCAGAATATCAGTCTGTCCCTGATGTTTTTTCTGGAGAGAAGTGGCTTCTTTGCTGCCCTCCTTGAGACCAGGCCTTGCTCCAAGAGTCTCCGCCTCACAGTGCGTGCAGATGCACTCACACCTGCCTGCTGCCATTCCTCAGCAAGCTCTGCACTGCTGGTAGCCCGATCCCGCAGCTGAAACACTTTTAAGAGACGGTCCTGCCGCTTGCTGGTCTTTCTTGGGCGCCCTGGAGCCTTTTTGGCACCAATGGAACCTCTCTCCTTGAAGTTCTTGATGATGCGATAGATTGTTGACTGAGGTGCAATCTTTCTAGCTGCAATACTCTTCCCAGTTAGGCCATTTTTGTGCAGTGCAATGATGACTGCACGTGTTTCTTTAGAGATAACCATGGTTAACAGAAGAGAAACAATGATGGCAAGCACCAATCTCCTTTTAAAGTGTCCAGTGGTGTCATTCTTACTTAATCATGACAGATTGATCTCCAGCCCTGTCCTCATCAACACCCACACCTGTGTTAATGGAGCAATCACTGAAACGATGTTAGGTGGTCCTTTTAAGGCAGGGCTGCAATGATGTTGAAATGTGTTTTGGGGGATAAAGTTCATTTTCTAGGCAAATATTGACTTTGCAAGTAATTGCTGTTAAGCTGATCACTCTTTATAACATTCTGGAGTATACGCAAATTGCCATTAGAAAAACTGAAGCAGTAGACTTTGTAAAAATTAATATTTGTATCATTCTCAAAACTTTTGGCCATGACTGTAGATTTTGGAAGGAGTAGTAATAGCAGTAGTGGTAGCAATATTAGCTGCAGTAATAGTTTAT
Source organism: Leptodactylus fallax (assembly GCA_947044405.1). Classification (NCBI taxonomy): domain Eukaryota; kingdom Metazoa; phylum Chordata; class Amphibia; order Anura; family Leptodactylidae; genus Leptodactylus; species Leptodactylus fallax. The sequence continues at coordinate 807,185 of CAMRHE010000413.1, forward strand.
TATAATTATTATTATTATTATTATTAGTAGTAGTAGTAATGATACAGTAGTAATGTGCGGAGACTGACAGGTCCCATTCTGGGTGTATTTTCAATGGCAGGTATACAACATGTAGATGATTTCTAGAGACCAGAAGATTTTATATCCACAAACTGCATTAAAACTGCAGAAGGTGTAATAAATAATATAATCCTAACAAGACTGAAACTTCCCAAATAATGAAAACATTACATCCAATTACCAATATCCAAATATATTTTTATTATAAACAAATAAATGTTGCGGTCCATAATAGAAAATTCATATAAATAAATTCAGTATCACATTTAAGCAGCACAGCCTTATGTATTGGAGTGATCATGAACTGATACATTGTTATTTATTCATGAACTGATTTATCATTCCTAATTCATTTATGCACTTGATTAAACAATGATTTCCGCTCACCTGTAGATCCATCCTTAGAAAGTATTTATCAATAACTTATATGAATTCATAAATACATTAACTTAATCATCTATGTGCTGCCAAAACTGACACTGAATTTATTTCTATGATTTTACCCATATGGACCGCAAATTTTTGTACTTACACTAAAAATACATTTGTATATTGGCAATTGGATGTAATGTTGTCATTATTTGGGAAGTTTCAGTCTTGATAGGATTATATTGGAGCTAAGGGGTTAGGTAGAGTTATACATGTCCCTGGAGTATAGGGAAGTATAGGTTATGTAAGAAATAAAATAATAAAGGAGAAGCTTGTGTGCAATGTTCTTACCTCTGTCTCTTCCTCTCCTGCTCTTTGCACACAGATACCTCTCTCTTAATTTATATCTTGCAGGAGCTTACTGTTCACGGTCTCCATTTCCTGCAATGAGATCAGGAATGGGCTGTGCCCCAGATACGCTGGCGTGTAATAAAGATGTCTGGTAAAAGCTTTATCTTTATGTTTGTTGGAGATGTCACAATCTACTTAACTCTCAGGTCCCTAATATCCACACAATGGTCACATGGGCACCGCTGCCATGGCCGGGTACTATGTAAGTCACGAATACTCTTATGACTTATCCCAAAACCAAACAATTTGGGATTCGTCTCAGGTAAACTAAAATGGCCACTATGACATGATTTACAGTAAATTATTATACTTTGCGGATCTCTTCACACCCCAGAGTATAATAGGTGGAGGCCCAGTGGAGGTGTAAAAAATAAAAGTCATTTATACTCACCTTCTCGCACCTCTTTCAGGCCTCCTTGTCCCGTCCCACAATCTGTTTCTGCCTCCTCCGTGCACATGATGACTCAGAAGAACGCCAGAGCCGGTGCCTGATGCTTTTCTGTGACGTCACACGCCGGGGTCAACTCTGAGGCCTGTGATTGGCCACAGCAGTTGTGTGGAAGGCGATGCACGTCAGTGCTCTCTGACAATTCAGCGTCATCATGTCATGGCAAATAGAACACAGAAGAGGCCTAATCTAGTACACGTGTGAGTAAAGGATTTTTATTTTGATCACCTCTCCAGGCTAGGAAAAAGGACAGAAAAAAGTCACCCAGAAACTGTTTTGCTGGATGTGTAAAAATCAGCCCCATAAATTACTGGTTAATTTTTCACAAACTTGTTTTGTTCCAAATTGATTCACTAATCTCTAGCCAGGATTCTGCTTGATGCCATTTTAGAATATGCACCTGCATTGACATCCATGTATATGGGGAGCAGGACCTCCAGTCTCCGGAGTCTCAGGTGAGTATCAGTATTTTTTTTTTTTTTTAATCACCGGTGGGGGGTGGGGGGGCGAGGGGGACATGTAGCATGGTAGAACCCATTGGATGCCGCAGTCATGTTTGACTTCGGCATCCAAGGGGTTAAAACCCCCGATCGGAGCTGTGCGATTCGTTACCACGAAGTGTGAGGAAATCCAGATTCAATGCGAATCGATTATTTCCTGAAATTTGGATCGAATTCCACTTCGTCAGATTCGATTTGCTCATCTCTAGTGGTGATGGCTAACATTTCCTCGTTAACTCTCCGCCAAGCCCAGGACAGTACAGTATAGAGTGGAAATGCACAAGAAATGGTGGTGATAGTTTTCCTACAGGGCATGCCCGATGCCGCGGTCTCATCTCAGATGGAAAGTGGGGTGATCTTGATGTTAATTGCAAAATGGCAAGGCAGGAGACTACAGAAGAGAAAATATCTCAAGTTTAGTTTTTGTTTTGGGTTTGGCTGCTTTGGTCTCAAGATTTGCTTTAGAATGAATACATTTGTTCTGAATGTGAGTTTAAGTTGGCCTAAAACATAGTGTATGACACTGTCAGGGCTCCTAGGACTATATATCTATAAAACATAGTGTATGACACTGTCAGGGCTCCTAGGACTATATATCTATAATACATAGTGTATGACACTGTCAGGACTCCTAGGACTATATATCTATAAAACATAGTGTATGACACTGTCAGGACTCCTAGGATTATATATCTATAAAACATAGTGTATGACACTGTCAGGGCTCCTAGGACTATATATCTATAATACATAGTGTATGACACTGTCAGGACTCCTAGGACTATATATCTATAATACATAGTGTATGACACTGTCAGGGCTCCTAGGACTATATATCTATAAAACATAGTGTATGACACTGTCAGGGCTCCTAGAACTATATATCTATAAAACATAGTATATGACACTGTCAGGGCTCCTAGGACTATATATCTATAATACATAGTGTATGACACTGTCAGGGCTCCTAGGATTATATATATATAAAACATAGTGTATGACACTGTCAGGGCTCCTAGGACTCCTATCTATAAAACATAGTGTATGACACTGTCAGGGCTCCTAGGACTATATATCTATAATACATAGTGTATGACACTGTCAGGACTCCTAGGACTATATATCTATAATACATAGTGTATGACACTGTCAGGGCTCCTAGGACTATATATCTATAAAACATAGTGTATGACACTGACAGGACTCCTAGGACTATATATCTATAAAACATAGTGTATGACACTGTCAGGACTCCTAGGACTATATATCTATAATACATAGTGTATGACACTGTCAGGGCTCCTAGGACTATATATCTATAAAACATAGTGTATGACACTGTCAGGGCTCCTAGGACTATATATCTATAATACATAGTGTATGACACTGTCAGGACTCCTAGGACTATATATCTATAAAACATAGTGTATGACACTGTCAGGGCTCCTAGGACTATATATCTATAATACATAGTGTATGACATTGTCAGGGCTCCTAGGACTTTATATCTATAAAAAAAATCTGTTAGGAATTATGAGGGCATAAAGGAATCCCATTGCCATTATACGTCACAAAAAAGTGGGGAAGATGATGACATTACTGAATCCAATGATAATTCTAGTACAGGCAAGACCTGGCAACCGGGTCACTGTGATAGGTTGACCTAACAGGAAGTAGGTGGTGACAGCTGCAATAACAGGAATTCCACCCAATGTGTAGCCTCAACATCCACAAGACCTGTCTAGGGTAGATCTAAGGCAAGCTAAGGTGGTACTGGCAGACATGTTTCTGGTTTTGGAGACAGCAGCTATGTGTGGTCATTTCCCGTATGGGAATTATTTTGTACATTACCAAATGACAAATCAATGGTAAGGTGCAAGATCTGCAAACAGATAACTAGCCATGATTGTCCAGGAACACATGTAGGAATTAGGTTTCTCGATACTCATACTAAATGCTGTCATCAGCATACTGGCAAAACTGAACCAGCAGTGGCACCGAATGAGCAAGACCATTCTATTCCTTTTCCTTATGATCATCTTTGTAGGCAGGTCTCATCCACTCCCATCTGGCCAAGCTACTGGCGGTGCAGTAGTAAAATCCATTGCGTTTTGCCAAATGATGGCAGCACACAGTGTCATAGTGAATGCCTAGCCGCTATTATTTCTCGAGGAAATTTGTCCCTACTTGATGGCCATGTGGGCCTCTCCTTGTAAAAGTCCATGTGGGGAAAGGTGCATTCCACCCTCAATACTTTAGGCATCCATTATGGGCCGGGGGCAATACATTAGCTGTAATGGCTCAAAGGATCAATGTTTTGGAGCGTCAAAGGCCACAATCTAGAAACACAGCAAGGGCCGATGATTTCTAGTATCTACATCACTTCATGGGTGCACGGTAGGTTCAGTTTCAACACCAGGTTGGACCCATCTGCCTCCTTCAGTTCCTACACACTGAACCATTTCCAACCACAACTTCACCAGGACAAGCCATTGTTTAAACTTTCCCTCCCTCATTTCATGGATGTGAGGTGAAGGGCACATTGTGTGGCAGTGTTGTCCATGTTGGAGCGTCATTTTGAGCACAGGTATATGGTGAATGATAAGTGTATGCAGCAAACTACAGACACAATGCAATGGATACAGATAATCAGAAGAACAAGAAGATTGGAGGATAGTCCAGCTTTTCAACTGGCAGCTAGGCCAGGCACACTGATAATGTAAACCAAATTTTTCTTGAAATTTTGTAAATTGTCACTCCGCTAACATAATGTTGGTGTGGCATTTGCTCCTATACAGAGATAACTCTCCTACCACTCACTGACATATCCTCTCTCTAGGATGCAGGTAGCACCGCTGACTTCTACAATACCACCATCACTTCAGCCCTTGACTCTGTGGCCCCATTCGCACACACTAGACCCCGACTAATCAACAGGCAACCTTCTCACACAGTCCTGACTAAAAAACTGAGACACGCTTCACGGGTTGCAGAACGCCTCTGGAAGAAAAGCCACTCCCAGGAGGACTTCATCAGGTTTAAAGAAGCAGTTTTCAACTTCAAGAACGCACTCACCTCTGCAAAGCAGGTCTACTTCGTCTACTTCACCACACTCATATCTTCATTATCTCACAACCCCAAACAGCTATTCACTACCTTTAACTCCCTTCTCCATCCTCCTGCGCCCCCTCCGACATCATTTATTACAGCTGAAGACTTTGACTCTTATTTTAAAAACAAAATCGACACCATCAGAGACAGTCTCTCCCTACACCCCCAACAACCACCCCACCCAATTGTCCTGTGCTCTTCATCTTTAACCTATTTCTTCACCGTCACCAATGAAAAGCTCTCTACCCTAATTTCAAAATTCCACCTCACCTCCTGTGCACTCGACCCAATCCAGTGGTACCTCATACACAACCTCACTGAAGTGATTACTCCTGCCCTAACCCATCTCTTCAACCTATCTCTAACCAATGGATCCTTCCCTTCTGCCTTCGAACACGCTACCGTCACACCTATCCTTAATAAACCATCCCTCGACCCGTCCTCTCCAGCCAACTATTGCCCCATCTCACTGCTCCCGTACGCCTCAAAATTGCTTGAACAAAATGTCCTTTCTGAACTACCCTCCTATCTTTCTTCCAACGTACACTTTGGTAGATTACAGTCAGGCTTCAGACCCCATCACTCCACAGAAACTGCACTAACCAAAGTCACGGACGACCTACTAACTGCCAAAGCCAAGCGTCACTATATCCTCCTCCTCCTTGACCTCTCATCCGCCTTTGACAGAGTCGACCATTCTGTCTTTTTAGAAACTCTTTCATCCCTCGGTATCACAGACTTGGCCCTCTCCTGGATCGCCTCATACCTCACCAACCGCACATTCAGCGTCTCCCACTCACACACCACCTCCTCGTTGCAACCTCTTTCTGTAGGTGTCCCCCAAGGCTCCATCCTAGGTCCTCTCCTGTTCTCCATTTATACCCTCAGCCTTGGCCAACTCATAGAATCTCATGGTTTTCAATACCATTGCTATGCCGACCACACTGAAATATATCTCTCTGGACCAGACATTACCGCTCTGTTGTCCAGTGTTCCAGAGTGTCTTGCAGCTATAGCCTCCTATCTCTCCACTATCTCAAAGTCAACATGGAGAAAATGGAGTTCATCATCTTCACCCCACCTCGCACGGCCCCTCTACCTGACCCATCTATCAAAGTTAACGGGACCACATTTACCCCAGTCCCATGGGTCCGCTGCCTTGGAATAACCTTTGACTCTGACCTATCCTTCAAGTCACACATCTAAACCCTCAACACCTCCTGCCACCTCCAACTCAAGAACATGCATTGAATTTGCTCCTTCCTCATCCCTGAAACTACAAAAATGCTAGTCCATGCACTCATAATCTCCCACTTAGACTACTATAACACCCTTCTCCATGGCCTCCCAGCAAATGCTCTCGCCCCCCTCCAGTCCACCTTAAACTGTGCCTCTTGCTTAATACACCTCTCCCTCCGTTTATCGGCCACTCCCCTCTGCCAATCCCTTCACTGGCTACCCGTCACCCAGCGAATAGAGTTCAAAATGTTAACGCTGACATACAAAGCCATCCATAACCTGTCCCCTCCATACATCTCTGGCCTAATCTCCAGCTACCTGCCCACATGTAATCTCCAATCCTCCCAAGGCCTCCGGTCTTCGGGCATCTTCAGGACATAGAGACATCAAAATGACGCCGACGTAACACACGTCATCTTACGTCTCTGACGTCATTCGTGACCCAAAGAGGTCCGAAGACCAGCATAAGAGCCCGGGAGAGGTAAGTAACACTTTATGTTTAATCACCTCTCCTGGGCTTCCGATCATTATACTCTATGGTCTGAACAGTTTTGGTACGGACCTGCTCAGTGCCACCCGGCATTCTCTGCTCTAAGGGTATGGAGCGGAGGTCGCCATGCTGCACTCTTCAGGGTAAGGGTCTCGGGGCAGGTAGCTTGCCGGCCCAACAATATTCCAGTCAGCCCACTGGGAATTTTCCCGGTGATATACATGGCCAATCCGCTCCTGGTGGGGGACAAACTGCTAGGGCTCTTGTTGATCTTGATGTAAATGGGACTGTGTTATAATTATCAGATCCATCACCTATTTAGGTGTAATTCAACAGCCAAAGTGGTCATCGACACCATTCATCATCCAAAATGATTCCTTATCAAACCATCACAGATCACTAATGGCTTTTCCTGGTGATTGACATCCTATTCAAAAAAAGTTTCCATAGATAAAATTATGTTATTCATTAATTCTTTCTTAATTTTCTTCAGGTCAATAACTGAAAATGGATTCCACCTACAAGAGATTAACTGAAGATGTCATGCAAGAAATGAATTCTGTTTTAGAAGACAATGACCTCTGTAAGGCAAATGAAAAACTCAATGTGTCCCTTGAAGAAATAGAAAGTACTTATGACACCTTTTCTGATGAAGAAGTGAAGTCTGCTTTAGAAGATGGCAACCTCTCTAAAGTGGCTGAAAGACTTCTTAAGGAACTAGAAAATATTCCATTAAACATTGCCATCACGGGAGAGTCAGGAACAGGAACGTCTGCCTTTGTTAATGCCCTTCGTGGCATGGATGATGAAGAAGAAGGATCTGCCAGAACTGGGGTGGTGGAGACAACAAAGAAGCCAATGCCATACCCTCATCCACAGTATCCCAATGTGACTATTTGGGATCTTCCAGGAATAGGAACTCAAAATTTTGCAGCAGACCATTATCTTCAGTCTGTAGAGTTCAGTCGATACGACTTTTTCATCATCATATTATCAGAACGCTTCAAGCAGAATGACATTGACCTAGCAAAGGCAATTCAAACTATGGACAAGAAATTCTACTTTGTAAGGTCCAAGGTTAACTCCGACCTGCATGCCTCCCAGAAACGAAGAGAACATACTTAATAAAATCCGAGAAAACGCCATTAAAAATCTCATAAATGGAGGAATCTCCTCTAATGTCTGGAGCTGGACAAGCATGACTTCTACAAAATGCTTGACACTCTAGAAAAAGACCTTCCAAAGCAAAAAAGACATGCATTCTTGATATCTCTACCCAACATTTCTCTGCCGATTCTTGAGAAGAAACGTCAGGCTCTGATGAGCGAAATCTGGAAGTGGGCTACTCTGTCTTGTGCAGTGGCTACAGTCCCCATCCCAGGACTGTCTGTAGCTTGTGATGTAGGAATCCTAGTAAATGCCATGATAGACTACCAGAAAGCTTTTGGATTGGATAAAAATTCTCTAGAAAAGTTGGCCAACAAGTCCGGTATAGACGTCCGCGAGCTGAGATCTGTGATCAAGTCTCCTTTAGTTTTACGTGAGATAAATAAAGAGCTCGCCATCTCTTTACTGAGTAGAGGGGCCGCGGGGGCGCTTATGATAGCTGAGTATGCTGTTAGCAATATCCCAGTGTTTGGCACTATAGCAGCAGGGGGCGTCTCATTTGGCACCACTTACTGGATGCTCTATGGCTTTCTCAAGGAGATTGATGAAGATGCAGTGCGGGTTCTTCAGAAGGCCTTAGAGTCATCTGTATAAGTAGGAAAAACCTCCAGATATGGGATACTATAAATTGAGAACAGTGATAAAAAGCTATTTCAATGGCTTTAAATTATCTACATTTTTACATTTTTGCTTTTGTGTCTCTGATTTTTTTTTTTTATTTCTTTCTTTTCTTCACATAAAATGCACAATTTACAGACCATCTGCAGTCAAAGCTATAAATCACATTTCACTAACAGGAACCAAGGATGCAGAGATATAGTGTGCTGTATGCAGGACCCTCACTCTGGAGGTCTCTTTAAATTGTTGCTAGAGTTATAAGGGTTAAAGAGATCAATGCATCTAAATTGTCTCATTTTTATTTAGTAATAGGATGGCTATGCAATGTGTTTATTCCAGAACGTTCTTTTTCAAAAGCAGAAGTCACCATTTTATAGGAAACGTAACCGCACAGTAATAGCACGTAGGCTGCTCGTATATTTCACTTGTTTTATGATAACTTTTTGTATTTCTATTGTTTGCCTGTATTACACATTTGCAGATATAATAAACTTACCCTGGAAGGATCAACCTCCAGAGCTGATGTGAAACCTACCAACACGTGTGGTTCTTCTGCTCTCCGGCTTAGCAGAAATTCAGGAGAAATATTGGTATTCTCCAGCAGAGAGATGACTTCAGCATGTACAGCTACAAAAACATAACCTGATGCCCTGTCCATTGTGTTCAGAGATCCAAAAAGTGTTACCCAGGTGGAGGGCACATTGGAGAACTTTTTATTGCCGCACAGTGGTCAGACATCTGAGTAAGAAAGTAAATTTTTCAAGAAATAGGAATTTGTATCATAGTCCTCCATCCTCCATGACTAGGAAACTATTATCTTGGCATTCCTGAATTCCTGTTGGCCTAATGGTTAGTGGGTTTGTCCTTCTGGTCACTCTTTTTGCGGCTATATATGCTCCGATACAAGGAATTATTTCCCAAGGAAGTTATTTAACTAGGGGCAATAGAAAATTCAGGTTAGAGGGACTAGGAACTGAATGACTATGAGTGTCCAGAAAAGTAAGGACATGGCGGAGAGTGACAATGGCACGTCCACATCCCCTTTGGATCTAGTTAAAGGACAGGAAGGGGAATTTTCAATTCAACATATTTAATAAGCCATTTAAATGGTTGGACTGCCCAAGACTGGGTCCCTGGATCTGAGAAGGTGGGAGGACTTTCAGAGAGAGAATGAGCCCTGGATTACAGCAAAAAAATTTGAAAAATGGTATACAGGTCTCTCAGGAGATCCATGATGAGGAGAAGAGAGAGTAACTGCAAATGAGGACCAATGTCACAACCAATTCCAAGGAGGTAAAAAGGTCCGTGCTTAAAAGGAGAAGAGAGAGGAAGAGGAGGTAATCGGCAAAAGGATTTATCAAATGGGTTGATCAGGCAGTTGCTAATTTGCAGCTTTAATACTTTCCACCCTTGTTCCTGATTTTTTTCCCTAAATCAATCCAAAGTAACAGGGAATGCCTGGGATTAGTTTATCTGAGGGAAATCCCATAAGACCAATGGAAACTATATATATATATATATATATATATATATATCCACAACAGCATAAAGAAGGTTGTAAGTGTCGTTATTATGGTGAATGTAGTCCACTGGGATTTGAAATGTGGCCGTTCTGTAAGAACTGGAAAGGGCCGGACTACAAACCCTGCTCATCCAAAACAGAATCCCCTTTGGGTAAGTGTACCAGAAAAAATGAATTGATCTGTAACAGTGGGAAAGAGATTTTTCGGACAATGAGACAGTGTAACTGTACTCACAAAAAGATCATCTGTTTCCACCTTCACCCAACCAATAGTGGGGTCAGCCACCACCTCAACATCAGTGTTCCAGCTGGAGACTTCACATTTCCAGTTCTCTCACAAACCACAGCAACCATGGAAGAAGAAAAAAATGTCCCAAATCAGTTGGCCAGCTGGCATAAACCGTGGTCTAACACTGAAAGGAAATAATCTCATTTTATAGACACATGGATAGGTTGGCTACAATCTATGGTCTGATTTGGAGGGCCTTACCCGAATAGCCTGCTGGATAGCTAAGAAGAAAGGACTTTGCATCTTCTGTGGAAAGCCAAGAACATCAAGGGCCACATCAAGGGAAATTGTCAGAGCCAGAGAATGAGACCCCCAAGTACAGGTGGTACAGTCTCTTGACTAGGAAATTGGCAATGTGATGTGCACCCTGTCCCCTGTAGATGCCCCACACCCCAAAGGTCATGTAACTATAACACTATAACCATAATGCTTTGGATGGGGAGCAGATCAGTTGCTTAGTCAACACTGGAGCAGTTTGTACAATACTAAGAGCATAGGAAGTACCCAAAAAGTATATATGGAATACCATTGTGCCAGGGAGAGGGTTATCTGGACAGCCAACTACTATGAAAGAAAGTAAATCAGTGGAGTGAAAGATTGTCCTAATAAAAGAACAAGACATTGTATTTATCCAATTTGACATATCTGAAACATTTCATGTTTACCTATTGGGGCAGATTTACTGGGAACAATAGCTGGGATCATATATCATGATGGTCAAGTGATAATACAAGGATCAATAAATAGAGAGTGAACATGGGCTGTTGAGGCAGTCCTTTAGATCAACCTGAGAAGTCTCATCAGCAAGGACTAGAAGAGTTGTCAGAGGTTCCTGCAACTGTATGAGCAAAAAGTAAAACAGATGCTCAAAATATACAGGTTGTTGTTACTATTCTTTTTTAGGGCACCATCAATCCCATGGTGGTGTACATTATTATATTAATTCCTTGTTACTGGCCATTATTATATTAATCCCATGGTGCTCTGTACATTATTATATTAATTCCATGGTGCTCTGTACATTATTCTATTAATTTCATGTTGCTGGACATTATTATACTAATTCCATGGTGCTGTACATTATTATATTAATTCCTTGTTACTGGCCATTATTATATTAATCCCATGGTGCTCTGTACATTATTATATTAATTCCATGGTGCTCTGTACATTATTCTATTAATTTCATGTTGCTGGACATTATTATACTAATTCCATGGTGCTGTACATTATTATATTAATTCCATGTGCTGTACATTATTATATTAATCCCATGGTGTTCTGTACAGTATTATATTAATTGCATGGTGCTTTGTACATTATTATATTAATTTAATGTTGATGGACATTATTATATTAATTCCATGGCATTGTACATTAGTATATTAATTCCATGGTGATCTGTATATTATTATATTAATCTCATGGTGCTCTGTACATTATTATATTAATTCCATGGTGCTCTGTACATTATATTAATTCCATGGTGCTCTGTACATTATTATATTAATTCCATGGTGCTGTACATTATTATATTAATTCCATGGTGCTGTACATTATTATATTAATCCCATGGTGCTTTACATTATTATATTAATTCCATGGTGCTGTACATTATTATATTAATTCCATGGTGCTCTGTACATTATTATATTAATTCCATGGTATTGTAGATTATATTCAATGGTACTGTATATTATATTAATTCCATTGTGCTCTGTACATTATTATATTAATTCCATGCTGTTGTACATTATTATAGTAGTATAATGTTGTACCGTGTTAGCCATTGAAAGTAGTGGAAGAGTGAAGAAATCAGGCGATACCTTTTAGAGGCTAACTGAGTATATTTATAAGTAAGCTTTCAGGAGTACTAGCTAGCTCCCTTCATCAGACATGGTGTGATACAAGAACTGAAAATTCACAGATTTTTATACACATGGTTTTCAAAGCATTTTAGAAGGACTCTAAAATGCTTTGAAAACCATGTGTATAAAAATCTGTGAATTTTCAGTTCTTGTATCACACCATGTCTGATGAAGGGAGCTAGCTAGTACTCCTGAAAGCTTACTTATAAATATACTCAGTTAGCCTCTAAAAGGTACATTATTATATTATTCCCATGGTGCTGTACATTATTATATTAATTCCATGGCGTTGTACATTATTATATTAATCCCATGGTGCTGTACATTATTATATTAATCCCATGGTGCTCTGTACATTATTATATTAATCCCATGGTACTGTACATTATTATATTAATCCCATGGTGCTCTGTACATTATTATATTAATCCCATGATGCTCTGTATATTATTATATTAATCCCATGGTACTCTGTACATTATTATATTAATTCCATGGTGCTGTACATTATTATATTAATCCCATGGGGCTGTACATTATTATATTAATCCCACGATGCTCTGTACATTATTATATTAATCCCATGGTGCTGTACATTATTATATTAATCCCATGGTGCTCTGTACATTATTATATTAATTCCATGGTGCGGTAAATTATTTTTTTAATTCCATGATGCTGTACTCTTGACGGTTTGTATACAATACACAAAATACACAGCACAAGTGCTGTTGTGTATACAGTAGAAGTACTGTAATATTAACAGTGACCAATAGCACAGTGCAATATTGAGCCCAGAAGAGCTTACAATGTATGAAGGAATAGAGACAGTATGTGAGGGTGGAGGCTGCTCAGATAGCGGCGTGCTGGCAGTAGTGCTATTGAATTATGTAGGTCTTTCTGAATAGGTGAGTCTTCAGGATCATCTTGAAGGTTATGATTATAGGGGACCAGAGGCGCACCTCTAATGAGGTGGGTATTTTAAGGGGTCATTAGGAGGGGGCATTTTATATAATGGGACTTTATGAATTTAAGAGGTGTTTATATAAAGGCTATTAGGGGCATTATTAATAGAGTGGAGTTATTTATATAAGGGATCATTTAAGCATTAAATATTTTCTGACCAGACAGATTTTGCAGCAGGATTTGCTGCCTATTGCTCCTTCAGGTTAGAGCCCCACATTATGGAAATGCAGCATTTTTTGCTGCAGGTTTTTCTGTGTTTTTTTTTTTGTCCAAAGTCAGGAGTGGCTTGAAAAGGAATGGGAAATATACAGGAAACTCTTATACTTCTGACTTTGTCTCAAAAAACCGAAGCAAAATATGCAAAACAAAAATGCTGCGTTTTTACAATGTAGGCTAAGGTTCCACATTGCGGAAACTCAGCATTTTACCGTACCAGCAACCAGAGGTCACGTGCCGATGACGTCATAATAGCGTCATCATGTCAATTATGTGCCCTCATAAATATTGCAGTCATGTGTAGTTATCGAATAAGCCATCGAGCATGTGTCGGTGTTGTCAGTAATGCATCACGCGCATGCTCATAAAGGGAAGTGAAGCCCGCATGGCAGTGAGTAGCCCACCGTACATGCTCAGAAAGAGACATTGCGTAGTCGGCCAGCAACGCAGCATGACAATTTTACCTGTGGAAACGCTGGTGGTTTCCCTATAGATTTAGTAAGGGAAGAAAAACCACAGAGAAAAATGCAGGAAATACGCAATGAAAAACACTGCGTAAAAAAACCACGATGCATTTTTTCCGCTGCTTTTTTTAGCTGTGTTCCACAATGTGGGGCCTTATACACATTTGTGCATTGTGAAGTGACCTCTGGTGTAGCTTTGGGTATTAACAGCAATTTTTATGACATTTTTACATAACAGCAACAACCGTTTATTAACGCTTTTGGAACTCGAACAGCCGCCATAGCCACCGAGTTTCTGCTGTATTATACAGCAGAGACCTGTCGCTAATGCCCGTGATCAGTGCCTGCATTGATTGCGGGTATTAACCAGCGTCACGTGGGCGCCGCCATTTTGCTGGGGATCGCCAGCACTCGGAACAAGCTCCGGGGCTGGCGTCCCATTGCTATGACAGTCGGGAGCCTTATGAAGGCTCCCAGGCCTGTCTTTCATTAACTTCTATTTGTTTGTGAGTATCCGGTGGACTTTGGACAGAATCTGGAGAATCACTTTAGTCTTGCGTCCCATCGCTGATGTTTGTGTAGTTTGAGGACTGTAGTGACACATAACGGGAGTGTAAAATCAAAATCCACAAAAACAGAGAAAGGAGAACCTGGAGCATGATTTTTATGTTTGTCTGTGAGTAACCAGGAGTAATCCATTTCTCTTGCAGGTTGTAGGGTCATTTTTTGGATCATGTGGTTGACAGCTCTGACTGTGTCAAGTACAAGTCCTGACTCCTTGTAAATTGGTCTCTTCCACATTTGGCAACTTGAGGTTCTTCTAGTAGGTCACTTAGTTGCTTGAGCATTTGATATCCTATTGATATTTGTAGGACATCAATTCTTTTAACCTATTTAGGACCCGCAGACTTGAGACATCAGGCAGTGCAGGTGCTAATACAAGCAATGTTAGTCTGAATACAGGAGGTCCAGCCCTGCCTATAGCTCTATCAGGATTTATATATCTAAATTTCAGGAGGGAATTGATAGAGTAGAAAATAATAAAACTTCACTTTTATTTCTTATATAAATAAAAATAAATAAATATAAAATCGTATTAGAAAGACGAGCCTCACTAGTGCTCCCAAGTGCTACCATGTGATTAGTGAAAAAGAAGGGATGAGATCACATAAATTGCATATATAGTGTGCACTAATATTTATAGATGCCCAAAGCAGATATTAGCCCTGCTATTTTATTTTGTAATGACCATAATAATGATAGGAACATGAGTCATATAATTAATAGCATTAGTGTCATTTAAAGGGATTGTATGAAGGGTAGCTAAAACAAACAAACAGGGAGGGGTTAAACAAACAAACAGGGAGGGGTTAGACAAACAGACAGGGAGGGGTTAGTTTAGTATTCAGCAAAAGTCCGCATATTGCTTCTCATAACAGCTGAGACAGCGTCTACTCTGCCTGAGGTATAAGTACAGTCTGGTGCCTCAAATAAAGCGTCAAATGTATATGGACACACAGTCAGTCAGAACTGTGTGTCACCTGGCACTGAGGATTCACCAGATACACTCCACTGGCAGGTTATAGCGGAATACACCCTCAATAGGGTAATTTTGTCAGCAACCCACAGCCTCCCAGCACCCTTTCCACATACACCTCTATCTGACACCTATAGCACACATTTAACAGTCTCTCCCTAAGTGCTAAAGAGTTAAAATAAAAAAAACCCTACGCGTTTCACCAGCCATTGCTGGATCATCAGGGGACTAAATAAGTATAACCTCTCAGTCTGAGAGTGAAATAGCACTGGCGTCTCAAGAAAGCCTTCCTTAAAACGGGACTAAGCCCCGCCCACAGGGTGTGTCACATGATGTCACGTCCAATCATAATGCGGGGGAGGCGGAGCCATAGCCGATGCTCCTCCCTTCACATTATTTGTCATCCGAGGTGCTCCTCCCAGGGGCAGGGAAGCTGTCAGTGTCGTCATGGAGACATAGAAGCGTGTCTCCTATGTTTACATCGTGCTGTCTTCTCTCTGATCCTAAGTGTAGGCATTTGGAGCAGGGAACACAGAAGTCATGTTATCAAGAAATTCACGTGTATTGTCTAATATTATGCTTAAACACATAAGATGCTTGATCTATACCGCACCAGCGCTTCTCAATTCAGCAGTTCATATAAATGTTGAAGCACAACAGATGTCACATCCGGATGGTACATTGCATCAATAGAGATATATACAGGGTCCGTATTCACCTCTACAGGGAACAATAATTTCACAACTGAGCTTATCCTTATCAAGGTGCCATCTATGTTACATATCCTCATTAAACTCCATAAGAGCCATGAATCATAGATCACCGTAGTAATACTAGAGTGAAAGTCACTCTGCATAGATCTGAATATTATGTTCACTATATAGTGAATTGCCCATATATGAGATACAATACTTTCCCATTTCCCAAAGGAAATATATATCACACAAATATACCAGAAAAATGGATAAGAGGATTCCTAATAATGTCATCAGATTTAGGGTATGTGCCCTCACCCCCTAAAGACGTGTTTCATGTGGACAGTATCATAATGCATCCATCCTGAGTAAATATATTCCCTAACTCCAAAATATTACAGGGAATTATAAAAATGGAACGAAGGACAAGCATTCGTTAATCCCTCCTGGGGATGTCGATTTAAAATGGTGAATCCATCTGCATTCATGTTGCAGCAGAAGTCTATCCCAATTGCCACCCCTTCCTGGTGGTCGGATCAGTTGCAATCCTATGAATCTGAAGGATTCAGGTTGTCCGTCATGGTGGCTATGCGCATGTTTAGCTATTGGTGTGTCCCGATTGTTGAGAATATCATTAAAGTGCTCCCTTATCCTTACCCTAAATTCACGTTTGGTCTTACCTATGTAATCTTTCAGACAGGGGCATTGTGCTAGATAGATCACACCTTTACTACGACAGTTGATAAAGTCGTTAATTTGGCAGACCTCACCAGTAATTGCATGTGTTGCTGTTTTAGTTTTTTGTACCTGTCCACATGCGATACAGTTGCCACATCTGAAGGTGCCATTAGGTTTCTGGCTAAGCCAATTCACCGTTGATTTAGGGGCAACGTAATGACTCCTAACCATCCTGTCCTTTAAACTCTTCCCACGTCTATAAGTGATCTGGGGGGTGGATCCTAAAATCTCTTTCAGATCATCGTCCTGGAGTAATATCCCCCAATATTTACCAAGTATTTCCCTAGTCTCTTGATGCATATTATCAAAAGTTCCAACAATTCTAGTTACATTATCAGATTTTATGTTCTGACTATGTCTCTTTGCGATCAAAAGCTCTCTTCGATCACATGTTATAGCGTGTTGGAAAGCTCCCTTTAGTGTGTTATCCGGGTATCCGCGGTCCCTAAATCTGAGCCTCAAGTCATCTGCCTGCTGTTTAAAAGTTGACAATTTTGAACAGTTTCTCCTTAGGCGGAGATATTGGCCCTTGGGAATACCCCTTTTGAGGGCCACAGGATGGGCACTCTCCCACCTAAGGAGACTGTTTGTCGCAGTCTCTTTCCTGTAGACCTTAGTTTGAATTGCTCCTGAATGATCTCTAGTAATAAGAACATCCAGAAATGGTAGATCACTCATACTCCAGGTAGATGTAAACCTTAGGTCCAGAGGGTTAGAGTTCAGACACTCCACAAACTCCTCGAATGACGTGTGATCCCCACGCCACAGGATAAAGATATCATCGATGTACCTCAGACAGAGGCAGATATGGTCCTGCCACCGGCTGAGGTCATCGCCACCCACGATGGCCGC
Organism: Leptodactylus fallax; assembly: GCA_947044405.1. Lineage (NCBI taxonomy): Eukaryota > Metazoa > Chordata > Amphibia > Anura > Leptodactylidae > Leptodactylus > Leptodactylus fallax. Next base: position 824,745 of record CAMRHE010000413.1, read on the forward strand.
CTCCCACCAGCCCAGGAGCAAGTTTGCATAACTTGGCGCACAGGGACTACCCATAGCGGTGCCCCTGAGCAGGTGGTAAATGCGGCCATCAAAGGTGAAAAAGTTATTATTCAGGCAGAAACTCAATAGGTCAATGACAAACCGATTATGTGGTCTCAATATAATGTCCCTCATCTGAAGATAATATTCCACTGCTCTGATCCCCTGTTCATGATGGATAGACGTGTATAATGCTTCTACATCAATCGATGCAAGAATCATATCATGCCCTGAAGTAATACCATCTAGTTTCAGCAGGAGATCAGAGGTGTCTCGGATGTATGAGGGAAGGGACTCCACAAAGGGCCTCAAGATCTGATCGATATAGCTTCCCAAGTTTTGTGTGAAGCCACCAATACCTGATACAATTGGTCTTCCTTTCACAGGATTGGTCCCTTTGTGGACCTTAGGGAGGGCATAATAGGTAGGCATCACCGGGAATTTTGGATACATAAAATCCATCTCATCCTTGTCTATCAGTCCTTCCTCATAAGCCCTCTGTAACAGTGACTGTAAAGCTGTCAAACAGGCCTGTGTCGGATTAGTGCTCATAATGCCATAAAAAGTTGTGTCAGACAAAAGCGTCAAACACATCTCCCTATAGTGCGGTGAGTCCATCACTACTATGTTCCCCCCTTTATTTCAGCAGAAGGAATCTAACCTTCAACTACAGATTGAGAGATTTCAAACCAATCTTAGTGATAGGAAACACCAACAGTTCATAAGAGACCTGCAAGATTTCAAGGAGAATAGGGCCTATAGCTTCCTTAAAAAAGATCTTAGAAATAATAAACCTGACGGTGATTTCTCCTCATCTGAAGCTGATCTCTCTGGGAGTGAGACGGAGACATCATTTTTTGAAAGGGGAGTAGGACGCTTTAGGGGCCCTAGGGGTAGAAACAGAACCAGAGAGGGGTTGTGAATAGTAGAAGCTCATTTCAATCCTCTCCAACTACAAACACAAGGAGTGGTTTTTTATCTCAGGGAATTGCACAAGCCCAGGGCCAATATCCCCTCAGAAATCGAACCCAGAGAGCGACATGAGTAAGATGCAGATAATTAATCTATCTTGTAAAAGATTGACAAAAGCGGAGAAAGATGTCCTTTCAAGGGGTTTATCTTTTGTCCCGTCAGTAAAATTTGACTTATTTAATTGGACCGAAGATATTGCACTATTTATTAGAAAGCTACAGTGGCATAAGTATCATACCGCCATTAAGAAAAGACAATGCGCCGAACTTAACTTGGAATTGGAGGATTTGGGGGCTGTGCAGGTATTGGCTGGCCTAATGGATGATAATGACTTTGGTCACCTAAGGGCCCCTCATACCAATCTAAAACCTAAAAGCTCCAAAATGCCACCTCCAAGTGATAATGCCCACATAGAAATTTTTTCGTCTATGGTCAATATGGAACTTGAACAGTTGGCACAATTTAATGATAGATGTAGGGGGCATAATTTGAGCATTGAAGAAAGACGGGCATTGAGAGATCTTGAACTGGACACTAATATTACGATAAAACCCTCCGATAAAGGGGGGGACATAGTAGTGATGGACTCACCGCACTATAGGGAGATGTGTTTGACGCTTTTGTCTGACACAACTTTTTATGGCATTATGAGCACTAACCCGACACAGGCCTGTTTGACAGCTTTACAGTCACTGTTACAGAGGGCTTATGAGGAAGGACTGATAGACAAGGATGAGATGGATTTTATGTATCCAAAATTCCCGGTGATGCCTACCTTTCTTGCCCTCCCTAAGGTCCACAAAGGGACCAATCTTGTGAAAGGAAGACCAATTGTATCAGGTATTGGTGGCTTCACACAAAACTTGGGAAGCTATATCGATCAGATCTTGAGGCCCTTTGTGGAGTCCCTTCCCTCATACATCCGAGACACCTCTGATCTCCTGCTGAAACTAGATGGTATTACTTTAGGGCATGATATGATTCTTGCATCGATTGATGTAGAAGCATTATACACGTCTATCCATCATGAACAGGGGATCAGAGCAGTGGAATATTATCTTCAGATGAGGGACATTAGATTGAGACCACATAATCGGTTTGTCATTGACCTATTGAGTTTCTGCCTGAATAATAACTTTTTCACCTTTGATGGCCGCATTTACCACCTGCTCAGGGGCACCGCTATGGGTAGTCCCTGTGCGCCAAGTTATGCAAACTTGCTCCTGGGCTGGTGGGAGGCGGCCATCGTGGGTGGCGATGACCTCAGCCAGTGGCAGGACCATATCTGCCTCTGGCTGAGGTACATCGATGATATCTTTATCCTGTGGCGTGGGGATCACACGTCATTCGAGGAGTTTGTGGAGTGTCTGAACTCTAACCCTCTGGACCTAAGGTTTACATCTACCTGGAGTATGAGTGATCTACCATTTCTGGATGTTCTTATTACTAGAGATCATTCAGGAGCAATTCAAACTAAGGTCTACAGGAGAGAGACTGCGACAAACAGTCTCCTTAGGTGGGAGAGTGCCCATCCTGTGGCCCTCAAAAGGGGTATTCCCAAGGGCCAATATCTCCGCCTAAGGAGAAACTGTTCAAAATTGTCAACTTTTAAACAGCAGGCAGATGACTTGAGGCTCAGATTTAGGGACCGCGGATACCCGGATAACACACTAAAGGGAGCTTTCCAACACGCTATAACATGTGATTGAAGAGAGCTTTTGATCCCAAAGAGACATAGTCAGAACATAAAATCTGATAATGTAACTAGAATTGTTGGAACTTTTGATAATATGCATCAAGAGACTAGGGAAATACTTGGTAAATATTGGGGGATATTACTCCAGGACGATGATCTGAAAGAGATTTTAGGATCCACCCCCCAGATCACTTATAGACGTGGGAAGAGTTTAAAGGACAGGATGGTTAGGAGTCATTACGTTGCCCCTAAATCAACGGTGAATTGGCTTAGCCAGAAACCTAATGGCACCTTCAGATGTGGCAACTGTATCGCATGTGGACAGGTACAAAAAACTAAAACAGCAACACGTGCAATTACTGGTGAGGTCTGCCAAATTAACGACTTTATCAACTGTCGTAGTAAAGGTGTGATCTATCTAGCACAATGCCCCTGTCCGAAAGATTACATAGGTAAGACTAAACGTGAATTTAGGGTAAGGATAAGGGAGCACTTTAATGATATTCTCAACAATCGGGACACACCAATAGCTAAACATGCGCATAGCCACCATGACGGACAACCTGAATCCTTCAGATTCATAGGATTGCAACTGATCCGACCACCAGGAAGGGGTGGCAATTGGGATAGACTTCTGCTGCAACATGAATGCAGATGGATTCACCATTTTAAATCGACATCCCCGGGAGGGATTAACAAATGCTTGTCCTTCGCTCCATTTTTATAATTCCCTGTAATATTTTGGAGTCAGGGAATATATATACTCAGGATGGATGCATTATGATACTGTCCACATGAAACACGTCTTTAGGGGGTGAGGGCACATACCCTAAATCTGATGACATTATTAGGAATCCTCTTATCCATTTTTCTGGTATATTTGTGTGATACAATACTTTCCCATTTCCCAAAGGAAATATATATATCTCATATATGGGCAATTCACTATATAGTGAACATAATATTCAGATCTATGCAGAGTGACTTTCACTCTAGTATTACTACGGTGATCTATGATTCATGGCTCTTATGGAGTTTAATGAGGATATGTAATATAGATGGCACCTTGCTAAGGATAAGCTCAGTTGGGAAATTATTGTTCCCTGTAGAGGTGAATACGGACCCTGTATATATCTCTATTGATGCAATGTACCATCCGGATGTGGTATCTGTTGTGCTTCAACATTTATATGTATTGCGGAATTGAGAAGTGCTGGTGCGGTATAGATCAAGCATCTTATGTGTTTAAGCATAATATTAGACAATACACGTGAATTTCTTGATAACATGACTTCTGTGTTTCCTGCTCCAACTGCCTACAATTAGGATCAGAGAGAAGACAGCACGATGTAAACATAGGAGACACGCTTCTATGTCTCCATGACGACACTGACAGCTTCCCTGCCCCTGGGAGGAGCACCTTGGATGACGAATAAGGTGAGGGGATGAGCATCGGCTATGGCTCCGCCTCCCCCGCATTATAATTGGGCGTGACGTCATGTGACACACCCTGTGGGCGGGGCTTAGTCCCGTTTAAGGAAGGCTTTCTTGAGACGCCAGTGCTATTTCACTCTCAGACTGAGAGGTTATACTTATTTAGTCCCCTGATGATCCATCAATGGCTGGTGAAATGCGTAGGGATTTTTTATTTTAATTCTTTAGCACTTAGGGAGAGACTTTTAAATGTGTGCTATAGGTGTGAGATAGAGGTGTATGTGGAAAGGGTGCTGGGAGGATGTGGGGTGCTGACAAAATTACCCTATTGAGGGTGTATTCCGCTATAACCTGCCAGTGGAGTGTATCTGGTGAATCCTCAGTGCCAGGCGACACACTGTTCTGACTGACTGTGTGTCCATATACATTTGAGGCTTTATTTGAGGCACCAGACTGTACTTATACCTCAGGCAGAGTAGACGCTGTCTCAGCTGTTATGAGAAGCAATAGGCGGACTTTTGCTGAATACTAAATGAACCCCTCTCTGTCTGTTTGTCTTAGCTCCCTGTTTTGTTTGTTTAACCCCTCCCTGTTTGTTTGTTTTAGCTACCCTTCATACAATCCCTTTAAATGACACTAATGCTATTAATTATATGACTCATGTTCCTATCATTATTATGGTCATTACAAAATAAAATAGCAGGGCTAATATCTGCTTTGGGAATCTATAAATATTAGTGCACACTATATGCAATTTATGTGATCTCATCCCTTCTCTTTCACTAATCACATGGTGGCACTTGGGAGCACTAGTGAGTCTCGTCTTTCTAATACGATTTTATATTTATTTATTTTTATTTATATAAGAAATAAAAGTGAAGTTTTATTATTTTCTACTCTATCAATTCCCTCCTGAAATTTAGTAATGGACAGCACCCAGGAGATACAAGAAGCCGCACAGCTCAGTGTAGTAATGGAGAACACCCAGGAGATACAAGAAGCCGCACAGCTCAGTGTAGTAATGGACGGCACCCAGGAGATACAAGAAGCCGCACAGCTCAGTGTAGTAATGGACAGCACCCAGGAGATACAAGAAGCTGCACAGCTCAGTGTAGTAATGGACGGCACCCAGGACATACAAGAAGCTGCACAGCTCAGTGTAGTAATGGACGGCACCCAGGAGATACAAGAAGCCGCACAGCTCAGTGTAGTAATGGACGGCACCCAGGAGATACAAGAAGCCACACAGCTCAGTGTAGTAATGGAGAGCACCCAGGAGATACAAGAAGCTGCACAGCTCAGTGTAGTAATGGACGGCACCCAGGAGATACAAGAAGCCGCACAGCTCAGTGTAGTAATGGAGAGCACCCAGGAGATACAAGAAGCCGCACAGCTCAGTGTAGTAATGGACGGCACCCAGTAGATACAAGAAGCCGCACAGCTCAGTGTAGTAATGGACGGCACCCAGGAGATACAAGAAGCCGCACAGCTCAGTGTAGTAATGGACGGCACCCAGGAGATACAAGAAGCCGCACAGCTCAGTGTAGTAATGGAGAGCACCCAGGAGATACAAGAAGCCGCACAGCTCAGTGTAGTAATGGACGGCACCCAGGAGATACAAGAAGCTGCACAGCTCAGTGTAGTAATGGACGGCACCCAGGAGATACAAGAAGCTGCACAGCTCAGTGTAGTAATGGACGGCACCCAGGAGATACAAGAAGCCGCACAGCTCAGTGTAGTAATGGACGGCACCCAGGAGATACAAGAAGCCGCACAGCTCAGTGTAGTAATGGACGGCACCCAGGAGATACAAGAAGCCGCACAGCTCAGTGTAGTAATGGATGGCACCCAGGAGATACAAGAAGCCGCACAGCTCAGTGTAGTAATGGACGGCACCCAGGAGATACAAGAAGCCGCACAGCTCAGTGTAGTAATGGAGAGCACCCAGGAGATACAAGAAGCTGCACAGCTCAGTGTAGTAATGGACGGCACCCAGGAGATACAAGAAGCCGCACAGCTCAGTGTAGTAATGGACGGCACCCAGGAGATACAAGAAGCCGCACAGCTCAGTGTAGTAATGGACGGCACCCAGGAGATACAAGAAGCCGCACAGCTCAGTGTAGTAATGGATGGCACCCAGGAGATACAAGAAGCCGCACAGCTCAGTGTAGTAATGGACGGCACCCAGGAGATACAAGAAGCCGCACAGCTCAGTGTAGTAATGGAGAGCACCCAGGAGATACAAGAAGCTGCACAGCTCAGTGTAGTAATGGACGGCACCCAGGAGATACAAGAAGCCGCACAGCTCAGTGTAGTAATGGACGGCACCCAGGAGATACAAGAAGCCGCACAGCTCAGTGTAGTAATGGACGGCACCCAGGAGATACAAGAAGCCTCACAGCTCAGTGTAGTAATGGACGGCACCCAGGAGATACAAGAAGCTGCACAGCTCAGTGTAGTAATGGACGGCACCCAGGAGATACAAGAAGCCGCACAGCTCAGTGTAGTAATGGACGGCACCCAGGAGATACAAGAAGCCGCACAGCTCAGTGTAGTAATGGAGAGCACCCAGGAGATACAAGAAGCTGCACAGTGTAGTAATGGACGGCACCCAGGAGGTACAAGAAGCCGCACAGCTCAGTGTAGTAATGGACGGCACCCAGGAGATACAAGAAGCCGCACAGCTCAGTGTAGTAATGGACGGCACCCAGGAGATACAAGAAGCCGCACAGCTCAGTGTAGTAATGGACGGCACCCAGGAGATACAAGAAGCCGCACAGCTCAGTGTAGTAATGGACGGCACCCAGGAGATACAAGAAGCCGCACAGCTCAGTGTAGTAATGGACGGCACCCAGGACATACAAGAAGCCGCACAGCTCAGTGTAGTAATGGACGGCACCCAGGACATACAAGAAGCCGCACAGCTCAGTGTAGTAATGGAGAGCACCCAGGAGATACAAGAAGCCGCACAGCTCAGTGTAGTAATGGACGGCACCCAGGAGATACAAGAAGCCGCACAGCTCAGTGTAGTAATGGACGGCACCCAGGAGATACAAGAAGCCGCACAGCTCAGTGTAGTAATGGACGGCACCCAGGAGATACAAGAAGCCGCACAGCTCAGTGTAGTAATGGACGGCACCCAGGAGATACAAGAAGCCGCACAGCTCAGTGTAGTAATGGACGGCACCCAGGACATACAAGAAGCCGCACAGCTCAGTGTAGTAATGGACGGCACCCAGGAGATACAAGAAGCCGCACAGCTCAGTGTAGTAATGGACGGCACCCAGGAGATACAAGAAGCCGCACAGCTCAGTGTAGTAATGGACGGCACCCAGGAGATACAAGAAGCCGCACAGCTCAGTGTAGTAATGGACGGCACCCAGGAGATACAAGAAGCCGCACAGCTCAGTGTAGTAATGGACGGCACCCAGGAGATACAAGAAGCCGCACAGCTCAGTGTAGTAATGGACGGCACCCAGGACATACAAGAAGCCGCACAGCTCAGTGTAGTAATGGACGGCACCCAGGACATACAAGAAGCCGCACAGCTCAGTGTAGTAATGGACGGCACCCAGGAGATACAAGAAGCCGCACAGCTCAGTGTAGTAATGGACGGCACCCAGGAGGTACAAGAAGCCGCACAGCTCAGTGTAGTAATGGACGGCACCCAGGAGATACAAGAAGCCGCACAGCTCAGTGTAGTAATGGACGGCACCCAGGAGATACAAGAAGCCGCACAGCTCAGTGTAGTAATGGACGGCACCCAGGAGATACAAGAAGCCGCACAGCTCAGTGTAGTAATGGACGGCACCCAGGAGATACAAGAAGCCGCACAGCTCAGTGTAGTAATGGACGGCACCCAGGAGATACAAGAAGCCGCACAGCTCAGTGTAGTAATGGAGAGCACCCAGGAGATACAAGAAGCTGCACAGTGTAGTAATGGACGGCACCCAGGAGGTACAAGAAGCCGCACAGCTCAGTGTAGTAATGGACGGCACCCAGGAGATACAAGAAGCCGCACAGCTCAGTGTAGTAATGGACGGCACCCAGGAGATACAAGAAGCCGCACAGCTCAGTGTAGTAATGGACGGCACCCAGGAGATACAAGAAGCCGCACAGCTCAGTGTAGTAATGGACGGCACCCAGGAGATACAAGAAGCCGCACAGCTCAGTGTAGTAATGGACGGCACCCAGGACATACAAGAAGCCGCACAGCTCAGTGTAGTAATGGACGGCACCCAGGACATACAAGAAGCCGCACAGCTCAGTGTAGTAATGGACGGCACCCAGGACATACAAGAAGCCGCACAGCTCAGTGTAGTAATGGACGGCACCCAGGAGATACAAGAAGCCGCACAGCTCAGTGTAGTAATGGACGGCACCCAGGACATACAAGAAGCCGCACAGCTCAGTGTAGTAATGGACGGCACCCAGGAGATACAAGAAGCTTAAAAAAAAAAAAAAAAAAATTGCCCGGAAAACCCTTTTAAACTTGAGCTTCTTAGCATCCAAGAGAACTACGCCACATAGAAAAAACCGTTCCCTTCTGCAATAGATGTTATTGAAGCTGATGGTGAGGATGACATTAATGATGGCAAACATGGAGCTTGAGAAAACCGCCTGACCTGCTGCTATAGACTTATATATCATCACAACCTGCCTTCTGCTGCATATAGTAATCTTCTTGTAGTATATAAGGCGCTCCTTTCTCTGCCTGCACCCAAGTCTCCTGTGAAAGAGGGTTTTCAAAACTAAAAATTGTAAAAAATCGGTTGAGGTCATTAATTAGACAGGACTTTTAGAATCCCTCATTATAATGAACATTGAGACGGAGATTTCCAGGTCTTTACAAACTCATCTTCTGTTCTCCAGAAACTGCTGCTGTAACTTGGTTGTATAAAATGGTTTCATTTGGGTGTTATTATATTAATACTGCTCTATGTAAGGTTAGATATTTGTATTGTGCATTTGATACATTAAAGGGGTTTTTTGGACAAATTTTTTTGTTTTTAAAAAAGGTCTGTTAGTGTTGTGTTCCAAATTATTATGCAAATAATATTTTTTCATATTTTCCAAAATTACCTATATGAATTACAGTCATTGTAATTTTCCAGTCATCAACTATTCGAGTATAATTGAAAGGTTTTTGAACAAACTGCCTATGATAACAGTATATTTAAAAAAAAAAAAATAAACACTCAAAATGCATGTTCTAAATTATTATGCACAGCAGAATTTGCAACCTTTTCATTTTTATTAAGAACAAAAAAATGGTCATTGTGAAATTCTAAGCATTAGCAGGTTATTACAAACTGAAATCAAACAGTTTTCAAGCCAAAACTTTATTCGAGGTGATGTTACATTTGCACATAGGACCCCTTGTTCGAAAGAAGCTTCTGAACTCTCTCGGCCATTGAATTTGTCAGTTTTTGGATGGTTTCTGCTTCAATTGTTTTGCATGAGGACAGAAAACCCTCCCAGAGCTGTTGCTTAGATGTGAACTGCCTCCCGCCATCATAGACACTCCTTTTGATGATGCTCCAGAGGTTCTCAATGGGGTTGAGGTCAGGGGAGCATGGGGGCCACACCATAAGTTTGTCCCCTTTTATGCCCATAGCAGCCAGAGATGCAGATGTGTTATTTGCAGCATGAGACGGTGCATTATCAGGCATGAAAATGATCTTTCTGCAGAATGCATGGTTCTTCTTCTTGAACCATGGCAGGAAGTGCTGTTTGAGAAACTCCACATACATTATGGAGTTCATCTTTACCCCTTCAGGGATCCTAAAGGGGCTGACAATCTCTCTCCCCATGATTCCAGCCCAAAACATTACTCCACCTCCTCCTTGTTGGCGCCGTAGCCGTGTTTGCATGGGGTGTCCATCAACAAGCCATCCTCCACTCCATCCATCTGGACCATCGAGCATTGCACGGCACTCATCAGTCTTCATGTATTGTTTGGCCCACTGGAGCCATTTCTGCTTGTGTACAGTGGATAGAGGAGGTTGACAGGATGGCTTACGCACAGCTGCAAACCTCTGAAGGACCCTGCATCTTGTTTTTCGGGGGGACGTTGGAGGCACCAGCAGCTTCAAAAACTTGTCTGCTGCTATGACAAGGCATTTTTGAAGCTGCTCTTTTAACCTGATGTAATTGCCTGTTGGAAAGAGTCCTCAATTTTCCCTTATCAGCACGCACACGTGTGTGCTGTGAATCAGCTACATACTTCTTGATTGTGCGATGATCATGATGAAGTGTCTTGGCAATGTTGATTGTAGTCGTGCCTTGACCTAAACACTTCACAATTTGTTGCTTCTCAGCAGCCGACACATCCTTTTTCTTTCCCATTTTGGCTGAAAATGTAGGCTGCTTAATAATGTGGGACAGCCTTCTTAAGTAGTCTTGCCTTTAATTGGACACACCTACCAAACTAATTAGCACAGGTGTCTGCAATTGCTTTCAGTGATATAAAGAGCCCTGACACACATCACCATCAATGAGTTTTACTGACAAACAAAAAAATTCTTACCTTATCACTCCTAAACACTTTTTGCATAATAATTTGGAACACAGTGTAGTGGGTTAATAAGCACCCAAATACCTTTAGCAGTGTTTTGAGTGATTTCTGGGTTTCTCTGGGAGCTCCTGGCATCCTCTGCATTTGCTTACATGGGTATCTTCCTTCTGTCTTAGCCTACAATTACCATGATGCATTGCTGTTCACTCAGATCCCTCTCACTCCCTTTTCACACCCCCTCCCTGTTTCCCTAGCTAGCCCGCAGACTACTAACTCAGTCCCCCAACCCCATCATACTTACCTGTCTTCTATGTCCTGGAGATCACTTTCTTCTGTGCCGCCGTTTCCTCTTCACTTAACTTCTGCCTGCACCTGCGCAATAGAGCCGTTCTGCGTGGTGGAGCTGTTGCTTCTCCTATTCAGGTCTGCCAGTATTTGTGCAATAGACCCAGAGTGCTCTATTGCACAGGCGCCGGCCCCCCTGAAGGAAGTGACGCTTTGTGCCCAAAAGAAGAAGAGGACATGAAGACAGGTAAGTATGATGGGGTCTGGGGGAGGGGAGTATTGGGGACATTCCTTTTCCAGAAACAGGGAAATGGATCGCCACCGAAAAAAAATCAGAAAATGTGCCTGGGGCCCCGGCGATTTGGGTAACTATACATTTTTTTAAAGTGAGTAAATTAGAAGTTAGGCGGGGGGAGGGGGTTTAGCTTAGTGTTAAATTTTAAAGAAAATGGAAATCCTGACAGGGACAGGTCCATCATATGACCCATGCGGATGAACCCCTTAATCTGTAATGTGGTCCATCAGGTTTCTACTTTGATATAATATAGTTTGTGTGCTCGGTCTCATGCTTGAATGTATTTAAGATCCGCATCACACAGATCTCAGATACGCACCTTGCAGACTCATATATAAAATAAAATACATTTTTCTATTCAAAGACAGTAAACCAAAGCTCAGCTAGAAGTGATATTTGCATTGCTTAAGAGAAATCTCACTTTGATGTAGTACAAAGGACAATCCCATTCTGTTTCGCACACTGTATGGTTGCTCGAAAAGGCACGTTAAACGTGCAAGATGCCGAAAACTGGATGGGCGATATTTTCATGTAGCAGTAGGATGGGCCTAGAATCAATCCCACTGGTGGGTCCTGGGCACCCCAGTCCGACCCAGGTAGTTACTAGAGGACAAAGAGAGGGGACACAAGTAGATGTCAGGAAAAAAAAACAGTGTATATTAACCAATAAAGCTCGTGAAATCAAGTTGTTCGCTCAGCCCATAGGGTTGTATGGTACTGAGACGATAGATCCATTTAGCCTCTTTGCGTAAAATCAAATTGTCCCAGTCTCCACCCCTTATGGGGTCTCACGTGATCAATCACCCTGAATTTCAGGCCTGACAGCTGACCATCATGATACTGTAAGTGATACTGTAAGTCCCCATAAGTGGCGGGATATGGGGGTGTCGCACTCATTGATAACATCACAAACATGATCTCTAATCCTTCTCCTTACCTGTCTCCTTGTCTTCCCCACATAATTGTAGGGACAGGGGCAGCTGAGGAGATAGACCACCCCCATTGTAGCACAGTTCACAAGATCTCTACTCGTATTACTGGGCCTCTTGAAAACAATATCTCCATGATCATCAGAACTATAAGGGGTATGAAATCCTGCCACACAGTGTGAATGCCCTACATACAGCAGACCCTATCTCTGCATCCTCGGCTCCTGTGAGTATGAAATAGAGAGAGAATGAGAGGACTAAAAATACCAGCAGTCAGATGAGATGTTACATCTTACTGGACATGTTCTCGAAGTCTTATATTTCTATATGAAGAAAATAAAAATCCAAGGAACAAAAGCCAACACGTCTGTAATGTATACAAAGTAAATAATCAGAATTTATTTGTTGTGTCACATATATAAATCATTGATATAAACTTTTGTCCTAAATTTTTTTGTTGTATTGCTTATTTGGGAGTTGTCCCTACGCTGTATTCTATGGTAGTAAGATACTTAAACGGGTGACTCTAACGCCTTGGTAAGAACTCGCACTGCGTCTTCAGCAATCTCTTTAAGGAAACCATAGAGCATCCAGTAAGTGGTGCCAAAGGAGATGCCCCCTGCTGCCATGCTACCCAACACCGGGATATTACTAGCTGCATATTCAACGACCATGAGAGCCCCCGCGGCCCCTCTAGTTAGTAAAGTGGCGACGAGCTCTTTATTTATCTCTTGGATGACTAAAGGAGACTTGATCACAGATTTCAACTCGCTGACATCTTTACCAAACTTGTCGGCCAACTTTTCAAGGGATTGTTCATCCAGGCCAAAAGCCTTTCGGTAGTTTATCATGGTTTTTACCAGGATTCCTACATCACAAGCTACAGAAAGTCCTGGGATGGGGACTGTGGCCACTGCACAAGACAGAGTAGCCCACTTCCAGATGTCCTTTTTGAAAGACTGACGCTTCTTCTCAAGAACCGGCAGAGATATGTTGGGTAGAGATATTAGGAATATGTGTCTCTTGTGCTTCGGAAGCTCCATTTCTAGAGTGTTATGCATGTTGTAGAAGTCGTACTTCTCCAGCTCTAGACACGACAGAAGAAACACTTGGGGCTCGGAGATTCCCCCATCATGAAGACTTTGAATGCAATTCTGTCGGATTTCATTAAGTATGTTCTCTTCATTGTACGTCTTCTTCCTTCGTTTCTGGGAAGCAAGCAAGTCGGAGTCAACCTTGGACCTTACAAAGTAGAATTTCTTGTCCATAGCTTGAATCTCCTTTGCTAAGTGAATGTCATTCTGCTTGAAGCGTTCTGATGATATGATGATGAAGAAGTCGTATCGACTGAACTCAACAGACTCAAGATAATGGTCTGCTGCAAAATTCGGAGTTCCTATTCCTGGAAGATCCCAAATAGTTACATTGGGATACTGTGGATGAGGATATGGCATTGGCTTCTTTGTTGTTTCCACCACCCCAGTTCTTGCAGATCCTTCTTCTTCATCATCCATGCCACGAAGGGCATTAACAAGAGTGGACTTCCCTGTTCCTGACTCTCCCGTGATGGCAATGTTTAATGGGGCATTTTCTATTTCCTTAAGGGACTCATTGAGTTTTTCTGTTGCTTTGCAGAGGTCACCATCTTCTAAAGCAGAATTAATTTCTTGCACTTCTTCTTCACTGATGATATCAAAAGAAGAATCCATATTTACTTATTGACCTGAAGAAAAATAAGAAAGAATTGGTGAGAGCAGAACTTTGTCTTTACTCACTAAAACTAGTTTTGTATGTCTACAAAGCAAGGCTGGACAAGCCCACCAGAGTACCCGATGAGCCCGTACTCATTATTGGGTAGACTTTAGTCCAAAAATTTAGTTTCAATACTAACCAAGACTTGATTGTCTGTTAGAAGACATTGATAACAGTGTCTAATTGATGATGGTCTGATCACCGGGTCCTCCATTATTCTGGAGAATGAAGGAGTCTGTGGCCTCTCCGACTATTCTCTAAGGGTTCTTTCACAATGTGTTTTGTGGTGTCTATTGGAGATAAATATCTGGAAGATTTCCTAGTGTACACCTCAGATAGATGCCACTATGTAGGCATACGGTGGCCACAACTGCCCATTGGCTTGTACTGTTAAAAAAAAAAAGTGTATGCTGTGTGAAAAATAACAGGAAATAAGTATATTGACCTATACCAGCCTAGTGATTGGGCCGTCTTCTGATGTTTGGGGGTCTAAAGATACTTTTGATGGATATACAGGGAACATTCTTGGTTCATAAACAAATGGATATTGCAAAATGCAGTAAGACAGGACTCATGGTCCCATGCACATGGATCAATCTGGATCAGGAAATCTGGTCCGAACCTTGTCAGGAGGGGGGACTTCTTCCATCATCGTGATCTATGAGGTTGGGCCTCCCTGCCTCTGTGTGACTCTAGTGTCCCATACTATATATTTAGGTCTTCCTAACTTTACTCCTTACTAGACACTGTTTGTGCTATTGTAACACAGCTGCATTGAAGTGAGGATATGTAAGGGTTCAGACCCCACCACTCAGACATTGGTAGCATTTCCTATAGTTGAGGGCTCGGTAAGCTCATGTCATGCTGATTTGTCCAATAGATAATAGTAGGTGAAAAGTAGATCGGGGGACGCATGTATATACATTTTTTGATTTGGTACAACTAACCCTTGAAATAAAACTGGAAAGCTTTGGAGAACCGTAGCTGGTCAACCAGTCAATCAGAGACTCTTACTTGCTCCCTCATCTCTCCCATCTCTCTCTGTCTTCATATCTATCAAAACCCCTTGTCTTCAATACCTACTTTAACCACACAAAGGTAAGCATTCCTTCCAAAAGTGACAACCCACATGGGCCCACAAGAGCTTGTACTGTTATGGCTTAAAGTGTAACCTTTACAAAAACTTTGCATGCATCAATAGTACGGTGTGTGTATGTAGGAATAACTCTGGCCATTATGTGACTTAGATTTTGCACCTTTAGCAGTTTTCCCCTCTGCAGAGTTTGCAGTTCTTCCTGAGCTGGGGTGTGGAGACTGAGACATACCCTGCACACAGTAAGTAGAAGAGAATCTACTCCATAAATGTATCTCATCGTGCAGGACATATATAGAGAAGTAGTGACTTATACTAATGTGAATAAAATACTTTGGTCGAGTAAAAGTCAGTTTAAGACGTATCAGGGACGTATCAGCTGATCACAGGAGAAAGAAGTATTTTTCTGTGATAAGACATATTACAAAGTTCATTAGAATCACTTGTACTATTGATTTTTGTTAAAAAACTTGCAAAACTAGTGACCATGTAACAAGGAATTCTGAAGATCTTTTCTACAAGAATACTGAAAAAACATCTGTAAATATATTAAACTTTATTACACTATTTAGATTTTAGAGTAATATTCTGTGGACAGATTTAGTGGAAATTATAGGGAATGATTGGTAGGTTGTCACGGTACAACTCCTGATGTGGAGGCTCACACATATTCTGCATAAGGGCCCAAGTGCTACTACAATGTCATAACCATAATACTCTCCTCACAACTACACAACCGTCATCACCACCACAGAGCCCCCTACAATGTCATAATACTCTCCTTACTACCATAATACTCTCCTCACAACTACACAACCGCCATCACCAACACAGCGCCCCCTACAATGTCATAATACTCTCCTTACTACCATAATACTCTCCTCACCACCACACAACCGTCATCACCACCACAGTGCCCCCTATAATGTAATAATACTCTCCTCACTACCATAATACTCTCCTCACCACCACAGCGCCCCCTACAATGTCATAATACTCTCCTTACTACCATAATACTCTCCTCACCACCACACAACCGTCATCACCACCACAGTGCCCCCTATAATGTAATAATACTCTCCTTACTACCATAATACTCTCCTCACCACCACAGCGCCCCCTACAATGTCATAATACTCTCCTTACTACCATAATACTCTCCTCACCACCACAGCGCCCCCTACAATGTCATAATACTCTCCTCACTACCATAATACTCTCCTCACCACCACAGCGCCCCCTACAATGTCATAATACTCTCCTCACTACCATAATACTCTCCTCACCACCACAGCGCCCCCTACAATGTCATAATACTCTCCTCACTACCATAATACTCTCCTCACTACCATAATTCTCTCCTCATGGGCACAGTGCCCTCACCATCACCTCAGTGCCCCCTAGATAGACATGATACCCTCCTTACAACCACACGATCCTCATCCCCACCTCGGTGCCCCCTACAAGATGATGACTACTCCTCACTATAGTATTCAGTGTAAGAAGAGAAGCCTGATACTTCATGTGACATAATGGCCGCCATGTCTTTGCACTGGATATATTTACCTGCTTATGTAATGTGTGATGTGCTGCGGATATTTCTGCCAGGTCTCCGGGTTATCTGCACTTATCTAATCCAGTTTCTTTTCCAAGAGAAATGAAAGTGAAGGCAGAAAGTTTCTTATTTCCTTTCTTTTTTTTTTTTTTTTTTTTTTTTTTGTAAGGAACTTGAAACCTTGGCCTCTTCCGCCCTCTGCTGGCCACTTCCCTGCAATGCAAAACAATCCCATGCTGTTCCCCTTCTCTGTAATCCAAAGTGTCGCAGTCCTGGAGGAACCAACGTGTACATAGGAATCCATAGACGATAAATTTTAATAAGAAATCTCATCCACCCCTGCTCAGAGCTGACCACGGCCCCCGCATGGTCCACACAGCTCAAGTCCAAAGTTTATTACATGAGGTGCCCTATCAGATAGGCCTATTATAGGAGTCGAATCGCTGGGACCCAAAAGGATTCTGAGAACAGGGTCCCCTAAACCCCCCATGTGAATTGAGTGATGGTGCTCCATTGACTTCTATAGGATTTACGAAGATCTCTTCTGAAAGTCCCATACAGTACATTGTCTTACCGGTATGTCCACCTCCACATATGTCCTCTTTATTTTCTTCAGCCTTAGTCTGGGTTTTGATTCCACCTTTATCCAGGCCCTAGAGGGAGCCCTAAAAATAAGCTTAACTTTTTATGGGCCAAAACGGCGCCCTGTACCCAATACAAAACCAATGGCTCCCATAGATATCAGCCATGCTCAGATTCTTAAGTTCTCTAGCACAGCCAAAGATCTACAGATCCTCGTACCAGCATACACCGGCATACCCCAACTGCTAATATGGGGGCGCTCCTCTGCACAACTTTTCTTAAAGTGAACCTCCAATTCTTAAACATCTTTTTTTCTTACGTGAATAGTACAGGTGAATATAAGAAATATTATAATATATGTCATTAAAGAACATCAGGCTGTTTCCTCCTCTTTCCCTTCACTTAGACTGTTGTCTCCAACAGCAGCCGTATCCATAGCCTGACACAGAGAAGTCTATGGAGAAGGGATTGGGGAGGAGGAGACTGCTGCCAGCTAGTTAATGGATTTATTGCCACATTCTATGCAGAGTAGGACCTTATCCTACAAGATATAGTGGAGTCAAAAGAGCTCCCTCTGCGGTGACCAGATGGAAGGTAACGCTGCAGTTGGGATTGCGGGGTGCAAACAGCGCAGACTTGTCACGGTCTCTGGGCACGAGGGCGCAGCGCTGGTGCTGTCCCACGTTACCACCACTGGTACCGGTGATGAGGGGGCTGCACAAATGTTGGTGGTGATTGTTCCCCCGGGGCGCTTCCCCTATACTGTGCCGACTGGTGGTGTTTGGGGCGCCCTGATGTTGTCGGTGCAGAGTCAGACACAGAAACGGTTGTAAAGTTGAACTTTTACTTCCATGGGTGTGGAGGCACAAATGCTTAAACAGTTTCTTCAATACAAAACAACGGGGTACGCCTGGTGACACAGCAAAGTCCTGGGGTGCAGGGTAGACTTGATGAAAGGTGTTCCTAGCCCCTTATACTTCAGTGTTACAGCCCTAAGGTGCGTCTGGGCTCCTATTTGGCTCATAGGAGGATGCCCACCATGATACTAGTACATAATATTCCCCACTCACGTTATGTGGTCCTGATAGCTCAGAGTTTCGGGGTGCAATAGTCAGGGTGGCAGGATATTCCACAGGTCTGGCCTTGGCCCCTGGATCCTGTGATACTTGCTATGGAGCACGTGTTCCAGAATGTTCTCTCCACAGTCTCATGCTGACAAGATAATGATGCTTGACTTCCTTCAGGGCGATGGCTAGGCAGACAGGGGACAGGATCTTCTGAATAGCTGGAGTATGTCAGCTCTCCAACCTTCCTGGGCCTGTCTAGGACTTGAGATTCCTGCACTAAACTCACTGCTTTCTTCACAGGACATCACACTTATCTCCTCACCTCCTCCTCCTAACACTCCACACTTCTCACTCCTCACACGCAGGACCTTCCTGCAGGGGTGTTACCATGGGGACCCAGTGATCAGCTGACTCCTCCCCTTTTCCCAGGCGATGTCCTCCCATTGGACATTTGGTTACTATTCAATCCTATGGGAGGTGTAATGCATGTGTGAGGCTCACTAGGTGGCGCTGTGTTGTGTGAGACTCAGGACCCCCTGCTATGTCACACAGGCTATGAAGCAACAGGAAATAATACAATGCACAGAGATCACCCTCAGCCCAGCCATAGCCAGCTCTGGGATGCCACATACTCCCCCTCTTTCACTGAGCCGACCTCGGCGACGGGCTGGGGTGAAGGTGAGAAATGTAACATAACGTTAAAAAATACGAATAAAGTGCAAATGTCACTAACAGTTTAGAAAAATATAATACTTAGAAACTCGAGGTAAGACTTCTCGGCATAGTCCTGGAATGTCCATGAGAAGTCTGAAGGGTAACGGAGAGATAATTAAACTCAGAATTATGGAACCTTTTGGCGGTACCATCAGACAGTCCATATAGAAACAACAGTAGTGCAAATGGGTCCAGAGGCTCTCTGGCACAAATTTCGTGAGTGTCCATTATCATGAGAGTCTCTCTGAGAAACAATAAACAGTCCTTTCTGTAAGGAAGAGTAGGCACTCTAGCACCAATGTCCATACCGCAATGGGGTAACAGAACTTCCTTGGCTCGGTGAGCCAGGCACTATGGCATGGATTGTTGCATATAAATGTAAATACTATATTACATGGCAAGATATTATATATATACTGTATATACACACAGGAAAAACATTAATGTAATCAGAGCAGGAATAACATATATACAGAAGCAGAGACAGTTAACCTCTTTTACTCAAGGACAGCCATGGCATCACTATAGCGTGTTGGAGGTATGCCTTTTGTGGTACGCTCAGAACGCCTAAGTGGAACGAGATTTGGATCAGGAACAGAGTCACTGAAATCAATTAAATCATCTGTCGAAGGGTTCTCTTGCACTAGAGCAATTGGTGGATAACAGCTAAATGGTAGTAGTTTAGGCGCCCACATAAGCTCAGTTAACGTTGGGGGTCTCTCTTTCGCTTCAGAAGGTGACAAGATCTCTGTACTCGTTGTCTCAGCCGGGGGTACCTCTGTGGGTAGTCCTTCTTTAAGGCACAGCTTCAGACGGTTTCGGTGTACTACTTGGGGCTGTCTCCCAGGTTTAGAGATCTCATACACGTCGGATTCAGGATATGGTATGGAGATGACACTGTATGGTTCTTTCTCCCAGAATGGATCCAATTTCCCATTCCGATGGTTATTCCTTAACCATACACGGTCGCCAACTTTCAGGGGCGCTGCATGGGCGCGATGGTTGTAATCCTCCTGTTGTCTCCTACGAACCTCATCCATGCGCGTTTCAACTATCTCTTTAGCTTCCTCCATACGTCGGCGGTGTTCAACAACCCAGTCTGTTATGGGTAGTGGATTGATGGTGTCAGGGACCTTCACACCAAGGGTTAAGTCTGAAGGAAGTTGACCTTGTCTTCCAAACATTAGATAAAATGGTGCGTATCCCGTAGATGTTTGGGGTGTGTTGTTGTAAATATAGGCCAAGTCCTTGATACGCTCAGGCCACTCAACACCAGGTGTAACTGCGGCTGTTCTTAGCATGCCGATGATCACTTGATTTGCCTTCTCGCACATACCATTCCCTTGAGGGTGATACGCTGTGGTTCGCAACTTCTTGCAGTCTTGGAACTGACACAGCTCACGGAACAATTGGGATTCAAACGCCGATCCACGGTCGGTGAGGATATGCTCAGGACAACCGTAATGGCGGACAAACTCTGCGTAGAAGGTCTCAGCCGTAGTTCTTGCTGTAAGATCTCTGACAGGCACGATGACAAGGAACTTGGAGTAATGATCCACCATTGTCAGAGCGTAGCTGTAGCCGGAACGTGTGGGACCCAACTTCACATGGTCCAGAGCAACAATTTCACACGGCTTTTGAGTCTTAATTGGATGTAGAGGGGCCTTCTGATCTCTTCGACCTTCCTTGGTGATACTACAGGCGGGACACTCTCGGCACCAACTCTCAATGTCACTCCTCATCCCAACCCAATAGAAGCGACGACGGATGGTAGCTTCGGTCTTTTGTACCCCGAAGTGACCGGATCTGTCATGATACGCCTCAAGTATCATCTGTGCGTCTCTTCTTGGTACGAGGATCTGATGAAGCCTTTCACCTGTGACAGGATCAAGAGTGTTTCTATGTAGAAGGCCTCGTTGGACAAACAGGCGCTTCCTCTGTCGCCAAAGGCGTTTTAATTCCACGTCATGAAGACCTCTCTTTACACGGGTTGGTATTCTTCCTGTAAGCAGGAAATCTGACAATTCTCCTAAAACTCTGCTCTCTTCTTGGAACGTTTTCCACAGAGATGGCTCCTGGAGGGATTCGGCAGCTGTTTTTGCCAGAGGTTCTCCTTCTACAGGGACACCAATAGCAACCTGTTGGGCAAACTTGTTGTAGAATGGTGGCATCTCCACCTCTTCCCAGATGTCTTCTCGGGGTGGTTCTTCTCCCACAGGCAACCTTGAGAGTGCATCAGCGTTAGCGTTGGACTTGCCACTGCGATACTTGACAGAGAACTTGTAATTCACGAGTCTTGAGGCCCACCGTTGTTCAAGGACTCCCAGTCGAGCAGTGTCCAGATGCGCCAACGGATTGTTATCTGTGTACACGGTAAAGGGTGTGGTAGCCAGGTAGTCTTTAAACTTCTCTGTCACGGCCCAGACAAGCGCCAGAAGTTCGAGTTTGAAAGAACTATAGTTCTGGTCGTTCTTCTCCGCGCCTCTCAGACTCCTGCTGGCGTAGGCGATGACTCGCTCTTTGTTGTCCTGAACCTGGGACAACACTGCACCCAAACCTTGGTGACTTGCATCTGTGTACAAGCGGAATGGCTGACTGTAGTCGGGATAGGCTAGAATTGGTGGTTGCGTCAGAAGTGCTTTAAGCGCTTGAAAGGCTTCCTCTTGACGCGCTGTCCAGTCTATCGGAAGCTTTTGGTTGTAGTTTTCTCTGGGACAACCGCGCAACAACTCGTTCAGAGGCTCGGCTACTTGGGCGAAGTGTGGTATGAAACGCCGGTAGTAACCTGCGAATCCAAGGAAGCTTCGGACTTCTTTGACGGTAGTTGGTCTTCGCCAGTTCTGGACTGCAGTGATCTTTTCAGGATCAGGTTGGACGCCTTGTGCGCTCACGACATGCCCAAGGTAGTGAACTTGGGATTTCAACAGGTAGCACTTGGAGGGCTTCACCTTTAGGCCGTGTTGTATAAGTACCTTGAATACCTCGGACAGGTGACGAAGGTGTTCTTGGTATGTCCGGGAGAATACAATAACATCGTCCAGGTACAGTAGCACACTCTGGAAATTCTCATGGCCGAGGCACCTCTCCATAAGCCGTTGGAATGTGGCTGGGGCATTACATAGCCCAAATGGCATACTATTGAATTCAAAGAGTCCCATCAGGGTCGTAAACGCAGTCTTTTCACGATCTTCAGGCGCCATAGGGACTTGCCAGTATCCACTGGTTAAGTCCAGGGTCGAGAAACAGGTAGCTGATCCCAAAGCCGTTAGAGATTCCTCAATCCGCGGCAATGGGTATGCGTCTTTGTGCGTGACGTTGTTGAGTTTACGATAGTCCACACAAAATCGTAGGGTTCCGTCTTTCTTCTTGACAAGGACTAGCGGGGCTGCCCAGGGGCTGTTACTCTCCCGGATGACATCAGCATCTCGCATCTCTTGGATCAACTTTTTCACCGGTTGGTACATCGCGGGTGGTATTGGACGGTGACGCTCCTTGATTGGATGGTGGTTGCCAGTCAGAATGCGATGTTGTATGGTCGTGGTCTTACCAAAGTCCAATGGGTGTTTGCTGAATGCCTGTTGGTAACGCTTGGCCACATTGCGAACCCCATTGATGTGCTCTATAGGGGTATTGGCGTCTCCCACGTTCAATTCATCCCACCAGGACTTCGTGGCTCCATTCTGAATGTTCTCAGCAGCTTGGGTGGAATGCTGTGTGGCGGTAGAATCACCAGAGAGAATGTCTTCTGGTGCTAACCGGTGTAGCAGGGCCACAGAGTGGAACTTGTGGAGGTTCACTGGAGCATCGCCCAAGTTGACTAAGCGGACAGGAACACGTCCATTGGAAACTGTGACAAGGCTGCGGACAGCCATGACAAGTGGTTGGCCATCTATCTGTATGGGTTGTAGCAAGGCCTCGTAGTCCTGATTTTCTATGCCCGGACGGGCACGGCACCACACCATAGTTTCTGTTCCAGGCTGTAGGGTTACTGGACGGGTATCTTGGATCCGGACTCGACCAATTTCACCTTGTTTGTTGGCGAACTTGTGCTGGGCATTGAGTACACGAATGGCCCGCTGAATGGTCTGCTGGTCACTGGGAGAAGCTGTAAGGAGAGAGGCATGCAAGGCATCCAACACTTCTGCAAAGCAATGGCGTAAAACATTCATGCCTAATATTACAACTGCAAACCTATCATCCTCTACATCAGTGACAATTACACCCTGTCTAGGCAGTTTCAAGTCCCCAATCTGGATAGTGGGTTCCCAATAACCCTGCTGTGGTATGGGCTGTCCATTGCTGGCACACAGATTTATCCATGTGTCAGGTGTTCTATTCAACACACCTAAGTCCCAATGTTCAAGGAACACCTGCTTGTGCATGGTTGTTACCTGAGATCCAGTGTCCACCAACGCTGTCAGAGGGACGCCGTTCACCCGGATTGTGATGTGTGGGCAGGCTAAGACGAAGCGTGACAATGGCACTGAAGATTCACCTGGGCCCTTCTTCTTTCCTCCCGAGGGGCGGCCCGCTGCCTCGGGGGTGGCCCGTTTAACTGAAAACACTGAGGCCTGCTGTGTCCATATCTATGGCAATAGCTACAGTATGGCCTCTCACTCTGCGGAGGTTTCACTGAAGACGGACGTCTGGGCGGCGACTCAGGTGAGATGTTGAGACTTCGCAAAGGATCACTGGACGATGAAGACGGCTGGGTCAGACGATCTAGACGGACGGTGATCTGTTCCATGGCACGGGTCAGATGATCCACTCGGGCCAGAAGGTCATCTCTGGAGTCTGCTGGTGTAGTCTGCGCAGTTTGGGCAGCAGGTGAGGTACCCAGAGGTAGTGGCAGGACAACTGGAGCAATGCTTGTTGAGGGTCCAGGTGAGGGAGCACAGATGACTGGGCTCGGCTGGGGCTGCTCCTGTCCCAAGACCTGGATGGCAAGGGCCTTGAAGTCAGCAAACGTGATGCTGGGATGTTGTGCAGCAAGCATTCGCAACTGACTCTGGAGCAATGTGGTACCCGCCCCTTCTATGAAGCGGTCAAGCAAGATTTTATCAGAGTCCACATTTTCACGTGGATCCACTTGCACCACAGCTCTGAACGCCTCTTGGAGGGATAAAGCATAGTCTCGCAGGGTCTCACCAGGTAGTTGTCGTCTGGAAAAGAAGCGCATCTTTACCTCGGAGACAGATCGCACGTCAAAGTTCACCTGGAGTTTGTCCAGAATTTGCCCAGGGGTTCTTTTGTCAGAGGCAGGCCAGGATTTGACCTCCCTAGCTGCAGCACCCTCAAGCTGGCCCAGCAGGATCTGTATCTGCTGTTCTGTATTCAGAGGATAGAACTGGAAGAGAGACAGCATCTTCTCACGAAAGTCCCTGAGGGTATGCGCCTCCCCTTTGTAGCGCGGCAGCCATGGTGCGCCAGGGTAAAATGGCATGGAGAATGGTAGGCTGCTCGCCATGGGCACTGCTGGATCACTAGAAACAGATGGCACAATGTCACTTTGCTCAGTCATGTTGTTTGCAGGTATGACTGGAATTAGGTCGCCGTCTCTTTAAGAAACTCAACTGCTTGCTGGCAGGGAATGGAGACTACAACTTGGAATGCTGTCCCTTTAAGAATGCTGTAGCTATTACCAGAGTCACTGTGATGCAGGCTGACGGTGTGCTCCCCCTCTTTAATGGTGGCACTCCCCACGGACACTGTACACGGAAAACACTCGCTGGGGCCGTGGGAGGACTGAAGACAAGGACAGGGAGGCACAGTACTCACTGACAGCAACTGCAGCGTGGACCAGAGATCAGCGATGCACAGCAGGGACGGTGATGCGGCACCGGAGAGTCAGAAATGGCGCTGACACGTTCGCCTTTCACTTTCTTGTATGGGTGCGCTGGAGCATTGCGCTCAGCATTCTGGGCTCTCCTAAGATGGTGGCAGATGGGTCTCCTGGCCTCATGGGCAGTGCTAAAAATCTCCCGCACTTTTGCAAGATACAGTTAACCCTTTGTGGGCGTTCTTACACAGCGATGTGGCGCAGCAAACAAGTCCTGGGCGTTTTAACTCTTCCAGGGCTGTAACACACTGAGAGGACAGTCTTTAGGGCTTACTTCAGGGGTATAGGGCTCCCCCTCTTTGTTGCAAGCACTCTCAGGGAATAAACTTGATCTCCACAATAAAGACCGATGCTCTGGAGACAATTTGGCGCACTTTTCGTGGCGACTTTCTCAAAATGGCACACACCCGTATCCTGTTCGTGACGCCAGTTTTTCTTGCGGTGACCAGATGGAAGGTAACGCTGCAGTTGGGATTGCGGGGGTGCAAACAGCGCAGACTTGTCACGGTCTCTGGGCACGAGGGCGCAGCGCTGGTGCTGTCCCACGTTACCACCACTGGTACCGGTGATGAGGGGGCTGCACAAATGTTGGTGGTGATTGTTCCCCCGGGGCGCTTCCCCTATACTGTGCCGACTGGTGGTGTTTGGGGCGCCCTGATGTTGTCGGTGCAGAGTCAGACACAGAAACGGTTGTAAAGTTGAACTTTTACTTCCATGGGTGTGGAGGCACAAATGCTTAAACAGTTTACTCAATACAAAACAACGGGGTACGCCTGGTGACACAGCAAAGTCCTGGGGTGCAGGGTAGACTTGATGAAAGGTGTTCCTAGCCCCTTATACTTCAGTGTTACAGCCCTGAGGTGCGTCTGGGCTCCTATTTGGCACATAGGAGGATGCCCACCATGATACTAGTACATAATATTCCCCACTCACGTTATGTGGTCCTGATAGCTCAGAGTTTCGGGGTGCAATAGTCAGGGTGGCAGGATATTCCACAGGTCTGGCCTTGGCCCCTGGATCCTGTGATACTTGCTATGGAGCACGTGTTCCAGAATGTTCTCTCCACAGTCTCATGCTGACGAGATAATGATGCTTGACTTCCTTCAGGGCGATGGCTAGGCAGACAGGGGACAGGATCTTCTGAATAGCTGGAGTATGTCAGCTCTCCAACCTTCCTGGGCCTGTCTAGGACTTGAGGTTCCTGCACTAAACTCACTGCTTTCTTCACAGGACATCACACTTATCTCCTCACCTCCTCCTCCTAACACTCCACACTTCTAACTCCTCACACGCAGGACCTTCCTGCAGGGGTGTTACCATGGGGAACCAGTGATCAGCTGACTCCTCCCCTTTTCCCAGGCGATGTCCTCCCATTGGACATTTGGTTACTATTCAATCCTATGGGAGGTGTAATGCATGTGTGAGGCTCACTAGGTGGCGCTGTGTTGTGTGAGACTCAGGACCCCCTGCTATGTCACACAGGCTATGAAGCAACAGGAAATAATACAATGCACAGAGATCACCCTCAGCCCAGCCATAGCCAGCTCTAGGATGCCACACCTCACTTACAGTGTACAGAGCCTTATCTTACAAGATATAGTGGAGTCAAAAGAGCTCCCTCACTTGCAGTATACAGAGCCTTATCCTATAAGATATAGTAGAGAGAAAAGAGCTCCATCACTAATAGTGTACAGAGCCTTATCTTACAAGATATAGTAGATTCAAAAGTGTTCCCTCACTTATAGTGTACAGAGCCTTATCTTACAAGATATAGTAGATTCAAAAGTGTTCCCTCACTTACAGTGTACAGAGCCTTATCTTACAAGACATAGTAGATTCAAAAGTGTTCCCTCACTTACAGTGTACAGAGCCTTATCTTACAAGATATAGTGGAGTCAAAAGTGTTCCCTCACTTACAGTGTACAGAGCCTTATCCTATAAGATATAGTAGAGAGAAAAGAGCTCCATCACTAATAGTGTACAGAGCCTTATCTTACAAGATATAGTAGATTCAAAAGTGTTCCCTCACTTACAGTGTACAGAGCCTTATCTTACAAGATATAGTAGATTCAAAAGAGCTCCCTCACTTTCAGTATACAGAGCCTTATCTTACAAGATATAGAAGAGAGAAAAGAGCTCCCTCAGAACATGGGGCTACTTGCTGATAGTTTCTCCATGGATCTCCACCACCTAAAGTCCTTTCACCCCACTTTACACTCATCAAGCCGTAATCTCACTCCCTCTCAACTGATGTCACCGCCATCACAGGGGAGTCTCAGGCGCGTTTCCCAGGAGTGGAATTGCTGGTTTTTGTATCACTGCACCATCACATGTCTCTGCGGCTGATTCACTCCCAGACTCCTCGGTCCTTTCTTTGGTGGCTTCTCCATTCTTCCAGTCTGGTTCCCTCAGTCTAAACACCCTACAGAGACATTTTTTTTAATAGTATTTTTCATGCTTTAATTCCTTTTAGAAAAAACTTTTTTGCATTGCTATATTTTGACACTCTTTTCCATATTTCTGTGTATAGAGCTGGGTCTTTGTATGTGGGCTGTGGTTCTTATTTATACCGTTTTGGAGAGTATTTGACACCTTTATCACATTTCCAGGAGGTGAAATGGTGAAAAAATGGTGATTTGGCCATTTTGATTTTTTTTTCCCTGTGTGGGATAATTTTTTTATTTTATTTTAATAGTTTTGGCATTTTTGAATATGTAAAGTGTTTAGGATTATTTATGTCTATTTTTATATGGGATCTTGGGAAAGCGGGGTGATTAGAATTTTAATATTTTTTGTGTTTTTTTTATACTTTAGTTAATTTTTTTTTAATTGTGCTTTTAGACCTCCATATTATATTGCAGTATAGTATAATAACCGTTGACTTCTATGACAAGCTGGCCATGGTACTGGGTTTGGTCCTGTTTAGATGCCACAGTACCATTAGACCCCAGCATCTAAAGGGTTAACAGCTGCAATGTACTATAGAGCCAGCACCCACGCTGACTGGAGAAGGCTCAGCAGGGTAAGGCCCGGTATATGCCGGTATCGAGACCTGTAGATCTTTGGGCATAACCAGAGGCCTTGAGAATCTGCGAGAGGCTGATATTTATGAGAGCCACAGCTTAACTTTTATCTGGGGCCCCCTCTGGCCTGGTCAAAGCAGTAGCCAGATTTAGGTTGAAAAAGCCAAAAGGACACATCTAAAGAGGGGGAGTCTGACTCCCGGGACCTCTACCCATCAGCTTTCTCAGCAGCTTCGGGTATTGCAACAATACAGTGGATGGAGCTGGAAGCAGACAGCTCCACTCATTATGTAGTGGCTGTGCTGGGTTACTGCAGTTTAGCTCTCCCATAAGGATAGACTGTCAAAATCAAAGGCCGGACATCCCCTTTAATGTTTTACTCTATTTTCAGAAAAAGACCCATATTTTTGCAGGACGAGCTGTAGTTTTATTGGTCCCATTTTGGAGCACATAGAACTTTTTGATCACTTTCTTATTCTGATTTTTGGGAGTTGAGAGCAACAAAAAATGTCATTTACCATGATAAATAAAAGCTGTAATAAATGTTATAGTTTAGGTCATTATAGAAGTGACAAATACTAATCATGTGGGGATGTTATTATTCTTTTAATGTGAAAAAATGGTAATGTAATTTTTTTTTTTAATTTTTTTAAAATATTTTTTTAGCCTTACTATAGGACTAGAGTTGCTGGATCTATCAAGTAACACCTTTGTAATGTCATCTACAGGGACATCTCAATAAATTAGAATGTCTTTGAAACGTTTATTTCTTTCAGTAATTACATTAATAAAGTTCCTCCTATATTTTCTAGATTCTTTACACACAGAGTCTTCTATTCCAAGTGTTTTATTTCTGTAAATGTTGATTATGGATTACAGGGAATGAAAACCCAAATCTAAGAAAATGAGAATATTGTAAAAAAGTTCAGTAGTGTAAATTCAGTGTCACCTGCCAAGGTTTCCTAAGCCTTTACATGGTCCCTCAGTCTGGTTCAGTAGGACACACAATCATGGAAGACGCTGATTATGGATTGTATTACTGAATTACTGACATGAAGGAACATTTCACAGATATTCTCATTTATTGAGATGCACACAAGCAGGACCTAATAGGTTTGGAAAGATGGCAGACCTGGAGGGTCTTCATTAGACACTTGGCTACCATGATAACAAACCACGGGGGGACTGATCATATGACAGACCTTCACAATAGAAATCTAAAGGGTTAAATGTCCATAATCAGAGAGGTTGTTGTAATATACAGCTGATATCTGCTGGACAGCGTGGGCGCCATCACCGCATGTACAGCAGATTATGTAAACCCCTTGGTGGGTGCACAGTTTGTATATAGAGAGGGGCAAAGTTCATGAAATTCGTTTCAACAAATATTTGTAAGGTTTGGCTGTTCCGATTGTTTTAGGTTGACCTTGTTCAGCACACACAGGACGCGCTCTACAGACCCCGGAGTATAAGTGGATGCAGCCCCATAGTATACAGATATATCCACCTTCCTCACCTCTCCTGGCCTCCCTCGTGGTATCTGGCGTCGTCTTCCAGCCTCTATCCCATATCATGCGATCAGGTCTGTAACTCATTGGTCACATGGGGCGCAAATCTCGTGAATGAAACGTAAGAAATTCTGTGTTATTTGGCACAACAAAAATAGAAAATGACATTCCGGGTCACAAAATAATATTCTGTGGGACAAAATGAGATTATTTCACAAATCACAGATCGGTTGGTTGATTCCTGTTCACACCTCTTAGTTGCTGCCATTTTTTTTTTTTTTTTTAAACTGTAATTTTTATTAAAATTTTTAACAGAGCAAATAACATTGAAAATAAAATTAATAGACAATAGGAAAAAGAAAGAAAAAAAAAAGGAACAAGGGCGTGCCACCACAACATGCGGCTGGCATACCAAGCAGCATAGATAAAATCTAAAGAAAATACATATGAGCAATAACCAGAAAGATTGAGACGGGGATACCACAGTTGCTGACACTTTTATTTCAAAATGTAATTTTGGGCCTTTGAGACTTATTTTATGATTCTGTAAAGTCGTTTGTGCACAGATGTTTTGTGACACTCGGTGAATCCTGTAGACACAAAGTAAACAGCATAAAAAAAAAAAAATATATATATTTTTTTCATTTTGTAAAAAAACATAATTTTGTGGCCACAAAATTATTTTAGCAAACAAAAATTTCATCCACTGCACTACCACGTGGGGCGATTCATGTGGCTAACCTACTGCGGCCTTGCCCAGTGTTCCCCGTACATGTGGTAGTTCAGCGCCTTATTTCATGGACTCCCTGAACTATTCACTAAGATGGCAGCCGGAACTCCCATGGCTGAAGGTCCAGCAATGCCTCACTGTCTTTTTAAGAGCCACTTACTGGACGTTAAGTCATTTCTATAGGTAGATTTCTGCCTGGAACCAGCACCGATGGTCAATATAAGAAGTCAATAGGTGCTGGTTTATGGGTGTGTTTACACATTCAGGTTTTTCCACGCAGTTTTTGAAGCCAAAACCAGGATTGGATTGAAAAAAACACAAAGATGCCTCTGTCCTTTCTACAATCTCTCCCATCATGATACAACCTGGACAACTGTGTAACACGGAAGGACTGACACGACTCGAAGCAAACTGGGGAGGAACGATCATGACTAGGAACATTCGTTGCCCGTACAGTTTGCCTCTTGTTGGCGCCATCCCGTTTTCACAAGGAGATGTCCTGCTGTCAGGCAGCATAAAAGATATGGCCAGCTTCTTTATAGGTGTTAAAGGGTTGTCTACGAATTTCAGCACTTGGGGAAACAGCTGGGGGAGGTAAAAAAACAACAAAAATAATCATACTTGCCTGTCCCAGGTGCTCCGGGGAGTGACATCACTGGTTCCTTTCCTGTGGCCACTGAGGCTTCTGATTGGACACAGCAGTCCTATGTAACGAGGACTTCCACCGGCACAAGTCCAGGCACGTACTGGACCAGACAGTGGCCGCGGACACCGGAGTGCCAGGGGAAGGTGAGTATGATTATTTTTGTTGTTCTTCACCTCCCCTGGTCTCCTGAAATTCATGGACAACCCCTTTAACTTGTATATCGGATGATCACAGGGTATTTTACATGAGCCAGTGATTAAGGCTGAGCGTTCTTATCAAGGCCCATGACCTTAGTGAAGCCCATACTGATATGGACCTTCATCCCACTGTACATATAGACGCTCAGTCACACACATGGACATTCACCCTGCAGGATCCTTGGGCCTACATGTCGTAGATTTGGCTGTTCTATGTATCTCTAACATGGCAAATATAAAAGAACCCAAGACCCAGATCTACCAATCAACCCAAAGATACCAATGTCTGACAAGTCAGCAAAAAAATAAAACTTTATTGATAGTTACAGACTTTGTATTGACAATACTTGCTAATCTGGTCTGCTCCTCCACAAAGAAGGAAAGAGTCTCTGTAGCCCCAGCTATAGGGGGCGACCCTGTAAGGACTTAGACCTAATTCCCGTGTCCACATTTTGTTCACATATTAGGCAAGTGAAAATCACAGACTGCATGAGGAGCCATTTATATTAATGGGCTCTTGTAGTTTTCCGATTTCCATGGACCATTGGTCCATTTTGCAGACCACGGAGCTCCATTAAAGTCTCTTGGTCACAGAGATCACATCCATCTCATCCATCTCATCCATGTGCTGTTCATTTATTCACAGACTACAGAAAAAAAAAGTTGGTGTGACCTTTGCCCTTTGCCTTCCATCAGTTCTTCTCGGTACTTGCAGACAGTTTTTGGCAGAACTGGGCAGGGAGGTTGTTCCCGCCGCCATCTTGGAGAACTAAGCACAGATCTTCTGTGGATGTTGCTTGCTCCAATCCGTCTGACTCTTTGTATCATCCCAGACAGACTGGATAATGATGAGATCAGGGCTATATCTGTGGGGGCCGGATCATCACTCCCAGGACTCCTCCTCCAAAGGGCAAAGGTCACACCAAATATTGATGGGATTTACATTTCTCTTTCCTTCATTCACTTCATTTTGTTAAATGCTAAAAATAAAGTATTAATTAAAGTATTAGAATTAAACAATTAACTATTAACGCTTCTATTTCCGAAAGCATTCTTACTTTGCAGAAATTTTTCCAAACCTGCCTAAACCTTCTGTAGGTGGGGTCCATGAGGTCTTAAATCTATGAGACATTTAAAGTATATTGTGTATTTGTCAGGAATCTCTAACATGTAATACCCCTTTAAGCAGAGACATATTTAGGGTTCTTTAATCCTGGCTAAATATTACGTTTGTTCCCCTAGTCCTGTATTTAAAGGGGACCTTTCACCACCTCCACCAACTCCACCCTTCAATAATTGCCCCTCCACTGATTCCGGTGCAGTTGGAATTTTTTCTCTATCCCCCACCATTCCTGAGCAATCATTGCTGTTAGTTTGAGCACAGTTATGCTCTTTACTGTCAGGTGGGTGGTCCCTGTCTGTCTGCTCCTGCCAAGACCCGCCCACCTGATAATAGAGCATATAATTGTGCTGAAACTAACAGCACTCTTTGCTCAAGAATGGTGAGGGCTAGAGAGATAATTCCAACTGTGTCAGAATCAGTGGTGCGGAGCCTATTGAAGGATGAAAAGAGGTGATGGTGGTGAAAGTTCCCCTTTAAACACCCTAGAAGGGTCAAAGTGATGGCTAAACTTGATCTTCCGAAGCCTTTATAAGAACCCTTTGTGCATCCTCAGCTGATTCGAACAAAAACCCTCTTAGCATCCTGTAGGTCAAGACATACGAGACGCCTCCTGCTGCCAAGGAGCCAAACACAGGAATGTTGCTTTTAAGATGTTCGGCCACCATGACCGTCCCCATGGTCCCCTTGGAAACCATTTTAATGACAATCTCCTTATTTAATTCTCCAATCACTTGCGGGGACTTGATCACGGATTTCAGCTCGCTCATACTTACACCCGACAAGAGGGATAGTTTGTTGAGGGAACCTTCATCCAAGCCAAACACGGTTTGGTATTCTTTCATAGTCTTTACCAGAATGGTTAGATCACATGCTATACCGAGGCCCGGAATAGGGAGAGCAGCGGCGGCGCAGGACAAGGTCGCTTTTTTTCCATATTTGTTGTCTCAAAGCCTCTGTCTTCTTTTGTAACACAGATAAAGAACTATTCTGCAAGGACATGAGGAAGACGTATCTCTTATGACCTGGAAGTTCCTTCTCAATAGTTTCTTGCAGGACCTCGTAGTCATATTTGCCTTTTTCCAAGCAATCGAGAAGGAAGACCCTTGGATTGTCGATATTTTCCTTTCTGAAATATTGAAGGCAATCTTCCCTGATCTCTTCGAGGATGGTCTCTTCATGGAATGATTTGCCTCTCTTTTTTAGAGAAGAATACATGTCCAGCCCAATTTTCGATCTCACATAATAGAACTTTTTGTTCATGGCCTGGATGGCCCGGATGAGCTGGATTGTACTTTGCCTGAAGCGTTCAGATCCAATGATAATAAAAAAGTCATATTTGTTAAAATGGACTTTTTGTAGGTAATCTTCTGCCTTAAAATTAGGTGTTCCTAGCCCAGGAAGGTCCCAGTACTTGAGATTGTTATACTTTGGATGTAAGTAAGCCGTTGCCTCCATTGTGGTCTCCACTACTCCTGTTTTTGCAGCGTCTTCCTCACTCAAAGCTAGCAAAGTATTGATAAAAGAGGATTTCCCAGTCCCTGACTCTCCCGTTACTGCAATATTTAAAGGGGCGTTTTCCAAGCTCTCCAAGTAATTTTTTATTCTTTTAATGGCACTGCCAAGATCGCCATCTTGGATGTATGAGGTTATTTCTTGCACTTCAGCTTCATCAAATTCTTCCCGTGGATCCATCTTGTCTGTTTTAGCACTGGAAAAATATGACAAAATGGTCATCGATAAGGGTCGGTCACGTAGACATAGGTATTGAAAAATGTCACACAAAATGTAGAAATAAAGTTGTCCAATATTATATAAATATGGCTGCTTTCTCCCAAAAACAGTAAATATCTGTCCACGCATTGTGTCTGATATTACAGCTAAGCTCTATTGAAGTGAACAGTGCTAAGTTGCAGTACCTCTCATAACCTGTGGACAGGTGTGGCACTGTTTTTGGATGGAAGCAGCTATGTTTTTCTATTCTTGGACAACCCCTTCATAGTTTCTGAGCTCCAGTTCAGACTACTGTATATATTTGCATGCCCAACCAACCTAGACTTATCGGGACATTCCTGGATTCTGGGTGCTGGTGCCTTTCCCGATCCCAGATAGTGTGCTTGCAGGAGCGTAACTAAAGATTCACTAAAGATTCACAAGCCCTGGTGCCAAAGCTCAACTCAGTACCCGCTGCATAACTTCTACTCACAACCGTCAGTCCCTCCACACATTTTAGCCGCATTTACATTTCCTTTTCCTTCGCTATCAGGGCCAAAACTGCCATGACCTGCCTGTGCACACAAGCTTCCCATCATTCCCATCCCCTGTTGGTGCCCCCAAATAGTAATCATGTCCCATTTTGTGCCACGGCCTCCACAGATTCTCCTTTGGACTATGTTCTGCTGACCAATGGTATTTTTTTCCATTATCGGGTTATTTTTCACCTTTCTGACAGTGGAAAGCTGTGTATCATAAATCTTCTGACCGCAGTGCACCAGAGGGCGGGGGGAATACATTTTCATTGTACAGTCACAGCTGCGACCACTCTATCCCCTATAGTTACTGGGGTTATTTTCCTCCTTTCTGACAGTGGAAGGCTGTGTAGCATAAATCTTCTCACTGCAGTGCACCAGAGGGCGGGGGGAATACATTTAAATTGCACAGTCACAGCTGCGACCACTCTATCCTCTATAGGTACTCCAGTATGTATTTGTGAGCAGCTCTGCTCTCCAGTTAGTGGCAGTTCAGACAAGAACCCTGGGACAGGCTTACCCAAAACTTGGACTCCAGAAGCTCGGAGAAGAATCCTTGATCCTTCTAGAAGATCTCCTCTGCCTATCAGTGAGGAAACTGGAATCCATGGCTCTGCATTTCCCCAATAGTGACTGAAAGTAACCACCAGGTTAGTGCCCAGGAATGGCGACTTGTAGCCTGGGTTGCCCCATATTCCCCAAGGTGGAAAGGGACTAAGGACTACAAGAGGGAGTGAAGAGCAAACATCACTCCTGTCCATGATTGTAGATACTGACTGGAAGTTTGCACAAGTAAAGTAAGCCACAAGCAACACTTGCCCAACTGCTATAGGTCTACTGCGGCTTTAATTGTGTCTAACATCAAGGGACCCCAAAACACCAGCCAGGAGACCCACACCAGGGTGTGAGTCGGGGTTACTACTACCACTCATATCCACACTGGTGCATCCTCCTCAACTAGCACCTGCAGGAACTTTTGGTGCAAAAGCCACCTTGACCAGTGAGGAAGAGGCACAACATCGCCGCCCTGCTCCGCTGCGCCATCACCGCACAACCCTGGGACGATGCAGAAACACATGGCTGCTTTATGCCACAAATAGTGCCACACCTATTCATGGATTGTATCTACAGCTTGGCTGAATTCCACAAACATACTGGAGACAGGTGTGGTGCTGTTTCTGGAAGACGGCCATGTTTTCCCAATCCTGGATGACTCTATTAAGTGGAAGAATCCTACATGACGTTAACAGTAGTGATGATCATTTTCCCACTTTCCACCATGGCCACCATGTCATAGTGAGCCCTACGTTATTCAGCAGAGCCAAGGAGTCTCTTTTCTGTTGTGACTCTCTCCCTACTTTGCCTAGCACTCTATACAATCCCAGTTTCTACAATATGCTGGGTAATATATTTTACTAGATACATTTTTGGTAGATTTATATCTAAAAAAAGTTTTATTTAGCAAACCCTGTTTTCTAGAGTCAGAGGATAGTGAAATGCTAATGGAGTTAACCTCTAAGTAAATGGGTTGTGCGGGATTTGGAGTAAACTCAGGGGCGGCTGGGGTGGGTGAAAAACAAAACAAACAAAACCATACTTAGGCTAAGTTCACATCTGCTTTGGACAGAAATCGGCGGAGAGAAAAGTCCTGTATGGAGAGCTTTTCTCTCCACCGGTTTCAGTACAAAAACGCCAGACACCCGACGACCACCATTATAGTCTATGCGGTCCTCCGGTGTAACCACTGTTTTAGCTGTCCAGATCTCTGCCCCAGCGGACCCAAATGACGTAGAGCCGTGTGCGGATGTGAACTTAGCCTTACCTATCTCCAATGTTCCATTGTCCAGTCCTGGTCCCCTTTCCGTCCTACGCTGAGACTCACCTTGCCAGAAGGGGAGAGGCTCACATGAGGGCTAAGACCGATCAGTGGCCACAGCAGTTGCTGGTAAGGTCCTGATGCCGTATGTGAGTGACATCTCCAGCCTTTCTCCAGCGACCACTTAGGCCATGGATTGGTCTCACGCTCTTTAAGCCTCTCTATTTTTAGCAAGGCTTCTCCTGTTACAGGAAGGAAAACAACGGAGCACTGGGGATAGACGTGTCCGCCCCGAGCTGCCCCTGAGTTTACTCCAATTTCTGGACAACCCCTTTAACATTGGTTATAAAGTCAATTATCATAAAATATTTCTGTTTCCACTCTACAGTAATGCCTTCTTTGCCAACAATTGGGTTCATATGAAGAGGGGATTCGTGCATGGGTTTTCACCACCTATATAGGAGAGGGATGGCACCCCAAACTCCAAGGGCCCCATATCTGCTACTTATACCAAGTTTTAAGTTGTACTCTAGCTCAGTCATATTCTGTGGCCAGCCCAATACGGTCCAGTCCACCATTACATGTCACTTAGACTCTGTGTGCTCAAGGGGTGGTCTCATGAAGATTTATGGATATCACAGAGGTCCCCCTTATCTCAGCTAGAACAGAGCATGGTCACTGCCGCCGCTGCAGGAGAAATGTCTGGCTGGTCACCGCCCCCTTGCAAAGTCAGCTGCTCGCCCCGGGTGCCAGACCTGCGGTGATCACCTAATCTGATGAGACGTCCCCTATAAGGAGCATTAGACATTGATATCATTGAGCTGAGACTGAGTGCTTTAGTTACAGCTGTTGGCGCAGGAGCTGAGCCCATGTGGTCACTAAATATGAGCGAACCAGTTTGTAACGAGCCGGGTCTGTTATGAATTTTCCAAAAATGTTGGTTTCATCAGAATACAATAAGCATAGGCCCAATGTAGGTATATAAAAATAACAAACGCTGATACTCACATCCCCTCACCACTCCTGGGCTTCCTCATGCGTCCACATTACCCAACATTTTCAGGCTTCTATTAACCTCTTCTCTGATGACACGGGCTTGGGCATCACTGCTTGTGACTGGGCCTTAGATGTCCCAAAGGGTACAGCAATGTTATGACGTTTTCATGCAACCATCGTGACGTTGGTGTACCCATAACCACTGAGGCTCGATCACAGGCCTCAAGTTCTCCGGCAGCCTCTGACCTCATTTAGGTGTCCAGAAGAGGGTGAAGAAGATGCCAAGAGACATCCGGACACTACAACAGAGCCCAGGAGGGCTCCTCTGAAGTGACCCAAGAGTAATAAAGTAGTTCATGGTTGGCAAATCCCAAAAATTTTTGGTTCAGCTGAATCTAAAATGTTTGGAAATTTCATAATAAAACCCGGCTGTTACAAACCAGATCAGTCATCCCCACCCCAGAGTATAAAAACTGCAGTTCTGGTTTGGACTGAAAACAAAACTGACAGATGAACCTCATAAATATTGATGGAACGAGAGTTGTGAGATTCGCCAATCTCTGGTGATCACCCTGGGATCCCCAATGTACCCGAAATCCAAGGTCCCTATGTAATAGCCATGAAATAGATTTATCTGTTCTCACCTGTTTAACCCTTTGGAAGCTGCAGTCTTGATCATGACATATAAGTACCCTACATACTGATGGTTTCCAGAGAGCAGTAGATTTTTAGATTTGTACACAGCACAAAAACTGAAAAAAGTGTAATAAATAATAATCCCACATAACAAATAAGAGTCACTGTATTTGCTCGCTCATATTTTTAGCTCTCTGTCTCTTCTTTCTTCTCTGTCTCTTCTTACCTCTCTGTCTCTTCTTTCCTTTCTGTCTTTTCTTACCTCTCTGTCTCTTCTTTCCTCTCTGTCTCTTTTTCCCTCTCTGTCTCTTCTTTTCTTTCTGTCTCTTTTTCCCTCTCTGTCTCTTCTTTCCTCTCTGTCTCTTTTTCCCTCTCTGTCTCTTCTTTTCTTTCTGTCTCTTTTTCCCTCTGTGTCTCTTCTTTCCTCTCTGTCTTTTCTTACCTCTCTGTCTCTTCTTTCCTTACTTCCTCTTCTTCCCTCTCTGTCTCTTCTTTTCTTTCTGTCTCTTCTTACCTCTCTGTCTCTTCTTTCCTTTCTGTCTTTTCTTACCTCTCTGTCTCTTCTTTCCTCTCTGTCTCTTTTTCCCTCTCTGTCTCTTCTTTTCTTTCTGTCTCTTTTTCCCTCTGTGTCTCTTCTTTCCTCTCTGTCTTTTCTTACCTCTCTGTCTCTTCTTTCCTTACTTCCTCTTCTTACCTCTCTGTCTCTTCTTTCCTTACTTCCTCTTCTTACCTCTCTGTCTCTTCTTTCCTTACTTCCTCTTCTTACCTCTCTGTCTCTTCTTTCCTTACTTCCTCTTCTTCCCTCTCTGTCTCTTCTTTTCTTTCTGTCTCTTCTTTCCTCTCTGTCTCTTCTTTTCTTTCTGTCTCTTTTTCCCTCTGTGTCTCTTCTTTCCTCTCTGTCTTTTCTTACCTCTCTGTCTCTTCTTTCCTTACTTCCTCTTCTTACCTCTCTGTCTCTTCTTTCCTTACTTCCTCTTCTTACCTCTCTGTCTCTTCTTTCCTTACTTCCTCTTCTTACCTCTCTGTCTCTTCTTTCCTTACTTCCTCTTCTTACCTCTCTGTCTCTTCTTTCCTTACTTCCTCTTCTTCCCTCTCTGTCTCTTCTTTTCTTTCTGTCTCTTTTTCCCTCTGTGTCTCTTCTTTCCTCTCTGTCTTTTCTTACCTCTCTGTCTCTTCTTTCCTTACTTCCTCTTCTTACCTCTCTGTCTCTTCTTTCCTTACTTCCTCTTCTTACCTCTCTGTCTCTTCTTTCCTTACTTCCTCTTCTTACCTCTCTGTCTCTTCTTTCCTTACTTCCTCTTCTTACCTCTCTGTCTCTTCTTTCCTTACTTCCTCTTCTTACCTCTCTGTCTCTTCTTTCCTTACTTCCTCTTCTTCCCTCTCTGTCTCTTCTTTTCTTTCTGTCTCTTCTTTCCTCTCTGTCTCTTCTTTTCTTTCTGTCTCTTTTTCCCTCTGTGTCTCTTCTTTCCTCTCTGTCTTTTCTTACCTCTCTGTCTCTTCTTTCCTTACTTCCTCTTCTTACCTCTCTGTCTCTTCTTTCCTTACTTCCTCTTCTTACCTCTCTGTCTCTTCTTTCCTTACTTCCTCTTCTTACCTCTCTGTCTCTTCTTTCCTTACTTCCTCTTCTTCCCTCTCTGTCTCTTCTTTTCTTTCTGTCTCTTCTTTCCTCTCTGTCTCTTCTTTCCTCTCTGTCTTTTCTTACCTCTCTGTCTCTTCTTTCCTTACTTCCTCTTCTTACCTCTCTGTCTCTTCTTTCCTTACTTCCTCTTCTTACCTCTCTGTCTCTTCTTTCCTTACTTCCTCTTCTTCCCTCTCTGTCTCTTCTTTTCTTTCTGTCTCTTTTTTCCTCTCTGTCTCTTCTTTCTTCTCTGTCTTTTCTTACCTCTCTGTCTCTTCTTCTCGCACTCTCTTCCCTCAGATTTCTATCTCTTCTTTAATAACCTTCTTACAGTTTCTATTCTCGATCTCCAGCTATGTAATAATGGGCTGTGCCTCGTATACACTGTAATGGCCAT
Source organism: Leptodactylus fallax (assembly GCA_947044405.1). NCBI lineage: Eukaryota > Metazoa > Chordata > Amphibia > Anura > Leptodactylidae > Leptodactylus > Leptodactylus fallax. Next base: position 864,450 of record CAMRHE010000413.1, read on the forward strand.
GACTTGTCTGAGCACTGTTTTTGTGTTTGTTTGACTTGTATTTATCTGTATGTTTGAGCTGTCGCTATATACATGTATACACCCAGGTATAATCAGACACAGTATAGATTAGAATTATCCAATAAACTTATTTATCACAGGCCTGTAGGGGGCGTCAGTCCTTACTAGGGTTATTGGCCCCGTGCCAGTGAGTGGTATTTGGTCTTGGGGCCCACTCGAGGATGTCGCCCCAAGGATGTCGCTCAGCCATACTTAGGAAATGATTGGAACGGTCATTTCCTCAAGATTTGAGGCACTTTTGAGGTTACAAGTACAGGAAGATGAACCTTGTGAGCCTAATTTTGCAACTAACCATTGAGGTTTTCCCACCAGGGTCATTTTGGACTGATCCGAAGTGCTATTATTATTCTCTGGGGTCTCTTCAAAGTTCAGGGGAGGTGCAAAAAGTACTAAACAGTCATGCTCACCTTCCTTCACCTCTTCTTGAGCTCTTTCAGAGGTGACTTCAATCATCTTCCGGACTTCTGGGTGACATCATCAGCCCCAAGCTTTGGTGGTCACATAGGGTTTATTTACATCATGATGCTCAATCACAGGCCTCAGTGGTCCCTGGGTGCATGATGTCGGCCAGGAGGCTGGAAGAGGACACCAAGGGACCACCAGACCTTGGTAGCTCAGGAGAGGTGAGTCAAGGTAAGTATAACTGTTTCTTATGTCACCGCACCTCCTATGGCCTCACTTCTAATTATAGCACTTCCAGCTTGTGCCGAACAGGTTTGGGCAAAACAACCGGGTAGACAAGTTCATGAACATTTATCGAAATAATTCTTGTTAAGTTCACCCATCTCTAGTTATGAGAACAGTCTTACAAGATACAACTAAACGTGGCAGTTCTAGAAAGTTTCTCAGTGAGGTAACATAATGTACAAGGTCACTGGGCTTGGCCATTACCCGTCTGCACAGGGTCACTGGGCTTGGCCATTACCCGTCTGTACAGGGTCACTGGGCTTGGCCATTACCCATCTTTACAGGGTCACTGGGCTTGGCCATTACCCATCTTTACAGGGTCACTGGACTTGGCCATTCTTCTCCTTACATTGGCACAACAGAACACAAAGCTTGCAGATGACTAAACCCAAAGGTTGCAGATAGAGGCAGCACAACATTCATTGCTTTCCCATTGGTGTGGTACTTCTACAGCGTATTCCTTCCTCTCTCACAGCTGCATCATCAGATGGCGTCACAGTAGCAGTGATGTTCTGACCTCATATGAAGTCGGAGTCGATGGTTTACCCTACAGAGTCCCCAGCCATGCCCCAGTCACAGATCCCTGTGTACAATAATATTAGTAAAACCAGCTCCATCCTAATGATATGAGGTGAACAAGTCTGTGCTGATGTCCGGACCCTCCTCCTCCTTCTTATTCCCCTTTGTTTACCCTTCCTCTACCTTTTATACCCCTTCATATGCGTATATACCCCTTCTGTAAATATAAGTTGTGCTCAGCTACTGTAAATTGTACCGCAGAACTTTACTTACTGTTTGTACATTGTATAAAACGTCAATAAAATTAGGAAAAGAAACAAAAATAAAAATATAGCAGAAATTAAAATTTTTATTGTTTTTGACAAATCTTGCTGAATTTATAAAAATACAATTGACAACACATATCATTGAAATATAGTGTTTTTCATTTACAGAGCATTGCGTCATGTCGTCCAATCCCAAGTATCATTATGTATAGAATTCTTCTAGTTGTTACTTAGTAACAGTCGGCACATTGCTGACAGTCACACCCCGAATATCTCAGCTGAGCTATATTACAGCCTCGAGTGTCCTGGTCCATTTGATACCGTTTCGTGCATCTTGACACCCCTTTGCCTTCCCCTAAATTATCAAAACTATCTCTGAGCTAACATTGAACCATCGTATTACTGGCTAGGATATGAAATCCTGTCTCAAAGAAGGCACAAGGACTGCTTAAAGAGACCTCCAGTGTGAGGGTCCACCATACAGCACACTATATCTCTGCATCCTTGGCACCTGGACTGTGAGATGGAGAGAGAATGAGGGGATGGAGGTTACAGTGCTCAAAATAACTTTTAGGTTTGACTGGAGGAATCCTTTAACATGTACATTTATATGCGAAGAAAAAGTCAAAGAAACAATATCAAAAGTGTAGATACTATAAAGTAATTCCATTAGTTAGTTACTATCCACAATTTCTTTCTGGTATCCCGTATCACAAAGTTTTGGACGAAACCACCGACTTTGACAGCCATGGTCACTCAGAGGCAGCAAAAATTGGAAAATTCATTAAAAAGTCAGTGATTTAAGTGCAATAGAAGTAAATATGTAACAAACTATATATCTAATTAATTACACAGTATTAATAATGACATAATCGAATCAAAAAATATACTGTATAATCATTTAATTTTGAAACTGGAGTTGGAATCGGTGACTTTTTTTTTCCAACTCCACTCAAAATTGGTTCCGACTCCACAGCCCTGCTTATACAGATGACTCTAAGGCCTTCTGAAGAACCCGCACTGCATCTTCAGCGATCTCCTTGAGAAAGCCATAGAGCATCCAGTAAGTGGTGCCAAATGAGACGCCCCCTGCTGCTATAGTGCCCAACACTGGGATATTGCTAACAGCATACTCTACTATCATGAGCGCCCCCGCGGCCCCTCTACTCAGTAAAGAGATGGCGAGCTCTTTATTTATCTCACGTAAAACTAAAGGAGACTTGATCACAGATCTCAGCTCGCGGACGTCTATACCAGTCTTGTCAGCCAACTTTTCTAGAGATTTTTTATCCAAACCAAAAGCTTTCTGGTAGTCTATCATGGTTTTTACCAGGATTCCTGCATCACAAGCTACAGAAAGTCCTGGGATGGGGACTGCAGCCACTGCACAAGACAGAGTAGCCCACTTCCAGATGTCCTTCTTGAAAGCCTGACGCTTCTTCTCAAGAACTGGCAGAGAAATGTTGGGTAGAGATATTAGGAATATGTGTCTCTTGTGCTTCGGAAGCTCCATTTCTAGAGTGTTATGCATGTCGTAGAAGTCATACTTCTCCAGCTCTAGACATGAAAGGAGAAACACTTGGGGTTCGGAGATTCCTCCATTTTTGAGACTCTGAATGCAGTTCTGTCGGATTTCATTAAGTATGTTCTCTTCATTGTACGTCTTCTTCCTTCGTTTCTGGGAGGCATGCAAGTCGGAGTCAACTTTGGACCGTATAAAGTAGAACTTCTTGTCCATATTTTGAATTGCCTTTGCTAGATCAATGTCATTCTGCTTGAAGCGTTCTGATAATATGATGATGAAGAAGTCGTATCGACTGAACTCAACAGACTCAAGATAATGGTCTGCTGCAAAATTTGGAGATCCTATTCCTGGAAGATCCCAAATAGTCACATTGGGATACTGTGGATGAGGGTATGGCATTGGCTTCTTTGTTGTCTCCACCACCCCAGTTCTGGCAGATCCTTCTTCTTCATCATCCATGCCACGAAGGGCATTAACAAGAGTGGACTTCCCTGTTCCTGACTCTCCCGTGATGGCAATGTTTAATGGGGCATTTTCTATTTCCTTAAGAGACTCACTGAGTTTTTCTGTTGCTTTAGAAAGGTCACCATCTTGTAAAGCAGAACTTAATTTCTGCACTTCTTCTTCACTGATGATGTCATAAACAGAGTCAATGTCCATTGCTGACCTGAAGAGAATAAGGAAAAGTTTTTGGGAGCAGAACTTTACATCAACTCAATACAATCTGTACATGTTCTTTCTATATCGATGAGTTTTAAGGGACTGTCTGTAGAAATACATTGATGGCCTATCAGTTGTGATCCATGATGGTCTGGCCTTAGGCTGGGCAGGAATTTCAGTGTCCCCTTCTTGTGTGGCAGAGATGTAAACTTGGGAGAGCCCTTCACAGGGTGATTTGCCTCCCACCTGTCCCAGAATCAGAGTACCATCTCATAGGAGGTACAGTTGTGCTAAAAAGTTTACATAGCCTGGCAGATTTTTTGTTTTTTTGGCCTTTTTTCAGAGAATATGAAGGATAACACAAAAAAGAGAAAACACAGAAGTCTGACAATAAATGGCTTCAACCAACCACTAACCATGAGTGGAGAAAAAGTTTTTGTGTTATCATTCATATTCTCTGAAAAAAAGGCCAAAACACCAAAAAATCTGTCGAGGTATGTAAACTTTTTAGCACAACTGTATGTTCCAGACACAGAGGAGTTGAATACAATGATGAAGTATGGAGCCGTCCACTCCCCTCTTCACCATTCGACCCTTGCATCTTGCTCCCCTTGTCTTGGGAGCAGTGGGAGTGATGTAGTGACTTAACTTAAGTGGCACCTGCTGCTCCCTTAAAATGTCAGAAGGAGAGAACAGCAAGGGAACAAAACGAGGGGAGTATTAATTTTTGTTTGTTTGCTTTTTTTTTATCCATATAGCCACTATAGAATATTATTCTATGTGCAGGGGCCACTGTGGGACATTACACTGAGTGGGGGGGGGCCACAATAGGGCATTATACTGTATGGAGGGGCCACTGTGGGACATTATACTGTATGGAGGGGCCGCTATGGGACATTATACTGTGTGGAGGGGCCACTATGGGACATTATACTGTATGGAGGGGCCACTGTGGGACATTATACTGTATGGAGGGGCCGCTATGGGACATTATACTGTGTGGAGGGGCCACTATGGGACATTATACTGTATGGAGGGGCCAATATGGGACATTATACTTTGTGGTTGGGCCACTATGGGACATTATACTGTGTGGAGGGGCCACTAGGGGACATTATACTGTGTGGAGGGGCCACTATGGGACATTATACTTTGTGGAGGGGCCACTAGGGGACATTATACTGATCTTTTCAATGGGCATGGTCATTATAAGCAGGCACAGCTATATATTCAGACCTCATATAATAATTTCAGACCCCACATTTTTAATAGTGAAATAATTTTTGTGTCATTCATGGATCACTATTAATATTGTGTTTGTTTTATTGTGTAGTTGGTAACGGCGATGACAAATATATCTGTGTTACTTTATATTGTGTCTCTTCTATCCTCTCTGTTTCTTCTTTCCTCTCTGTCTCTTTTTTCCTCTCTGTCTCTTCCTCTCCCGCTCTGTCTCTTCTATCCTCTCTGTCTCTTCTCCTCTCTCTCTCTTCTTACCTCTCTGTCTATTCCTCTCTCTCTCTCTTCTTACCTCTCTGTCTCTTCCTCTCTCTCTCTCTTCTTACCTCTCTGTCTATTCCTCTCTCTCTCTCTTCTTACCTCTCTGTCTCTTCCTCTCTCTCTCTCTTCTTACCTCTCTGTCTCTTCTATCCTCTGTCTTTCCCTCTCTCTCTCTTCTTACCTGTCTCTTCTATCCTCTGTCTCTTTCCTCTCTCTCTCTTCTATCCTCTCTGTCTCTTCTATCCTCTGTCTCTTTCCTCTCTCTCTCTTCTATCCTGTCTCTTCCTCTCTTTCCTCCTCTCTCTCTCTCTTCTATCCTCTCTGTCTCTTTCCTCTCTCTCTCTTCTATCCTCTGTCTCTTCCTCTCCCGCTTTGTCTCTTCTTACCTCTCTGTCTCTTCTTTCCTCTCTGTCTCTTCCTCTCCCGCTCTGTGTCTCTTCTTACCTCTCTGTCTCTTCCTCTCCCGCTCTCTGTACACAGGTTTCTTCCTCTTTATACTTTACCTCCTGTTGTTTCTGTTCCCGGCAGTGTAATATTGGGCTGTGCCTCGTGTACACTGGAGTGTAATGTCCGTGGCCGCTGTGATGTCACTACCCAAAGGTCATACATACCAGGCAGGGTAATATCAGGCTGTGCCTTGAGTACACTGATGTGTAATGTCCGTGGCCGCTGTGATGTCACTACCCACAGGTCATACATACCAGGCAGGGTTATATTGGGCTGTGCCTCGTGTACACTGGTGTGTAATGTCCGTGGCCGCTGTGATGTCACTACCCTCAGGTCATACATACCAGGCAGGGTAATATCGGGCTGTGCCTTGAGTACACTGATGTGTAATGTCCGTGGCCGCTGTGATGTCACTACCCACAGGTCATACATACCAGGCAGGGTAATATCGGGCTGTGCCTTGAGTACACTGGTGTGTAATGTCCGTGGCTGCTGTGATGTCACTACCCACAGGTCATACATACCAGGCAGGGTAATATTGGGCTGTGCCTCGTGTACACTGGTGTGTAATGTCCGTGGCCGCTGTGATGTCACTACCCTCAGGTCATACATACCAGGCAGGGTAATATCGGGCTGTGCCTTGAGTACACTGATGTGTAATGTCCGTGGCCGCTGTGATGTCACTACCCACAGGTCATACATACCAGGCAGGGTTATATTGGGCTGTGCCTCGTGTACACTGAAGTGTAATGTCCAAGGCCGCTGTGATGTCACTACCCACAGGTCATACATACCAGGCAGGGTAATATCGGGCTGTGCCTCGTGTACACTGGTGTGTAATGTCCGTGGCCGCTGTGATGTCACTACCCACAGGTCATACATACCAGGCAGGGTTATATTGGGCTGTGCCTCATGTACACTGGAGTGTAATGTCCATGGCCGCTGTGATGTCACTACCCACAGGTCATACATACCAGGCAGGGTTATATTGGGCTGTGCCTTGTGTACACTGGTGTGTAATGTCCGTGGCCGCTGTGATGTCACTACCCTCAGGTCATACATACCAGGCAGTGTAATATCGGGCTGTGCCTTGTGTACACTGGTGTGTAATGTCCGTGGCCGCTGTGATGTCACTATCCACAGGTCATACATACCAGGCAGTGTAATATCGGGCTGTGCCTTGAGTACACTGGTGTGTAATGTCCAAGGCCGCTGTGATGTCACTACCCACAGGTCATACATACCAGGCAGGGTAATATCGGGCTGTGCCTTGTGTACACTGGTGTGTAATGTCCGTGGCCGCTGTGATGTCACTATCCACAGGTCATACATACCAGGCAGGGTTATACTCAGCTCTCTACAGGTTACAACTGAAGTTTTTAGTAAATTAAAAAAAGGGCAAAGTTCACACCAAATATTGATGGGATTTACATTTCTCTTTTCTTCATGCAATTTGCATTCTATCAATTGACAATAATAAGCTATGAAGACTGTATTTCTTCTAATAAATTATGGAAAAAAAAAGCCGTGGACCGCACATCCCAATCTTATACAATGATTTTAGGCTCCTCAGCAAAATCTACAATACAGAACACGAGGTTCTTAGTATACATACTGATCAAGGTGTATAAGCCCACTAGCCACATCATGGCGACCTCTGTATAGCGGGTCCTTACTCTTCTGGGTGCGGCGCTGCAGAGCGACCACCACCATGAACACTGAAAACTACGAGCACTGTATTTCATCTACTGCCACTTGGAAATAGTCTACAGATTGTTGGCATCCCCCGACATCGTAGGCCCTGTTCACACCTGCATTGTTCACTTCTGTTGCTATACATAGGAGCAGAACAACGAATATAATGGAAGCCCAGGACCTGTCACATGATTGACCCAATGGGGCCCATCTGATCTTTTTATTTTGAAGTCCATTGGGTTTCTGTCCTGGTGTTTGACATTTTACCAGACACGATGACCAACTGGAGCCCCCAACACAGGTGTGAACACAGACTAAGCTGAGTTGTAGCGCCATTCTTTGGTCAGTTGTATTACTGGGCTGCTTGAACACAATACACCTTCTCCAAGATCATCAGAACTATCAGATTATTTTCAAGGAGGTGTCTGGTGAAATTATAGGGAATGATTGGTAGAATGTCACGATACAACTCCTGATGTGGAGGCTCACATATATTCTCCATTAGGGCCCAAGATCTTCAAGCCATCGCTCAACTCAAGAGTTGTCAGTTTTGTACAACCCATTTTTATGTGGAAGGTCCCCCGATCGGCGATCGATTCGGGATCTCTTATGATGAGGTGTGAACTGAGTAGTGAGTAAACATTCCCACCAATGATGTTCGAGGGAAAATGAAGTATTATAGAGCACCCATTAATATACAATATATAGTGTTTCAATGTAATGTTCTTCCAAACCAGGAACTCCTCACTGCGATGGATCCCTTAGTGGTCACCTTCTATTATCTTAGGACAGTGGTCTACAACTTATAGGCTTTTGTATGATACGTCTTGTAGACCCACAGCTTGGGGACCATTGCTTTAGGGCATACTGAAAAGGTTCGGTCTCATAGATGTCCATCTCCTAACCGTTCTTCTTCCAAGGTCTTCACCAAAAGTTGAAAATCATATTTGTCCACTTCTAAGCAGGACAAGATGAAGACAATAGGTTCCTCTACTCCAGTATCACTAAGGCCTCTAATACAATTATCCCGTATCTCATGTAGTATTCTCTGCTCATCGTACGTCTTCCATCTACGGACCTTGCTTGCTTGTAAGTCATTGTCTATTTTATTCCTTACAAAGTAGAATCTCTTCTTCATAGACCAGATCTTCTTGGCCAGTTCCATGTCGGAGTGCCTCACCCTTTCAGAAGCTATGATGATAAATAAGTCATATTGATGATAGGTGACTGACTGGGTAAGACTGTTGGGGGTTCCTGTACCAGGAAGGTCCCAAAATATTAGATTTCTCAGCCTGGGATGGGAATAGGCCTTGGGCTCCATTGTGGTTTCCACTACACCTGTTTTAGCAGCATCTTCTTCTTCATCGCTGTGAAGACCACGGATGGCATTAACAAAGGAGGACTTGCCAGAGCCCGACTGTCCTATTATTGCAATGTTTATTATGGGATTTATAAGGTCCGTTCCTTTTTGGTCACAAAAGCTACTATTTTGCAGAACTTGCGTTGTATCATGTTCTCCATCATTGTTCTTATCTGCTGTGTCACACAAAGTGCTGGCGTGTAGAGCTTTGATAATGTCTTCTATTTCATCTTCACAGTAAGCACAGAATATTTCATCGGTGTACATAATTCCTTGTAGGTCAGACACTGGAAAAAGAATAATGTTCAGTGTAAATATGTATTATATTAGTCACATTGTAAATACATTATATTACTGGTATCATACTGATCCTGAGTTACATCCTGTAACTCAGTACAAAATTACTGTGAAACACATACACATTAGCTATCCCTGTGTCCGAAAATGCCCGGTCTACAACCTTATAAAAATATTTTTCTTGTAGGGTGAACATCAGAGCGGGAAAAAAAAAATCAAAAGTGCCAAACCACCATATTTTTTGCTGTTTCGCCTCTGATTTGAATAAAAAGTGATCAAAGCAATAGACATTCCCCAAAATGGCATAACTAAAAAGTACATCTGGCCCTGCAAAAAAAGACGCCCTATTCCTCCCCGTACAGCGGCAGGGACACCTGTCAATGTGACCTTGCAGCTGTTGCAAAACTACAACTTCCATATATTAGACATTTTACCACATTTTTTTGTCTTAAAATATTTTTCCCTATTTTCCTCTTCTAAAACCTAGGTGCGTCTTATAGTCCGAAAAATACGGTAAATATTATAATATGACTCAAGCCCATATTAACCAGAAGCTTGGCCATTACTGCTCTCTGTCTTTATGTGAAGTCAGGCTATCGCCACTGTTAAGCGATATATTTATATGAACAATGGCCGTGTGGCATCTATTTAGTTTTTGGTCTGTATATGAGGGGCTATTACAGTTATAGTGACGCCACACAGGTAATAAGATTACTCATATGGGGGCACTATTACTGTAATAATTCTCAATTTCCCCATAGTTAATAACATTACCTGTGTAGGGGGTAGATCACTATGTTTAAATTATGTTTGATTTGTAGCAATTAGAATACATAATGCATATCAGGTATTTACATTCCGAATCATAACTGTAGCAAAATGACAGTTTTGAAGTAGCCACCAAAATTACTTTTTGGAATGGGATCACCGCAACATGAGGAACTGTATTGCGGGGTCACGGCATTAGAAAGGTTGAGAACCACTGATTTATAGCAACTACATCATAGCTGTGAGTGTTGCTCTGCAGTATAAGACGAGCTGTAATGCAGCCTCAGGAATAGAGAAGTTCAGTGATATACAGTCATATGAAAAAGTCTGGGCACCCCTATTAATCTTAATCATTTTTAGTTCTAAATATTTGGGTGTTTGCAACAGCCATTTCAATTTGATATATCTAATAACTGATGGACACAGTAATATTTCAGGATTGAAATGAGGTTTATTGTACTAACAGAAAATGTGCAATATGCATTAAACCAAAATTTGACCGGTGCAAAAGTATGGGCACCTCAACAGAAAAGTGACATTAATATTTAGTAGATCCTCCTTTTGCAAAAATAACAGCCTCTAGTCGCTTCCTGTAGCTTTTAATCAGTTCCTGGATCCTGGATGAAGGTATTTTTGACCATTCCTCTTTACAAAACAATTCCAGTTCAGTTAAGTTTGATGGTCGCCGAGCATGGACAGCCCGCTTCAAATTATCCCACAGATGTTCAATGATATTCAGGTCTGGGGACTGGGATGGCCATTCCAGAACATTGTAATTGTTCCTCTGCATGAATGCCTGAGTAGATTTGGATCATTGTCTTGCTGAAATATCCATCCCCGGCGTAACTTCAAATTCGTCACTGATTCTTGTACATTATTCTCAAGAATCTGCTGATACTGAGTTGAATCCATGCGACCCTCAACTTTAACAAGATTCCCGGTGCCGGCATTGGCCACACAGCCCCAAAGCATGATGGAACCTCCACCAAATTTTACAGTGGGTAGCAAGTGTTTTTCTTGGAATGCTGTGTTTTTTGGACGCCATGCATAACGCCTTTTTGTATGACCAAACAACTCAATCTTTGTTTCATCAGTCCACAGGACCTTCTTTCAAAATGAAGCTGGCTTGTCCAAATGTGCTTTTGCATACCTCAGGCGACTCTGTTTGTGGCGTGCTTTCAGAAACGGCTTCTTCTGCATCACTCTCCCATACAGCTTCTCCTTGTGCAAAGTGTGCTGTATTGTTGACCGATGCACAGTGACACCATCTGCAGCAAGATGATGCTGCAGCTCTTTGGAGGTGGTCTGTGGATTGTCCTTGACTGTTCTCACCATTCTTCTTCTCTGCCTTTCTGATATTTTTCTTGGCCTGCCACTTCTGGGCTGAACAAGAACTGTCCCTGTGGTCTTCCATTTCCTTACTATGTTCCTCACAGTGGAAACTGACAGGTTAAATCTCTGAGACAACTTTTTGTATCCTTCCCCTGAACAACTATGTTGAACAATCTTTGTTTTCAGATCATTTGAGAGTTGTTTTGAGGAGCCCATGATGCCACTCTTCAGAGGAGATTCAAATAGGAGAACAACTTGCAATTGGCCACCTTAAATACCTTTTCTCATGATTGGATACACCTGGCTATGAAGTTCAAAGCTCAGTGAGGTTACAAAACCAATTTTGTGCTTCAGTAAGTCAGTAAAAAGTAGTTAGGAGTATTCAAATCAATAAAATGATAAGGGTACCCAAATTTTTGCACCGGTCAAATTTTGGTTTAATGCATATTGTACATTTTCTGTTAGTACAATAAACCTCATTTCAATCCTGAAATATTACTGTGTCCATCAGTTATTAGATATATCAAATTGAAATGGCTGTTGCAAACACCCAAATATTTAGAACTAAAAATGATTAAGATTAATAGGGGTGCCCAAACTTTTTCATATGACTGTATATTAGATACTTCTCATATACTTTATAGTGAATTTTACTGATCCTGAGTTACATCCTGTATTATATTCCAGAGCTGCACTCACTATTCTGCTGGTACAGTCACTGTGTACATACATTACATTACTTATCCTGTATTATACTCCAGAGCTGCGCTCACTATTCTGCTGGTACAGTCACTGTGTACATACATTACATTACTTATCCTGTATTATACTCCAGAGCTGCGCTCACTATTCTGCTGGTGCAGTCACTGTGTACATACATTACATTACTTATCCTGTACTGATCCTGAGTTACATCCTGTATTATACTCCAGAGCTGCGCTCACTATTCTGCTGGAGCAGTCACTGTGTACATACATTACATTACTTATCCTGTACTGATCCTGAGTTACATCCTGTATTATACTCCAGAGCTGCGCTCACTATTCTGCTGGTGCAGTCACTGTGTACATACATTACATTACTTATCCTGTACTGATCCTGAGTTACATCCTGTATTATACTCCAGAGCTGCACTCACTATTCTGCTGGTGTAGTCACTGTGTACATACATTACATTACTTATCCTGTACTGATCCTGAGTTATATCCTGTATTATACTCCAGAGCTGCGCTCACTATTCTGCTGGTACAGTCACTGTGTACATACATTACATTACTTCCGATCCTGTATTATACTCCAGAGCTGCGCTCACTATTCTGCTGGTACAGTCACTGTGTACATACATTACATTACTTCTGCTGATCCGGCATCCTGTATTATACTCCAGAGCTGCGCTCACTATTCTGCTGGTGCAGTCACTGTGTACATACATTACATTACTTATCCTGTACTGATCCTGAGTTACATCCTGTATTATACTCCAGAGCTGCGCTCACTATTCTGCTGGAGCAGTCACTGTGTACATACATTACATTACTTATCCTGTACTGATCCTGAGTTACATCCTGTATTATACTCCAGAGCTGCGCTCACTATTCTGCTGGTGCAGTCACTGTGTACATACATTACATTACTTATCCTGTACTGATCCTGAGTTACATCCTGTATTATACTCCAGAGCTGCACTCACTATTCTGCTGGTGTAGTCACTGTGTACATACATTACATTACTTATCCTGTACTGATCCTGAGTTATATCCTGTATTATACTCCAGAGCTGCGCTCACTATTCTGCTGGTACAGTCACTGTGTACATACATTACATTACTTCTGGCGATCCTGTATTATACTCCAGAGCTGCGCTCACTATTCTGCTGGAGCAGTCACTGTGTACATACATTACATTACTTATCCTGTACTGATCCTGAGTTATATCCTGTATTATACTACAGAGCTGCGCTCACTATTCTGCTGGTACAGTCACTGTGTACATACATTACATTACTTATCCTGTATTATACTCCAGAGCTGCGCTCACTATTCTGCTGGTGCAGTCACTGTGTACATACATTACATTACTTATCCTGTACTGATCCTGAGTTACATCCTGTATTATACTCCAGAGCTGCGCTCACTATTCTGCTGGAGCAGTCACTGTGTACATACATTACATTACTTATCCTGTACTGATCCTGAGTTACATCCTGTATTATACTCCAGAGCTGCGCTCACTATTCTGCTGGTGCAGTCACTGTGTACATACATTACATTACTTATCCTGCACTGATCCTGAGTTACATCCTGTATTATACTCCAGAGCTGCGCTCACTATTCTGCTGGTGCAGTCACTGTGTACATACATTACATTACTTATCCTGTACTGATCCTGAGTTACATCCTGTATTATACTCCAGAGCTGCGCTCACTATTCTGCTGGTGCAGTCACTGTGTACATACATTACATTACTTATCCTGTATTATACTCCAGAGCTGTGCTCACTATTCTGCTGGTACAGTCACTGTGTACATACATTACATTACTTACCCTGTACTGATCCTGAGTTACATCCTGTATTATACTCCAGAGCTGCGCTCAGTATTCTGCTGGTACAGTCACTGTGTACATACATTACATTACTTATCCTGTACTGATCCTGAGTTACATCCTGTATTATACTCCAGAGCTGCACTCACTATTCTGCTGGTACAGTCACTGTGTACATACATTACATTACTTATCCTGTACTGATCCTAAGTTACATCCTGTATTATACTCCAGAGCTGCGCTCACTATTCTGCTGGTGCAGTCACTGTGTACATACATTACATTACTTATCCTGTACTGATCCTGAGTTACATCCTGTATTATACTCCAGAGCTGCACTCACTATTCTGCTGGTGCAGTCACTGTGTACATACATTACATTACTTATCCTGTACTGATCCTGAGTTACATCCTGTATTATACTCCAGAGCTGCGCTCACTATTCTGCTGGTACAGTCACTGTGTACATACATTACATTACTTATCCTGTACTGATCCTGAGTTACATCCTGTATTATACTCCAGAGCTGCGCTCACTATTCTGCTGGTGCAGTCACTGTGTACATAAATTACATTACTTATCCTGTATTATACTCCAGAGCTGCGCTCACTATTCTGCTGGTACAGTCACTGTGTACATACATTACATTACTTATCCTGTACTGATCCTGAGTTACATCCTGTATTAGACTCCAGAGCTGCGCTCACTATTCTGCTGGTGCAGTCACTGTGTACATACATTACATTACTTATCCTGTATTATACTCCAGAGCTGCGCTCAGTATTCTGCTGGTGCAGTCACTGTGTACATACATTACATTACTTATCCTGTACTGATCCTGAGTTACATCCTGTATTATACTCCAGAGCTGCACTCACTATTCTGCTGGTACAGTCACTGTGTACATACATTACATTACTTATCCTGTACTGATCCTGAGTTACATCTTATATTATACTCCAGAGCTGCACTCACTATTCTGCTGGTACAGTCACTGTATACATACATTACATTACTTATCCTGTACTGATCCTGAGTTACATCCTGTATTATACTCCAGAGCTGCACTCACTATTCTGCTGGTGCAGTCACTGTGTACATACATACATTACTTATCCTGTACTGATCCTGAGTTACATCCTGTATTATACTCCAGAGCTGCGCTCACTATTCTGCTGGTACAGTCACTGTGTACATACATTACATTACTTATCCTGTACTGATCCTGAGTTACATCTTATATTATACTCCAGAGCTGCGCTCACTATTCTGCTGGTGCAATCACTGTGTACATTACATTACATTACTTATCCTGTATTATACTCCAGAGCTGCGCTCACTATTCTGCTGGTGCAGTCACTGTGTACATACATTACATTACTTATCCTGTATTATACCCCAGAGCTGCACTCACTATTCTGCTGGTACAGTCACTGTGTACATACATTACATTACTTATCCTGTACTGATCCTGAGTTACATCCTGTATTATACTCCAGAGCTGCACTCACTATTCTGCTGGTGCAGTCACTGTGTACATACATTACATTACTTATCCTGTACTGATCCTGAGTTACATCCTGTATTATACTCCAGAGCTGCGCTCACTATTCTGCTGGTGGTCACTGTGTACATACATTACATTACTTATCCTGTACTGATCCTGAGTTACATCTTGTATTATACTCCAGAGCTGCGCTCACTATTCTGCTGGTACAGTCACTGTGTACATACATTACATTACTTATCCTGTACTGATCCTGAGTTACATCCTGTATTATACTCCAGAGCTGCGCTCACTATTCTGCTGGTACAGTCACTGTATACATACATTACATTACTTATCCTGTACTGATCCTGAGTTACATCCTGTATTATACTCCAGAGCTGCGCTCACTATTCTGCTGGTGCAGTCACTGTGTACATACATTACATTACTTATCCTGTACTGATCCTGAGTTACATCCTGTATTATACTCCAGAGCTGCGCTCACTATTCTGCTGGTGGTCACTGTGTACATACATTACATTACTTATCCTGTACTGATCCTGAGTTACATCTTGTATTATACTCCAGAGCTGCGCTCACTATTCTGCTGGTGCAGTCACTGTGTACATACATTACATTACTTATCCTGTACTGATCCTGAGTTGTATCCTGTATTATACTCCAGAGCTGCGCTCACTATTCTGCTGGTGCAGTCACTGTGTACATACGTTACATTACTTATCCTGTACTGATCCTGAGTTACATCCTGTATTATACTCCAGAGCTGCGCTCACTATTCTGCTGGTACAGTCACTGTGTACATACATTACATTACTTATCCTGTACTGATCCTGAGTTACATCCTGTATTATACTCCAGAGCTGCGCTCACTATTCTGCTGGTGCAGTCACTGTGTACATACATTACATTACTTATCCTGTATTATACTCCAGAGCTGCACTCACTATTCTGCTGGTACAGTCACTGTGTACATACATTACTTATCCTGTATTATACTCCAGAGCTGCACTCACTATTCTGCTGGTACAGTCACTGTGTACATACATTACTTATCCTGTATTATACTCCAGAGCAGCACTCACTATTCTGCTGGTACAGTCACTGTGTACATACATTACATTACTTATCCTGTATTGTACTCCAGAGCTGCGCTCACTATTCTGCTGGTACAGTCACTGTGTACATACATTACATTACTTATCCTGTACTGATCCTGAGTTATATCCTGTATTATACTCCAGAGCTGCGCTCACTATTCTGCTGGTACAGTCACTGTGTACATACATTACATTACTTATCCTGTACTGATCCTGAGTTACATCCTGTATTATACTCCAGAGCTGCGCTCACTATTCTGCTGGTGCAGTCACTGTGTACATACATTACATTACTTATCCTGTACTGATCCTGAGTTATATCCTGTATTATACTCCAGAGCTGCGCTCACTATTCTCCTGGTGCAGTCACTGTGTACATACATTACATTACTCCCTATCCTGTATTATACTCCAGAGCTGCGCTCACTATTCTGCTGGTACAGTCACTGTGTACATACATTACATTACTTATCCTGTACTGATCCTGAGTTACATCCTGTATTATACTCCAGAGCTGCGCTCACTATTCTGCTGGTACAGTCACTGTGTACATACATTACATTACTTACCCTGTACTGATCCTGAGTTACATCCTGTATTATACTCCAGAGCTGCACTCACTATTCTGCTGGTATAGTCACTGTGTACATACATTACATTACTTATCCTGTACTGATCCTGAGTTATATCCTTTATTATACTCCAGAGCTGCGCTCACTATTCTGCTGGTACAGTCACTGTGTACATACATTACATTACTTATCCTGTACTGATCCTGAGTTACATCCTGTATTATACTCCAGAGCTGCGCTCACTATTCTGCTGGTGCAGTCACTGTGTACATACATTACATTACTTATCCTGTACTGATCCTGAGTTACATCCTGTATTATACTCCAGAGCTGCGCTCACTATTCTGCTGGTACAGTCACTGTGTACATACATTACATTACTTATCCTGTACTGATCCTGAGTTACATCCTGTATTATACTCCAGAGCTGCGCTCACTATTCTGCTGGTGCAGTCACTGTGTACATACATTACATTACTTATCCTGTACTGATCCTGAGTTATATCCTGTATTATACTCCAGAGCTGCGCTCACTATTCTGCTGGTGGTCACTGTGTACATACATTACATTACTTATCCTGTACTGATCCTGAGTTACATCCTGTATTATACTCCAGAGCTGCGCTCACTATTCTGCTGGTGCAGTCACTGTGTACATACATTACATTACTTATCCTGTACTGATCCTGAGTTACATCCTGTATTATACTCCAGAGCTGCGCTCACTATTCTGCTGGTACAGTCACTGTGTACATACATTACATTACTTATCCTGTACTGATCCTGAGTTACATCCTGTATTATACTCCAGAGCTGCACTCACTATTCTGCTGGTACAGTCACTGTGTACATACATTACATTACTTATCCTGTATTATACTCCAGAGCTGCACTCACTATTCTGCTGGTACAGTCCCTGTGTACATACATTACTTATCCTGTATTATACTCCAGAGCTGCACTCACTATTCTGCTGGTACAGTCACTGTGTACATACATTACATTACTTATCCTGTATTATACTCCAGAGCTGCGCTCACTATTCTGCTGGTGCAGTCACTGTGTACATACATTACATTACTTATCCTGTATTGTACTCCAGAGCTGCGCTCACTATTCTGCTGGTACAGTCACTGTGTACATACATTACATTACTTATCCTGTACTGATCCTGAGTTATATCCTGTATTATACTCCAGAGCTGCGCTCACTATTCTGCTGGTACAGTCACTGTGTACATACATTACATTACTTATCCTGTACTGATCCTGAGTTATATCCTGTATTATACTCCAGAGCTGCGCTCACTATTCTGCTGGTACAGTCACTGTGTACATACATTACATTACTTATCCTGTATTATACTCCAGAGCTGCGCTCACTATTCTGCTGGTACAGTCACTGTGTACATACATTACATTACTTATCCTGTACTGATCCTGAGTTACATCCTGTATTATACTCCAGAGCTGCGCTCACTATTCTGCTGGTGCAGTCACTGTGTACATACATTACATTACTTATCCTGTACTGATCCTGAGTTATATCCTGTATTATACTCCAGAGCTGCGCTCACTATTCTCCTGGTGCAGTCACTGTGTACATACATTACATTACTTATCCTGTATTATACTCCAGAGCTGCGCTCACTATTCTACTGGTACAGTCACTGTGTACATACATTACATTACTTATCCTGTACTGATCCTGAGTTACATCCTGTATTATACTCCAGAGCTGCGCTCACTATTCTGCTGGTGCAGTCACTGTGTACATACATTACATTACTTATCCTGTACTGATCCTGAGTTATATCCTGTATTATACTCCAGAGCTGCGCTCACTATTCTGCTGGTGGTCACTGTGTACATACATTACATTACTTATCCTGTACTGATCCTGAGTTACATCCTGTATTATACTCCAGAGCTGCGCTCACTATTCTGCTGGTACAGTCACTGTGTACATACATTACATTACTTATCCTGTACTGATCCTGAGTTACATCCTGTATTATACTCCAGAGCTGCGCTCACTATTCTGCTGGTACAGTCACTGTGTACATACATTACATTACTTATCCTGTACTGATCCTGAGTTACATCCTGTATTATACTCTAGAGCTGCGCTCACTATTCTGCTGGTGCAGTCACTGTGTACATACATTACATTACTTATCCTGTATTATACTCCAGAGCTGCGCTCACTATTCTGCTGGTGCAGTCACTGTGTACATACATTACATTACTTATCCTGTACTGATCCTGAGTTACATCCTGTATTATACTCCAGAGCTGCGCTCACTATTCTGCTGGTACAGTCACTGTGTGTATACATTACATTACTTATCCTGTACTGATCCTGAGTTACATCCTGTATTATACTCCAGAGCTGCGCTCACTATTCTGCTGGTACAGTCACTGTGTACATACATTACATTACTTATCCTGTACTGATCCTGAGTTACATCCTGTATTATACTCCAGATCTGCACTCACTATTCTGCTGGTACAGTCACTGTGTACATACATTACATTACTTATCCTGTACTGATCCTGAGTTACATCCTGTATTATACTCCAGAGCTGCGCTCACTATTCTGCTGGTGCAGTCACTGTGTACATACATTACATTACTTATCCTGTACTGATCCTGAGTTACATCCTGTATTATACTCCAGAGCTGCGCTCACTATTCTGCTGGTACAGTCACTGTGTACATACATTACATTACTTATCCTGTATTATACTCCAGAGCTGCGCTCACTATTCTGCTGGTACAGTCACTGTGTACATACATTACATTACTTATCCTGTACTGATCCTGAGTTACATCCTGTATTATACTCCAGAGCTGCGCTCACTATTCTGCTGGTGCAGTCACTGTGTACATACATTACATTACTTATCCTGTACTGATCCTGAGTTATATCCTGTATTATACTCCAGAGCTGCGCTCACTATTCTCCTGGTGCAGTCACTGTGTACATACATTACATTACTTATCCTGTATTATACTCCAGAGCTGCGCTGACTATTCTACTGGTACAGTCACTGTGTACATACATTACATTACTTATCCTGTACTGATCCTGAGTTACATCCTGTATTATACTCCAGAGCTGCGCTCACTATTCTGCTGGTGCAGTCACTGTGTACATACATTACATTACTTATCCTGTACTGATCCTGAGTTATATCCTGTATTATACTCCAGAGCTGCGCTCACTATTCTGCTGGTGGTCACTGTGTACATACATTACATTACTTATCCTGTACTGATCCTGAGTTACATCCTGTATTATACTCCAGAGCTGCACTCACTATTCTGCTGGTACAGTCACTGTGTACATACATTACATTACTTATCCTGTACTGATCCTGAGTTACATCCTGTATTATACTCCAGAGCTGCGCTCACTATTCTGCTGGTACAGTCACTGTGTACATACATTACATTACTTATCCTGTACTGATCCTGAGTTACATCCTGTATTATACTCCAGAGCTGCGCTCACTATTCTGCTGGTACAGTCACTGTGTACATACATTACATTACTTATCCTGTACTGATCCTGAGTTACATCCTGTATTATACTCTAGAGCTGCGCTCACTATTCTGCTGGTGCAGTCACTGTGTACATACATTACATTACTTATCCTGTATTATACTCCAGAGCTGCGCTCACTATTCTGCTGGTGCAGTCACTGTGTACATACATTACATTACTTATCCTGTACTGATCCTGAGTTACATCCTGTATTATACTCCAGAGCTGCACTCACTATTCTGCTGGTACAGTCACTGTGTACATACATTACATTACTTATCCTGTACTGATCCTGAGTTACATCCTGTATTATACTCCAGAGCTGCGCTCACTATTCTGCTGGTACAGTCACTGTGTACATACATTACATTACTTATCCTGTACTGATCCTGAGTTACATCCTGTATTATACTCCAGAGCTGCGCTCACTATTCTGCTGGTACAGTCACTGTGTACATACATTACATTACTTATCCTGTACTGATCCTGAGTTACATCCTGTATTATACTCCAGAGCTGCGCTCACTATTCTGCTGGTACAGTCACTGTGTACATACATTACATTACTTATCCTGTATTATACTCCAGAGCTGCGCTCACTATTCTGCTGGTGCAGTCACTGTGTACATACATTACATTACTTATCCTGTACTGATCCTGAGTTACATCCTGTATTATACTCCAGAGCTGCGCTCACTATTCTGCTGGTACAGTCACTGTGTACATACATTACATTACTTATCCTGTACTGATCCTGAGTTACATCCTGTATTATACTCCAGAGCTGCGCTCACTATTCTGCTGGTACAGTCACTGTGTACATACATTACATTACTTATCCTGTACTGATCCTGAGTTACATCCTGTATTATACTCCAGAGCTGTGCTCACTATTCTGCTGGTACAGTCACTGTGTACATACATTACATTACTTATCTTGTACTGATCCTGAGTTACATCCTGTATTATACTCCAGAGCTGCGCTCACTATTCTGCTGGTGCAGTCACTGTGTACATACATTACATTACTTATCCTGTACTGATCCTGAGTTACATCCTGTATTATACCCCAGAGCTGCGCTCACTATTCTGCTGGTGCAGTCACTGTGTACATACATTACATTACTTATCCTGTACTGATCCTGAGTTACATCCTGTATTATACTCCAGAGCTGCGCTCACTATTCTGCTGGTACGGTCACTGTGTACATAACATTACATTACTTATCCTGTACTGATCCTGAGTTATATCCTGTATTATACTCCAGAGCTGCGCTCACTATTCTGCTGGTGCAGTCACTGTGTACATACATTACATTACTTATCCTGTACTGATCCTGAGTTATATCCTGTATTATACTCCAGAGCTGCGCTCACTATTCTCCTGGTGCAGTCACTGTGTACATACATTACATTACTTTCCACTCCGGATCCTGTATTATACTCCAGAGCTGCGCTGACTATTCTACTGGTACAGTCACTGTGTACATACATTACATTACTTATCCTGTACTGATCCTGAGTTACATCCTGTATTATACTCCAGAGCTGCGCTCACTATTCTGCTGGTGCAGTCACTGTGTACATACATTACATTACTTATCCTGTACTGATCCTGAGTTATATCCTGTATTATACTCCAGAGCTGCGCTCACTATTCTGCTGGTGGTCACTGTGTACATACATTACATTACTTATCCTGTACTGATCCTGAGTTACATCCTGTATTATACTCCAGAGCTGCACTCACTATTCTGCTGGTACAGTCACTGTGTACATACATTACATTACTTATCCTGTACTGATCCTGAGTTACATCCTGTATTATACTCCAGAGCTGCGCTCACTATTCTGCTGGTACAGTCACTGTGTACATACATTACATTACTTATCCTGTACTGATCCTGAGTTACATCCTGTATTATACTCCAGAGCTGCGCTCACTATTCTGCTGGTACAGTCACTGTGTACATACATTACATTACTTATCCTGTACTGATCCTGAGTTACATCCTGTATTATACTCTAGAGCTGCGCTCACTATTCTGCTGGTGCAGTCACTGTGTACATACATTACATTACTTATCCTGTGCTACCTTTATTATACTCCAGAGCTGCGCTCACTATTCTGCTGGTGCAGTCACTGTGTACATACATTACATTACTTATCCTGTACTGATCCTGAGTTACATCCTGTATTATACTCCAGAGCTGCACTCACTATTCTGCTGGTACAGTCACTGTGTACATACATTACATTACTTATCCTGTACTGATCCTGAGTTACATCCTGTATTATACTCCAGAGCTGCGCTCACTATTCTGCTGGTACAGTCACTGTGTACATACATTACATTACTTATCCTGTACTGATCCTGAGTTACATCCTGTATTATACTCCAGAGCTGCGCTCACTATTCTGCTGGTACAGTCACTGTGTACATTACATTACATTACTTATCCTGTACTGATCCTGAGTTACATCCTGTATTATACTCCAGAGCTGCGCTCACTATTCTGCTGGTACAGTCACTGTGTACATACATTACATTACTTATCCTGTATTATACTCCAGAGCTGCGCTCACTATTCTGCTGGTGCAGTCACTGTGTACATACATTACATTACTTATCCTGTACTGATCCTGAGTTACATCCTGTATTATACTCCAGAGCTGCGCTCACTATTCTGCTGATACAGTCACTGTGTACATACAATACATTACTTATCCTGTACTGATCCTGAGTTACATCCTGTATTATACTCCAGAGCTGTGCTCACTATTCTGCTGGTACAGTCACTGTGTACATACATTACATTACTTATCTTGTACTGATCCTGAGTTACATCCTGTATTATACTCCAGAGCTGCGCTCACTATTCTGCTGGTACAGTCACTGTGTACATACATTACATTACTTATCCTGTACTGATCCTGAGTTACATCCTGTATTATACCCCAGAGCTGCGCTCACTATTCTGCTGGTGCAGTCACTGTGTACATACATTACATTACTTATCCTGTACTGATCCTGAGTTACATCCTGTATTATACTCCAGAGCTGCGCTCACTATTCTGCTGGTGCAGTCACTGTGTACATACATTACATTACTTATCCTGTACTGATCCTGAGTTACATCCTGTATTATACTCCAGAGCTGCGCTCACTATTCTGCTGGTGCAGTCACTGTGTACATACATTACATTACTTATCCTGTACTGATCCTGAGTTACATCCTGTATTATACTCCAGAGCTGCGCTCACTATTCTGCTGGTACAGTCACTGTGTACATACATTACATTACTTATCCTGTACTGATCCTGAGTTACATCCTGTATTATACTCCAGAGCTGCGCTCACTATTCTGCTGATACAGTCACTGTGTACATACAATACATTACTTATCCTGTACTGATCCTGAGTTACATCCTGTATTATACTCCAGAGCTGTGCTCACTATTCTGCTGGTACAGTCACTGTGTACATACATTACATTACTTATCTTGTACTGATCCTGAGTTACATCCTGTATTATACTCCAGAGCTGCGCTCACTATTCTGCTGGTACAGTCACTGTGTACATACATTACATTACTTATCCTGTACTGATCCTGAGGGGTTACATCCTGTATTATACCCCAGAGCTGCGCTCACTATTCTGCTGGTGCAGTCACTGTGTACATACATTACATTACTTATCCTGTACTGATCCTGAGTGGTTACATCCTGTATTATACTCCAGAGCTGCGCTCACTATTCTGCTGGTGGTCACTGTGTACATAACATTACATTACTTATCCTGTACTGATCCTGAGTTATATCCTGTATTATACTCCAGAGCTGCGCTCACTATTCTGCTGGTGCAGTCACTGTGTACATACATTACATTACTTATCCTGTACTGATCCTGAGTTATATCCTGTATTATACTCCAGAGCTGCGCTCACTATTCTCCTGGTGCAGTCACTGTGTACATACATTACATTACTTATCCTGTATTATACTCCAGAGCTGCGCTGACTATTCTACTGGTACAGTCACTGTGTACATACATTACATTACTTATCCTGTACTGATCCTGAGTTACATCCTGTATTATACTCCAGAGCTGCGCTCACTATTCTGCTGGTGCAGTCACTGTGTACATACATTACATTACTTATCCTGTACTGATCCTGAGTTATATCCTGTATTATACTCCAGAGCTGCGCTCACTATTCTGCTGGTGGTCACTGTGTACATACATTACATTACTTATCCTGTACTGATCCTGAGTTACATCCTGTATTATACTCCAGAGCTGCACTCACTATTCTGCTGGTACAGTCACTGTGTACATACATTACATTACTTATCCTGTACTGATCCTGAGTTACATCCTGTATTATACTCCAGAGCTGCGCTCACTATTCTGCTGGTACAGTCACTGTGTACATACATTACATTACTTATCCTGTACTGATCCTGAGTTACATCCTGTATTATACTCCAGAGCTGCGCTCACTATTCTGCTGGTACAGTCACTGTGTACATACATTACATTACTTATCCTGTACTGATCCTGAGTTACATCCTGTATTATACTCTAGAGCTGCGCTCACTATTCTGCTGGTGCAGTCACTGTGTACATACATTACATTACTTATCCTGTATTATACTCCAGAGCTGCGCTCACTATTCTGCTGGTGCAGTCACTGTGTACATACATTACATTACTTATCCTGTACTGATCCTGAGTTACATCCTGTATTATACTCCAGAGCTGCACTCACTATTCTGCTGGTACAGTCACTGTGTACATACATTACATTACTTATCCTGTACTGATCCTGAGTTACATCCTGTATTATACTCCAGAGCTGCGCTCACTATTCTGCTGGTACAGTCACTGTGTACATACATTACATTACTTATCCTGTACTGATCCTGAGTTACATCCTGTATTATACTCCAGAGCTGCGCTCACTATTCTGCTGGTACAGTCACTGTGTACATACATTACATTACTTATCCTGTACTGATCCTGAGTTACATCCTGTATTATACTCCAGAGCTGCGCTCACTATTCTGCTGGTACAGTCACTGTGTACATACATTACATTACTTATCCTGTATTATACTCCAGAGCTGCGCTCACTATTCTGCTGGTGCAGTCACTGTGTACATACATTACATTACTTATCCTGTACTGATCCTGAGTTACATCCTGTATTATACTCCAGAGCTGCGCTCACTATTCTGCTGATACAGTCACTGTGTACATACAATACATTACTTATCCTGTACTGATCCTGAGTTACATCCTGTATTATACTCCAGAGCTGTGCTCACTATTCTGCTGGTACAGTCACTGTGTACATACATTACATTACTTATCTTGTACTGATCCTGAGTTACATCCTGTATTATACTCCAGAGCTGCGCTCACTATTCTGCTGGTACAGTCACTGTGTACATACATTACATTACTTATCCTGTACTGATCCTGAGTTACATCCTGTATTATACCCCAGAGCTGCGCTCACTATTCTGCTGGTGCAGTCACTGTGTACATACATTACATTACTTATCCTGTACTGATCCTGAGTTACATCCTGTATTATACTCCAGAGCTGCGCTCACTATTCTGCTGGTGCAGTCACTGTGTACATACATTACATTACTTATCCTGTACTGATCCTGAGTTACATCCTGTATTATACTCCAGAGCTGCGCTCACTATTCTGCTGGTGGTCACTGTGTACATAACATTACATTACTTATCCTGTACTGATCCTGAGTTACATCCTGTATTATACTCCAGAGCTGCGCTCACTATTCTGCTGGTGGTCACTGTGTACATAAACATAAATCTTGTGTATATAATAATAACCGTACTCCTGTGACATACTAGCTCAGCCAGATATTTCGGGGTGTGTGAGCTGCAGCTTTATGACTGTTTATAGCAACTACATCATAGCTGTGAACAGATGAAATCACCAGCAAATTGCCCCTTGAAATGTCATAATTCTCTCCTCACCACCATAATAATTCCCTCACCATCACCTCAGTGCCCCCTAGATAGACATGATACCCTCCTTACAACCACACGATCCTCATCCCCACCTCGGTGCCCCCTACAAGATGATGACTACTCCTCACTATAGTATTCAGTGTAAGAAGAGAAGCCTGATACTTTATGTGACATAATGGCCGCCATGTCTTTGCACTGGATATATTTACCTGCTGGTGTAATGTGTGATGTGCTGCGGATATTTCTGCCAGGTCTCCGGGTTATCTGCACGTTTATCTGATCTTATCTAATCCAGTTTCTTTTCCAAGAGAAATGAAAGTGAAAGCAGAAAGTTTCTTATTTCCTTTCCTTTCTTTTTTTTTTCTTTTCTTGTAAGGAACTTGAAAGCTTTGCCTCTTCCGCCCTCTGCTGGCCACTTCCCTGCAATGCACTTTCACACTCTTCCATATTTGCTTGTATAGAGCCGGCTGAGGCGTCTTTGTACTTGGGCAGTGATTCTTATTTATACCATTTTGGGGAGTATTTCACCGTTTCATCACGTTGCAATTTTTTCCAGGAGGTGAAATGTTAAAAAAAAAAATTGGTGATTTGGCCATTTTGATTTTTGTTTTCCGTTTGTGCTAAATATTTTTATAGTTTGGGAATTTTTGGATAGGGGAATATATAAAGTGTTTAGGATTATTTTTGTTATATTTATTTTTACATGGGATCTTGGGAAAGCGGCCGGGTGATTTGAATTTTTATATTTTTTGTGTTTTTTTTTTATACTTTTAAAACTTTTTTTTTTAGTTTCCTCTATTATATTGCATTGACTTCTATGAAGGCCATGACACTGGGTTTGGTCCTGTTTAGATGCCGCGGTCTCATTAGACTGCAGCATCTAAAGGGTGAACAGCCGCAACGTACTATACAGCCAGCACCCACGCTGACTGGAGAGGGCTCAGCAGGGTAAGGCCCGGTATATGTCGGTATCGAGACCTGTAGATCTTTAGGTATAACCAGAGGCCTTGAGGATCTGCGAGAGGCTTTGTTTTAGTTTAACTTGTAGCTCGGGGCCCCTCAGGCCTGGTCAAGGGCCCAAACAGTACCAAGACTGAGGGTGAAGAAGGCCAAAAGGACACATCTAAAGATGACATAGGCCATCAATATCAGATCAGTGGGGGATATCTGATATCTGGGAACTGTACACTAGATGGCGCTGGAAGCAGATAGCGCCACCCCTTATGTAGTGGCTGTGCTGGGTAACTGCACTTTAGCCCTCCCATAAGGGTAGACCGTCCAAACCAAAGGTCGGACATCCCCTTTAATGTTTTACTCTATTTGCAGAAAAAGACCCATATTTTTGCGGGACGAGCTGTAGTTTTATCGGTGTCATTTTAGAATTTTTGGATCACTTTTTTATTTCGATTTTTGGGAGTTGAGAGCAACAAAAAAATGTCATTTACCATGATAAATAAGAACTGTAATAATGTAATAGTTTAGGGCATCATGGAAGTGACAATACTAATCATAGTATACAGGTATACTCACCGTCCTCACCTCTCCCGGACTCCCTCGGGGTCTCCGTCCGGCGTCCTCTTCCAGCCTCAGCGGATGTCACGTTCTCGGGTCAACGCTCAGACTTGTGATTGGGTCTCATTCATCACATGGGGCACAAATATCATGAATATAACGTGAGCCAGAGGGGCGAGAGGACGCCAAACACCACGCGGATCCCAGGAGAGGTGAAAAATTTGGTAAAAATGCAAACCTGTTCACTCCTCTCCATTTGCCAAAGGGTTAATAAATATCTACGCTTGGGATCACTTTTGATTGACAGTCATTACCTGGCACGGACACATGGGGGCGCAGCCATGGCAACAGTATAAGTACAATACGACTTGTCCACCGTCATCGCCACCTCCAGCTTCTAAATCCGTCCGGCTGTAATATTACCCCCCATCACCCCACGGCCGCTCTCCGGGATCAGATTCGTCTCTGTTGCTAATTTCTTCTGTTTAGTCGCTATTTGTACTGAAGACAAGGAGCGAGCGAGGCCACGGACTGACTGCAGAGGTTATATAAAGATCTATAGAGTAATCCCCGCACCCCGTACCCCCGCCGGGTCACCGCCACCTGTGCATCTGAACTCTGACATTCAACACCTCCAAAGAAAGCCGGAGCTGGTGTCACCTCCTGAAAATAACCCTGGCATTAGATGGACATTGCTGGAGCCGATGCCCCGAGACCAGGGCCAACTATTATTCCATATAGGACAATATTACAAGCCCAAATTATGGGACATTTTATGTCCTAACCAGGAAGACCCCAAAAGCTCCCCAGAATACCCCTTTAGGGCCAAATAATGTAACAGGTTTGTCTGGGATCGTAGAATTGAATGTAGTCAGGTGGGGAGGGCTGGAAAATAAAAATGTATTCACACTTACCTGTAACCCCCCCTCGATGTGCCGGCCGTCACCTGTATACAGAGTGGCTGCACGGTGATGTCACATTGATGGGTCCGCTGCAGTCTGCTGTATACATCTATACGATATCACTCTGTATACACACACAGCAGCTGAGGTGACAGCACATCCAGGGGAAGTTGCAGGTAAGTGTGAATATATTTTTATTTTCCTGCCCTCCCCCTCCTGACTGCATTTAATGTTATGAACTTCTATAAAAATAAAGTCCCACAAAAAATTTTCCTTGATAATTCTGCTCATCCTGTACTAGAGTCTAAGGTAAGAAGTGCAAGCAAAGGCATACACAGAAATCATAGTGAGCTCAGAATATACAGTCACCACTAGGGGGAGCTCACTACATACAGATTATACAGTCACCACTAGGGGGATCTCACTACATACAGATTATACAGCCACCACTAGGAGGAGCTCACTACATACAGATTATACAGTCACTACATACAGATTATACAGTCACCACTAGGGGGAGCTCACTACATACAGATTATACAGTCACCACTAGGAGGAGCTCACTACATACAGATTATACAGTCACTACATACAGATTATACAGTCACCACTAGGGGGAGCTCACTACATACAGGTTATACAGTCACCACTAGGAGGAGCTCACTACATACAGGTTATACAGTCACCACTAGGGGGAGCTCACTACATACAGATTATACAGTCACCACTAGGGGGATCTCACTACATACAGATTATACAGTCACCACTAGGAGGAGCTCACTACATACAGATTATACAGTCACTACATACAGATTATACAGTCACCACTAGGGGGAGCTCACTACATACAGATTATACAGTCACCACTAGGAGGAGCTCACTACATACAGGTTATACAGCCACCACTAGAGGAAGCTCACTACATACAGATTATACAGTCACCACTAGCAGGAGCTCACTACATACAGATTATACAGTCACCACTAGAGGGAGCTCACTACATACAGATTATACAGCCACCACTAGGGGGAGCTCACTACATACAGATTATACAGCCACCACTAGAGGGAGCTCACTACATACAGGTTATACAGTCACCACTAGCAGGAGCTCACTACATACAGATTATACAGTCACCACTAGGAGGAGCTCACTACATACAGATTATACAGTCACCACTAGGAGGAGCTCACTACATACAGATTATACAGTCACCACTAGAGGGAGCTCACTACATACAGATTATACAGTCACCACTAGATGGAGCTCACTACATACAGATTATACAGTCACCACTAGAGGGAGCTCACTACATACAGATTATACAGTCACCACTAGAGGGAGCTCACTACATACAGATTATACAGTCACCACTAGGAGGAGCTCACTACATACAGATTATACAGTCACCACTAGAGGGAGCTCACTACATACAGATTATACAGTCACCACTAGGAGGAGCTCACTACATACAGATTATACAGTCACCACTAGGAGGAGCTCACTACATACAGATTATACAGTCACCACTAGGAGGAGCTCACTACATACAGATTATACAGTCACCACTAGGAGGAGCTCACTACATACAGATTATACAGTCACCACTAGGGGGTGCTCACTGTATACTAATGGATATAGCTCCTACAGAACCCAATAGAAGCTTTATAAATCTGTATGGAGTGACTCCCCCTAGTGGTGACTGTAGGGCAGACAGTTCAGTGCAGGGCAAATGTTTGTCTAGAAGGAAGGTCACTTGCAGCAGAACTCTGTGCTGACCTCCTTTCTTTCCATCTCCACAGGGATTAACATTGAGGCAGCAGAGCTGAGTTTGTTGTTTGTCACAGCTGGTGGTGAGATAAGATAAGCATGGGCCAGGAAGCATCTGACATCCTGGATGTAGAGGACAGACTTGTCTACAACTGAATGGATAATACGTAGGGTTAAATCAAATGTATCGCTTCATTCCATGTATATAAATGTAGCAGAGCTGACTTTGTCATTTCAGTCTATGGATGTTGCCCTGTGCTTTGATGAGTTAAGATATTGCAGCAGGTTTACCATAGATAGTAAGGGATACCTAGTTGTGTATAACACATTCGGCTCTGCTACATCTGTAGGTTCCGATCACTCTCTGTCTAGGATCGGGCCCTGACCCGTGTCCAAGCTCTGGTGGTCTCAGGTCTTGGCCTGCACAAACTTTCACTTGTGCAATCCATGGCGTATGAAGCCAGTTTGGGCGTGGCGATTATCTGACAAATCGATGCCAAAATCCAGAAAATTCTCTTCTGGTGTGCTGGGCTCGCCCTCCCTCTATGTGTAGTGTGTGCCTGCGTGACTGCCAGCCGCCGAGGGGGAGGGTGGGGAGGAATACAGGGACATCTAGAAGCTTCTGAATCCGTCACAGCTGTGCAGAGCGGGGCGGCCGTGTATATAGAGGGAGTCCGCAGGCAGACAGCGAGCAATATCTGAGGGCACTGGCACAGGTACAGGTACAGGTACAGGTACAGGTACAGGTGAGGCGCACATGGCTGGCAGACGGACAGATAGACGGCCAGGGTCTACGTAGGGGTGCAGCAGAGCAGACTTTGTCATCTGCCGTGGTTTTACGTAGGACTGCAAATAAACCTTCTGCATTGCACGAAGAGTACGGTGACAAATCCAACTCTGCTACATCCGCATACATGGGGGGAGTGACATAGTGACTGCTTGTTGTGTAAATGCTGCTTGTAGGGCTGTTAACCCTTGCATGTCCTAGCACGCTTTTTTTTTTTTACACCAAACTTTGCAAAGTAGAACCCAAAGTTGGTCACGTTTACTGAGCTGTTGTTCTCTGTTGTCAGCCGCTATTATGACGCTGCTGCAATTTTAGAAAATGAAGACTTTAGGGTTACTGTCGCTTTAACTATTGGGGGAGATTGTTCTGGAAATTAGTGCTTTGCACAAGTTCAGACTGCGGGCCCTTCTTATACTCGGGGCCCCTCAGTCACTGACGTCTGGGCTCTGTGTCACAATACCAAGCAACTCCAAGGAAACTTCTATAGGTCTAGGCACACCCTTAAATTTGCAAATGTAGCAGAGGTGAGTAGGTCATGTGGCACGCCTCACACTGACATCCCAAATCTATATTGCTTTATATAGGACTGCAGGTTACTGCACTACATCATCTTACCCCAGAGAGCGATGACATATGTTACATTACAATAAGTATTGGGATATCCTCATTCATGTCTATATAATATATCAGATGTAGCAGAGCTAAATTAGTTCAGTTAATTCACTGAAATATCAATATAAGTTTACCTGCAGTCCTATGTAAATCTGTATATAACTTCTTGTTACAGTTCTTGTTGTTCTTGCAGATTGGCTACAATCATTTTCATACTGTCGGTGTATTGCTGGTACATGTAGTGTTTCAGGATTTGTAGAGACAGAGTGTACTGGACACAGAGCCGGTCACTACATGTCCTAGTAACTTAATAAGATTCAGTATTCTTCATGGTAGAAATAACCAGACTGAGACGTCCTGTACAAAGTGTATAATGAAGAACATCATGTCCGCTTACTGGGGAAATATCAATTATAATATCCTGAAAACTAAAAATACCGCAGCTTTATTGTAGAGATTGTTGGGGTAAAAATAAAATATTTTAATACTGATCTACATATATAACTACTATAATACTGCTCCAATGTACAAGAATATAACTACTATAATACTGCCCCCTATGTACAAGAATATAACTACTATAATACTACCTCCTATGTACAAGAATATAACTACTATAATACTGCTCCTATGTACAAGAATATAACTACTATAGTACTACCTCCTATGTACAAGGATATAACTACTATAATACTGCCCCTATGTACAAGAATATAACTACTATAATACTGCTTCTATGTACAAGAATATAACTACTATAATACTGCTCCTATGTACAAGAATATAACTACTATAATACTGCTCCTATGTACAAGAATATAACTACTATAATACTACTCCTATGTACAAGAATATAACTACTATAATACTACTCCTATGTACAAGAATATAACTACTATAATACTGCTCCTATGTACAGGAATATAACTACTATAATACTGCTGCTATGTACAAGAATATAACTACTATAATACTGCTCCTATGTACAAGAATATAACTACTATAATACTGCCCCCTATGTACAAGAATATAACTACTATAATACTGCTCCTATGTACAAGAATATAACTACTATAATACTACTCCTATGTACAAGAATATAACTACTATAATACTGCTCCTATGTACAAGAATATAACTACTATAATACTGCCCCCTATGTACAAGAATATAACTACTATAATACTGCCCCCTATGTACAAGAATATAACTACTATAATACTGCTCCTATGTACAAGAATATAACTACTATAATACTGCCCCCTATGTACAAGAATATAACTACTATAATACTGCTCCTATGTACAAGAATATAACTACTATAATACTACCTCCTATGTACAAGAATATAACTACTATAATACTACCCCCTATGTACAAGAATATAACTACTATAATACTGCCCCCTATGTACAAGAATATAACTACTATAATACTGCTCCTATGTACAAGAATATAACTACTATAATACTGCCCCCTATGTACAAGAATATAACTACTATAATACTGCTCCTATGTACAAGAATATAACTACTATAATACTGCTCCTATGTACAAGCATATAACTACTATAATACTACCTCCCATGTACAAGAATATAACTACTATAATACTACTCCTATGTACAAGAATATAACTACTATAATACTGCTCCTATGTACAAGAATATAACTACTATAATACTGCTCCTATGTACAAGAATATAACTACTATAATACTACCTCCTATGTACAAGAATATAACTACTATAATACTGCTCCTATGTACAAGAATATAACTACTATAATACTGCCCCCTATGTACAAGAATATAACTACTATAATACTGCTCCTATGTACAAGAATATAACTACTATAATACTACCTCCTATGTACAAGAATATAACTACTATAATACTACCCCCTATGTACAAGAATATAACTACTATAATACTACTGCTATGTACAAGCATATAACTACTATAATACTACCTCCCATGTACAAGAATATAACTACTATAATACTGCTCCTATGTACAAGAATATAACTACTATAATACTGCTCCTATGTACAAGAATATAACTACTATAATACTGCTCCTATGTACAAGAATATAACTACTATAATACTACCTGCTATGTACAAGAATATAACTACTATAATACTACCTCCTATGTACAGGAATATAACTACTATAATACTGCCCCTATGTACAAGAATATAACTACTATAATACTGCCCCTATGTACAAGAATATAACTACTATAATACTGCCCCCTATGTACAAGAATATAACTACTATAATACTGCTCCTATGTACAAGAATATAACTACTATAATACTACTGCTATGTACAAGAATATAACTACTATACTACTACCTCCTATGTACAAGAATATAACTACTATAATACTGCTCCTATGTACAAGAATATAACTACTATAATACTGCCCTCTATGTACAAGAATATAACTACTATAATACTGCTCCTATGTACAAGAATATAACTACTATAATACTGCCCTCTATGTACAAGAATATAACTACTATAATACTGCCCCCATTGTACAAGAATATAACTACTATAATACTGCTCCTATGTACAAGAATATAACTACTATAATACTACCTCCTATGTACAAGAATATAACTACTATAATACTGCCCCCTATGTACAAGAATATAACTACTATAATACTGCCCCCTATGTACAAGAATATAACTACTATAATACTGCCCCTATGTACAAGTATATAACTACTATAATACTGCTCCTATGTACAAGTATATAACTACTATAATACTGCTCCTATGTACAAGAATATAACTACTATAATACTGCTCCTATGTACAAGAATATAACTACTATAATACTACTCCTATGTACAAGAATATAACTACTATAATACTGCCTCCTATGTACAAGAATATAACTACTATAATACTGCTCCTATGTACAAGAATATAACTACTATAATACTGCTCCTATGTACAAGTATATAACTACTATAATACTGCCCCCTATGTACAAGAATATAACTACTATAATACTGCCCCTATGTACAAGAATATAACTACTATAATACTGCTCCTATGTACAAGAATATAACTACTATAATACTGCTCCTATGTACAAGAATATAACTACTATAATACTGCCCCTATGTACAAGAATATAACTACTATAATACTGCCCCTATGTACAAGAATATAACTACTATAATACTGCTCCTATGTACAAGTATATAACTACTATAATACTGCTCCTATGTACAAGAATATAACTACTATACTACTACCCCCTATGTACAAGAATATAACTACTATAATACTACCTCCTATGTACAAGAATATACCTACTATAATACTGCTCCTATATACAAGAATATAACTACTATAATACTGTCCCTATGTACAAGAATATAACTACTATAATACTGCTCCTATGTACAAGAATATAACTACTATAATACTGCTCCTATGTACAAGAATATAACTACTATAATACTGCTCCTATGTACAAGAATATAACTACTATAATACTTCTCCTATGTACAAGAATATAACTACTATAATACTACCTCCTATGT
This sequence comes from Leptodactylus fallax, assembly GCA_947044405.1. Classification (NCBI taxonomy): domain Eukaryota; kingdom Metazoa; phylum Chordata; class Amphibia; order Anura; family Leptodactylidae; genus Leptodactylus; species Leptodactylus fallax. The sequence goes on from CAMRHE010000413.1 coordinate 900,009, forward strand.
ACAAGAATATAACTACTATAATACTGCTCCTATGTACAAGAATATAACTATTATAATACTACCCCTATGTACAAGAATATAACTACTATAATACTGCTCCTATGTACAAGAATATAACTACTATAATACTACTCCTATGTACAAGAATATAACTACTATAATACTGCCCCCTATGTACAAGAATATAACTACTATAATACTGCTCCTATGTACAAGAATATAACTACTATAATACTGCTATGTACAAGAATATAACTACTATAATACTACTCCTATGTACAAGAATATAACTACTATAATACTACCTCCTATGTACAAGAATATAACTACTATAATACTGCTCCTATGTACAAGAATATAACTACTATAATACTGCTCCTATGTACAAGAATATAACTACTATAATACTACCTATGTACAAGAATATAACTACTATAATACTACTCATATGTACAAGAATATAACTACTATAATACTACGTCCTATGTACAAGAATATAACTACTATAATACTGCTATGTACCAGAATTTTAGCAGTGACTTCGGTGGGTGGTTGGTCTATGTTACGATGTTGTGCGGTTCGCTGCTTTTGCACTAAATACTTTGATCTTATAATTATTCTGTGAGAGGATTATAATATATATATTTTACTATTTTGACAATTTTCTGTGTTTTTATAATATATTTCATTAGATGCAGTGACAGTAATCTTCCTCTAGGTGTCACTGTTCTTTATTTTATGTAAATAAGTTATAATGGTCTCCCACTAGGCGGCGCTATTTCCTCTTATTCTTTGTCAGTCTTACAGCTGCTGTGTCAGAATACTTTGATGCTTCTATGACTTTGCTGGTAATATCCTGTCCTGCTGTACAGCAGCCAGTACGCCGCTGATTCTAGAACATTCCCACCCTCCCCTATGTGTGTTAGTACACAGCAGTAAGGTGGCGGCCGTGAGTCCTGGCAGCTGAACCTCACATGATGGTATCGACATATCTATACCTCGATCTGAGACCCAGTGATTTGGGGTGATGGTTTTGTCACACAGCAGTGGATGACTCTGGTAATTGGTACCTAAATATTTGGGCCTCATTGGGTGACTCTGCTGTGAGTGACTAATAATATTACCCTATTATTTTATAATGCCGTCCTGATGACACCCTATAATAGACACCTGCTGGTGTGCAGGGTTTAGCATGCAGCAAGTTTTGAAAAAGCAATTTAAAGGTTAAATTTGTTTCCATCCCTTTAATCTGACACCCGATAATCCAGAAAGTTTTATAGTAAGGTCCAGAGGAGATTTTGTCTTTACTTTGGATAATTGTATGTTCTTATAGTTCTTTACTTTTTATGACCATTTGATAATCTGTATTTGGTCACTGAGCCCACCAGTAATCCCACCAGTAATCCCACCAGTAATCCCACCAGTGACCGCTCATGTCCTCCGCTACAATGTGTCTGGCTGAGACTCGGCTGACCATGCAGTGAATTTAGCCCCATGTGAATAGTGCACAATGCCCGGAGGCTGCTGAGTCAAGGAAAGCTCTCAATAGCTGTAAACCCGAACTGAACAGTCTGATAACCCCCCCGATCCTGAATGGCATTCTGGATCTGCTCCTCACTAGACCTACAGCGCCACCTAATGTCATTATTCTGAAGTCACAGTGAGCACGACTTAGAATTTACAATGCAGCAAAATCTGTAAGGGCAGGAATATTATTGAATAGATTATGGTACTGAGCTCTATCACAATGCACAGACATGTACATACTATACATTACTTATCCTGTACTGATCCTGAGTTATATCCTGTATTATACTCCAGAGCTGCGCTCACTATTCTGCTGGTGCAGTCACTGTGTACATACATTACATTACTTATCCTGTACTGATCCTGAGTTACATCCTGTATTATACTCCAGAGCTGCACTCACTATTCTGCTGATAGTCACTGTGTACATACATTACATTACTTATCCTATACTGATCCTGAGTTACATCCTGTATTATACTCCAGAGCTGCGCTCACTATTCTGCTGGTACAGTCACTGTGTACATACATTACATTACTTATCCTGTACTGATCCTGAGTTACATCCTGTATTATACTCCAGAGCTGCACTCACTATTCTGCTGGTGCAGTCACTGTGTACATACATTACATTACTTATCCTGTACTGATCCTGAGTTATATCCTGTATTATACTCCAGAGCTGCGCTCACTATTCTGCTGGTGCAGTCACTGTGTACATACATTACATTACTTATCCTGTACTGATCCTGAGTTACATCCTGTATTATACTCCACAGCTGCGCTCACTATTCTGCTGGTGCAGTCACTGTGTACATACATTACATTACTTATCCTGTACTGATCCTGAGTTATATCCTGTATTATAATCCAGAGCTGCGCTCACTATTCTGCTGGTACAGTCACTGTGTACATACATTACATTACTTATCCTGTATTATACCCCAGAGCTGCGCTCACTATTCTGCTGGTGCAGTCACTGTGTACATACATTACATTACTTATCCTGTACTGATCCTGAGTTACATCCTGTATTATACTCCAGAGCTGCGCTCACTATTCTGCTGGTACAGTCACTGTGTACATACATTACATTACTTATCCTGTATTATACTCCAGAGCTGCACTCACTATTCTGCTGGTGCAGTCACTGTGTACATACATTACGTTACTTATCCTGTACTGATCCTGAGTTACATCCTGTATTATACCCCAGAGCTGCGCTCACTATTCTGCTGGTGCAGTCACTGTGTACATACATTACATTACTTATCCTGTACAGATCCTGAGTTATATCCTGTATTATACTCCAGAGCTGCACTCACTATTCTGCTGGTGCAGTCACTGTGTACATACATTACATTACTTATCCTGTACTGATCCTGAGTTACATCCTGTATTATACTCCAGAGCTGCACTCACTATTCTGCTGGTACAGTCACTGTGTACATACATTACATTACTTATCCTGTACTGATCCTGAGTTACATCCTGTATTATACTCCAGAGCTGCGCTCACTATTCTGCTGGTACAGTCACTGTGTACATACATTACTTATCCTGTACTGATCCTGAGTTACATCCTGTATTATACTCCAGAGCTGCACTCACTATTTTGCTGGTACAGTCACTGTGTACATACATTACATTACTTATCCTGTACTGATCCTGAGTTATATCCTGTATTATAATCCAGAGCTGCGCTCACTATTCTGCTGGTACAGTCACTGTGTACATACATTACATTACTTATCCTGTATTATACTCCAGAGCTGCGCTCACTATTCTGCTGGTGCAGTCACTGTGTACATACATTACGTTACTTATCCTGTACTGATCCTGAGTTACATCCTGTATTATACTCCAGAGCTGCACTCACTATTCTGCTGGTGCAGTCACTGTGTACATACATTACATTACTTATCCTGTACTGATCCTGAGTTACATCCTGTATTATACGCCAGAGCTGCGCTCACTATTCTGCTGGTACAGTCACTGTGAACATACATTACATTACTTATCCTGTACTGATCCTGAGTTATATCCTGTATTATACTCCAGAGCTGCACTCACTATTCTGCTGGTGCAGTCACTGTGTACATACATTACATTACTTATCCTGTACTGATCCTGAGTTACATCCTGTATTATACTCCAGAGCTGCACTCACTATTCTGCTGGTACAGTCACTGTGTACATACATTACATTACTTATCCTGTACTGATCCTGAGTTACATCCTGTATTATACTCCAGAGCTGCACTCACTATTCTGCTGGTACAGTCACTGTGTACATACATTACATTACTTATCCTGTATTATACTCCAGAGCTGCACTCACTATTCTGCTGGTGCAGTCACTGTGTACATACATTACATTACTTATCCTGTACTGATCCTGAGTTATATCCTGTATTATACTGCAGAGCTGCGCTCACTATTCTGCTGGTGCAGTGACTGTGTACATACATTACATTACTTATCCTGTATTATACCCCAGAGCTGCACTCACTATTCTTCTGGTGCAGTCATTGTGTACATACATTACATTACTTATCCTGTATTATACTCCAGAGCTGCACTCACTATTCTGCTGGTGCAGTCACTGTGTACATACATTACATTACTTATCCTGTATTATACTCCAGAGCTGCACTCACTATTCTGCTGGTGCAGTCACTGTGTACATACATTACATTACTTATCCTGTATTATACTCCAGAGCTGCGCTCGCTATTCTGCTGGTGCAGTCACTGTGTACATACATTACATTACTTATCCTGTACTGATCCTGAGTTACATCCTGTATTATACTCCAGAGCTGCGCTCACTATTCTGCTGGTGCAGTCACTGTGTACATACATTACATTACTTATCCTGTACTGATCCTGAGTTGTATCCTGTATTATACTCCAGAGCTGCGCTCACTATTCTGCTGGTACAGTCACTGTGTACATACATTACATTACTTATCCTGTACTGACCCTGAGTTACATCCTGTATTATACTCCAGAGCTGCACTCACTATTCTGCTGATACAGTCACTGTGTACATACATTACATTACTTATCCTGTACTGATCCTGAGTTACATCCTGTATTATACTCCAGAGCTGCACTCACTATTCTGCTGGTACAGTCACTGTGTACATACATTACATTACTTATCCTGTACTGATCCTGAGTTACATCCTGTATTATACTCCAGAGCTGCGCTCACTATTCTGCTGGTGCAGTCACTGTGTACATACATTACTTATCCTGTACTGATCCTGAGTTACATCCTGTATTATACTCCAGAGCTGCGCTCACTATTCTGCTGGTGCAGTCACTGTGTACATACATTACATTACTAACCTGTACTGATCCTGAGTTACATCCTGTATTATACTCCAGAGCTGCACTCACTATTCTGCTGGTGCAGTCACTGTGTAAATACATTACATTACTTATCCTGTATTATACTCCAGAGCTGCACTCACTATTCTGCTGGTACAGTCACTGTGTACATACATTACATTACTTATCCTGTACTGATCCTGAGTTACATCCTGTATTATACTCCAGAGCTGCGCTCACTATTCTGCTGGTGCAGTCACTGTGTACATACATTACATTACTTATCCTGTACTGATCCTGAGTTACATCCTGTATTATACTCCAGAGCTGCACTCACTATTCTGCTGGTACAGTCACTGTGTACATACATTACATTACTTATCCTGTACTGATCCTGAGTTACATCCTGTATTATACTCCAGAGCTGCGCTCACTATTCTGCTGGTGCAGTCACTGTGTACATACATTACATTACTAACCTGTACTGATCCTGAGTTACATCCTGTATTATACTCCAGAGCTGCACTCACTATTCTGCTAGTGCAGTCACTGTGTACATACATTACATTACTTATCCTGTATTATACTCCAGAGCTGGAGTTGGTGCTCATGTGTATGCCCTTTGTCCCTGGCTAAGGAGTTTTCCTGCTCTTTATACTTCTGATATATTCAGTGTTGTTGTTGGAGGTTCGGCCTTGTGCACTAATGTTTGGGTATTGGGTGTGACAGGATGTGTTGCCTCAGTTTATTTGATTGTATATCAATTTATAAACCTTCCTGACAGTCTACACAATACTATTTACTTCTATCTATGGCTTCTTCGGGCAGTATGGACCATACAGATATTCTACTATACAGCACAAATACTGGGCCAATGAGATACATGGATCCCTGGAATGGAGACCTCCTGATTTACCAACCACTAGTTAGACCGCACATAAAATATTATAATGTGTACAATGTATATAGTAAAATGTGTCAGAGCTACAGCGGGCTCAGATATGGACAGTCAGGGTAGAGGTGTGTTCACATCTACTCCATTTGATCAATTCTTCCGGTTCATAAGATCGGATTAAACAGTAAATGAGGTCCCTCTAATGATGACGAACAACAACGGACCCCCAAGGGCCCCATTGACTATAACCAGGTCCATTGGTATCCGTTGTTTTTTTTTCTGACCTGGCCAGACGGACACTGATGTAGATGTGAGCATAGCCCAAGAGATGGAACAGAGAGACTGATAGGCCCTCCATAAAATGTTGTACGTATCCTATCATGGGTGACCTCTGTAATGCTGAAAATGAAGGGACAGGAACATGTCGGGCTCAATGATTGAATTTTTCCATTTTTTTTCAGAGGCAAAATGTCAAAGGGTCCAGCAGTTGGCATTGACCTGGGCACCACCTACTCATGCGTAGGTGTCTTCCAGCATGGTAAAGTGGAGATTATTGCCAATGACCAGGGTAATCGCACCACGCCCAGTTATGTGGCCTTCACCGACACTGAGAGACTCATTGGGGATGCAGCAAAGAATCAAGTGGCCATGAACCCAACAAACACAGTGTTTGGTAAGTATTTCCCCTCCAGCGAGTTCCCGACCATTGTTGTGTCTTGACTCTTATTTTTTCCCATCATTGTGATCATATAGTAAAGCTTAACGCGACATATGATTCTTGGTGTTACAGACGCCAAACGTCTGATTGGCCGACGCTTTGATGACCCCGTTGTACATTCTGATATGAAGCACTGGCCATTTTCGGTAATAAACGATGGAGGGAGACCCAAGGTTCAGGTTGAATACAAAGGAGAGACCAAGACGTTCTATGCTGAGGAGATCTCCTCCATGGTCCTGACCAAAATGAAAGAGATCTCTGAAGCCTACCTTGGAAAGGTGAGATAATGTTTTCTATGACCCATAAATTGGCCCATTATCAGTAGAAGTAGAGATGGTTTTCTAAGATGGAGTAGGTGGTGTTGAGGGATCGGATTATAATTTTAGTAGACTGCCATGGAGACATGTCCCATCTATAGTTGACCCTGTCTGTTTTCATCATGGGTGGTGTGAGACTATGCAGTGGTCCCCCATTTTAGAAGTTATGGAAAATTGAAGGGTTCGGTGACTTGAAGGATCTCTGTCATATTTCTACATAAAAATCACGAAGAGGTCAAAAAGCACTGGACACTCATTTTGACTTTTGCTATAAGCGATCCCTTTTAGATGGGGTTGGTAGGGTCAAGTTTGTGTTCTTATTTTTATCCTATAGTCTGTCTATTAACATGATCTTTTTCCTAGACCATCAATAATGCGGTTATTACAGTCCCAGCTTACTTCAATGATTCCCAGAGACAGGCCACCAAAGATGCTGGGACCATCTCAGGACTCAACGTCCTACGCATCATCAATGAACCGACCGCTGCTGCTATTGCTTATGGCTTGGATAAAAAGGTAACGCCAACATGGACTTGTTAACACTACTTAAACCAAGTCCTGGCTGATACTAAATATTCCACAATTTCTACCCATAGGTTGGTGGTGAGAGGAACGTCCTCATTTTTGATCTTGGTGGTGGCACGTTTGATGTATCTATACTTACCATTGAAGATGGCATCTTTGAAGTGAAGTCTACAGCTGGTGACACTCACTTGGGTGGTGAGGACTTTGATAACCGTATGGTGAACCACTTCGTAGGAGAGTTCAGGCGTAAACACAAGAAAGATATCACAGAGAACAAGCGTGCCATACGTCGTCTGCGAACAGCTTGTGAACGTGCCAAGCGTACCCTGTCTTCCAGTACTCAGGCCAGTATTGAGATTGATTCTCTATTTGAGGGTATTGACTTTTATACTTCTCTAACTCGTGCACGTTTTGAGGAGCTCAATGCCGACCTCTTCCGTGGCACTCTGGAGCCAGTCGAGAAAGCCCTTCGAGATGCCAAGCTGGACAAGGCTCAGATTCATGATATTGTTTTGGTTGGAGGATCTACACGCATTCCAAAAATACAAAAACTTCTGCAGGATTTCTTCAATGGAAGAGAACTGAACAAGAGCATTAACCCAGATGAGGCTGTAGCCTACGGAGCGGGTAAGATCACCATATATTTTGCATCTTTCACTTCCAAATGACAAAAATTGTATAGATAAGTCTCCAGCAATGGGGTAACCGAAATTTCCTTGTGCTAATTTTGACTTGCATCATGTTCTACTCTTCATTAACACTGAGATGCAGTCAGAATTGTGCAGTTTTTTTTTTTACTTATTACCATAGAGCATTATATATCATCATAGGTCCAGAATAAGCCAACCCCATAAGGTGGATTTTCCCGGGTTCAGTTAACCAGGAGGTTGGGGGGTGTGAGCAACCTCTCTACACACAGTATAATGCCCCCACACACTATAATTCTCCACATAGTATATTGTCACCTAAGTGCGCCCACACAGTATAATGCCCCCTCAGTGGCCCAAACACAGTATATTGACCTCCCACATGGTATAATATTCCCTTTGGAGCCACTATGACCCATATAATGCCCCCCACACAGTATAATGCCTCAACTGATACTCTATCATAGTATAATGACTTTGTGACCTCTACAAAGTATAACGTCTCTGCTCATCCACCACACAGTATATTGCCCCCAGCCTCTACATGTTATAATGCTCCAGCCCTCACACAGGATAATGGCTCCAGCAACCATACCGTTTACTGCTCCCAGGACTCACACAGTATAATGCCCTCAGCTCCCGCACAGTATGGGGCCCAGGGAATGAGCAGTGAGTACGCTTCTCAATATTCATCATTCTTAGGACTAACTGTTCCTTTTCTGCTCTGGTGCCAGTATTTACTATGTCAGAGCAGCACTAGCACCAGGGCAGAGAGGGAGCGGGCTGTCCTAAGACCATTTACTCCTCGGACCCTGCCGATAACCATTAGTAAAGATGGAAGTTCTGATTAGTTACTGGTGGGGCCTGGTAACCATTGGTGATCTCCTGATCATCATCATTTAGGAGCACGGTGCTGGCCACGGTCAACAGTGGGGTAGGTTTAACCCTTGTGCCCGTCCTTGCCTCAAGTGGGTTTATCTTATAGGATGACTTACAAATAAACTCTTAGATCTTCTTGATGACGTGTCCTGTGTGTACAATGCACTTATAAGTGGACATGGACATGTTCTGCATAGATGGACCCAAGAAAGCCCAGTCTGACACTGCAGCAGTTTTATAGTGCGAGCTGAACCGTCAGATTCTGCTTCATCTATTCATGATCAATTCCAAGGACAATCATCAGAATTCTGAAAACATCTTCGAACATAAAGACGGGAGAGAGAGACATGACGTAACTCTAAATCTCTGCCGAAAATAACAATTTCCAAGGTTACTCAATGTTTTATATGAATTTATATGGTGAAATCTCAGGAACTAGTTTATGTAAAGGGTTTGTTATGGCAACAGGGAAATTGTGGTGCGACAGCTAGAAAAGGGCACAGGGATATGTGATATTAGAGAAGTAGGTAGAACTTCGTGTCACTGAGGGATCATGTCCAAAGGGATCGTCCAAGAGTATCCAATATATCTTAAAGGAATTTGCACTGTGGATAGTCCCTACTTGTTAGAAGGGTTCGTTGACAATAAGTTGATCACCAGTGTCCATCAAATTGTCTGCAGCACAACCACAATAGCAATACTAAGTATTACACGGTGTCCATACACGTCAATGGGTTGGTTATTTGTGTCACTCAGACCAGTGGAGATCTTCCAGAGAGAGAGAGAAGAGGCCCAATGGAGGTGTGGAACTATAACAAACACCTATCATTTATCACCTTTCTGCTGGGCATCTTCACAGCCTCTGGTGCCCCCTCGGGATCCTCTTTTGCCCTCCTGAGTCACGTCAAGTGCCCAGTGGACTCTGAGACCTGTGATTGGGTTTCAGCAGTCACATGGGGTACATTGATGCCTTTGGATTGAACCTGAAACTTTTGGAAAATTCAGGACGAAGGGTTTGTTCCAAAGTGGTTTTCTCATCTCTAATGGTAACTGCTCTCCATTCTGGGCTGTGATGAGGATCAAGATCCAGAGCAAGGACCTCCCTATACTATAAATATAAAACTCCTTCAAGTATGTTTATTAAGAGTCCAATGGTTTTTATCTTGGAGAAAACTTACGGATGACTCCCAAATATTGGTACTTCCACCTCTCAGTATAATTGGTTAATTTCCATAAGTTTTACTAAGATGTCATAATTCTTGAAGACCTTCTTTTTTTTTTTTGAGAACCTGAGATATCCTCACCTATGATTCGTAGATTTCTCACCATGTCATTCACATTTATTTAGGATGACGCTGACTCTTGCGTCCATTGCTCTTTTCTTAGCTGTTCAGGCCGCAATCTTATCTGGAGATAAGTCTGAGAACGTTCAGGATCTTCTGTTACTGGATGTGACTCCCTTGTCTCTTGGCATCGAGACTGCTGGAGGAGTCATGACCGTGCTCATCAAACGTAACACCACTATACCCACCAAGCAGACCCAGACCTTTACCACCTACTCCGATAACCAGCCCGGTGTCCTCATCCAGGTAATATGTCTTGATGTATCTAATACAATAGTTCACAACACTATATTGGAAATTTAGAACTGGAGAAGTGGTGATGTTGCCCTTTGCAACCATTTTGATACTTGTTTTCGCACCAAAGGTTGGGTGACCATGATCAACAAAACCGATAAATTATTATCTAGGATAGTGATAAAAAGTCAGTGATGGAATGTTTACTATAATATATACTTTGTTGATAGGTGTTTGAGGGTGAAAGAGCGATGACCAAGGACAACAATCTTCTCGGGAAGTTTGAGTTGACCGGAATTCCACCTGCTCCTCGTGGTGTTCCCCAAATTGAGGTGACATTTGATATTGATGCCAATGGGATTATGAATGTGTCTGCTGTAGACAAGAGCACCGGCAAGGAAAATAAGATCACCATAACCAACGACAAGGGTATGTGGTAGCCGTCTGTCTGTCTATCTATCATCAGGCCATGTGCCTTTTAGACCATGTTCCTATTGTAGGGGCTAAGGTGGAGGACATGAATCCAGAGGTGGGATTGGACTTGGATGATTCCTTGGTTGACGAACAGTCATTTGTCTAAAATGGGGCTGAAGTGTGATAACAAAACAATAGGATTGTTTTACAGCAGCCTGTAAAGTGAGGTCATGGTCTCGGGAGAGTAATTTGTGTTGACACCTAGAGGTCAATATGAAAACTACAATAAACATTTCCAACTCTTTGATAATTGTATCTCTACGTACAATATCCATGGCCATAGCGAGTCTCTGTTCCTGCTCATATCAGAGCTTTCATATGGCCTCCAAGGATAAAACCAAGGTTAATATTATAATTTGTATTATAGGCCGCCTGAGCAAGGAGGAGATTGAGCGCATGGTACAAGAGGCGGACAGATATAAAGCTGAAGACGAAGCTCAGAGAGACAAGATTGCTGCCAAGAATTCATTGGAGTCTTTAGCCTTCAACATGAAGAGCACAGCTGAAGACGAGAAGCTGAAAGACAAAATAAGCCCAGAGGATAAGCAGAAGATCCTAGACAAGTGCAATGAGGTCATCTCCTGGTTGGACAGAAACCAAGTGAGTTCTCCTCCTTGTAATGTGATTCTAAGTAACTGGATGCATCTTTTATAGGGTATTGGCAGGGTGAAGCCCCGGGGAAAGCCTCAAGGCAAGACATTTACCCAGCCCTTGACTCTTATCTTCCTATTTTAAGACCTTTTCACATAATTCATAAAATTTCTAAGTCAATTAATATTATATTGTTTCATCTGCCAAGATAATCTCATTGTTCATCTGCCCAGGTGTGATGTCATTTCTCATTGTCGCTAAGTAAGTCTAAAGCAAGTTCTTGGAAAACCCAATGGAAACTTATAAATACAAGGAGTAGCACATTCAAGCTCATATTTTTAAGGAAATTTTAACTACATACAACCAAATCTAAGTATTTACCTTGTTTATCTGTAAACACATCTATGGGGTAGATCTTAGAAGGCTTTAGTTATTCACATGTGGGGCGGTTCCAGTGGACCATTTACCACATCCAGTTAAATCAGTTTTCCCAATTGTGGCTTATCCATAGAATATGCTACAAATGTTGGATAGAGGTAGGTCCCACCTCTGAGACACTCACATACAGGTATATACTCCCTTACCTGGGTGGATACGTCCACATATGTGTATAATGAGTTAGGCAGCTTTTCTAAAAACAATATTATTTTTATAATAAATTATCACAAAATGATATGCTAGCTATCTTATTTTTTGACAACGTTCGGCCACCCAGTGGGGAAGGGTGAATTGTACTCTTTCAAAGCTTTCGTTCAGAAGGGTTACCAAGTCTCCTTAAGGAAATTGCCTTTTTAGACTACCTTTCGGTGTACATTATCTTATAGACTGTGTATGCCATGTTAAGGATTCTGGGAAAAGAATATGCAAATAAGTACTCCTTGATGGAAAAAGGCGCCAGTTTTTGTAAGGTAGATCAATGCCTTGCTTTCCTGAAACCTAGTGACATGACACCGACAGCTGTTTCGAGGTTATTGCCCCTCATCAGTGTGAAGCAGGGTACTGGCTGACCAGGTGAAATGTATAGACATGGGTCAGAGGAGATATTTTGGGGGCATTGGTTAGTCTTCTCATTCCTTTTTCAGTTTTTTTCCAGTTGTTGTCTCTGGTTTAATCTCACTATTGCCTATATTTGCCTATTTTTCAGATGGCTGAGAAAGAAGAATATGAACATCAACAGAAAGAGCTTCAGAACCTCTGCAACCCAATAATCACCAAGTTATACCAAGGAGCTGGTGGGCCTGGAATGCCCGGAGGGATGCCAGGTGGTTTCCCTGGGGCCGGGGGCAGCGCAGGAGGTGGATCTTCTGGACCCACCATTGAAGAAGTCGATTAAGAACCTCCGTAAAACAGATTTCATGGCACAGTCCTCATTCGACACACTCAATAGACATCATAATTTAGATCCTACATTATCTCATAGCCAAGCAGACTATTATATCTTTATATGACCAGTGTAGCCTCCAGCCACCTTCTATCAAATAGGTATTTATGCAGTGTTTGTACTCTCTGCACTCTATTCTGCTCTACCCAGTACCTGTCACTGTGTTTAAGACTTTTGATCCCGGGTTATTTTTTTTTTTCCTATTGTCTGATGATAAGCGTCTTCCATACCTTGAACTTTGGATGTTACAGTACACCATCGAAGAATGGCAGCCATGACTGGCATCGTAGAGATGCTCAACCCTATAGAGCTTCTCCTATACATGTTCCAAGAAGGTTCCAGATTTATTTTGCCAAAGATATCAAAAAAATCTTAAAAATGCAGCTACATTGGTCATACAGGCTAGGGTAAACCAAAATGTGAACCTTCATCTGCTTTACTTCTCCCAGATAACAGCAAGTCAAGGTGACCTCCAAACCTACCATTGGCCTCCTGCTCCATTTTAATATGGAGATGTTGTCAATTGCTAGATATAGGACCTTGGGCGACTTTATTTTTTTATACTTTTATTCTATTCCTTAGACCACCCCATTCCCACATCACATGTGGGTTCTTTAACCAGAATTATTATGGAGAAAGTATTGATACACTGATACACTTCATACTAGATGTCTCAATGTCTATATTAAGACGACAATGATATGCTCCATCAAGAGTTTTATCTTCTGTGTGCCATGTTGTGTCCTGATAGTGTTCCATCATATCCTTGTACCCATAGATGACATGACACCATGGACAGAAGGTGAGGATTTGCCAAGGTCATCAGTCTATAAAAATAGATCTCTGTATTTCCAAAAACATCTTCGAAGGTCTCATCACAACTAATGTGTTTTCTTGACACTCACTTTCACGGATTCCATAAAGTCAAGCCAATGCTAAATTTAGTTTGTCCTACTGCAGCGGTCACTAAGCTGTGATTCTCTGAGTGTTGCGAAACTACAACTCCCATCATACCCTGATAGCCACGGCTTTGGAAATCCGGCCTAGAATCTTCTGAAAACACATCAGCCATGCTGGATATTTTCATCCGGCTGAGAATTCCAGTGTTTGACATGCTTTGATACTTTTGGCCAACCATCACCTAAATTGCTCAGACTCGCTGTAGTCCAGTTGTTAATGTTGAAGGTGGGATTGTTTGTATGAGCAATCCCATCATCAATTGGATAGCCACATGGCAAACATCCAAATTCTCAAGTATATGGCCAGCCTTAGCCACAAGTTGTCAGGGCATTTTTGGACTTGCAATTTTGGAATATGGAGAGCCACAGCATGGTGACCATTGGTGTAGATGTTTGGTGCCTCCTTCTAACACAAGTCTTGGTTGAGATGGATACTTCATTGGTAACATCTCCAGTGATCTTTAGACTCTAATAGTGTTATGTCCACTGTAGATCTACTTGTCCCCAAATCAGGGACATGTATAAGGGCCCATTTTTCCTACTTACTATATTGGTGGAAAGAACAGAGACCACTAATACATTATGGATGCACCTTGACAACCTATAACTCCTCTGTTGTTTACAACGGGATTGGAACTTGTTGGATGTAGCAGTGCTGAGTTTGTTATTGGTCCCAACTCAGCAGGTTGGAGGTCTTTAATAGGACTGAAGGTAAACTCAACAGTCATTGGGATGCACACACGATATCCCACCAAAAACGGCTAATTCAGCTCTGCCACAGCAATCGCTACCACTTAGTCACTGTTCAAAGTAGCAAAGTAGAATATACTTGTATTTTTCAGTCCCTGAAATCTGCCCAACCAGTCACACATTGCCTACGTCTACTCTCACAACTAGTATGCCTACTGGTGCTTTTAAGGGTTTGCACTGAGAATGGTTCCTGGTGACCAGTCAACCCATATTGTCATTGATCTGGAGCCTCACACGTCGGGTTTCTCTCTATCGTCACCATTCTGGAGTTTTGTATTGTGTCTCTCTGATGCTTTTACCAGCGGGATTGTAGTCACTGTGCCAAATTAGTCATCAACCACAGTAGTAATAAAAGCTGTATACACAACACCACGCCGCTCCTCTACTTTCTCGCCTTCTTGTGCTGAAGACATGTGAACAGCCGAATACAATGATACTGTGTCGATCAGAGTCAAATACAGGACAGATGTATTTCATGAATCTAAATTTCTGGTCATTATGAGCTTAGGAGTCCAGTGGGCGGTCCTATCTGTTGATGGACAGCTATATCTGTATGTGAAGTCAGACCACCCTCTGGAATCCTAAGCCCAGAATGTTCTAGAATATAAATGAATGAAAAGTTATAGTGAATGATTTCTCCAAAAACATATATCAATCTCAGCTCCTTCCTGTTGAGAGGAACCATATAATATCCAAAAGGAAGACACGTTTTATCTTGGAGTCATTGTCATATCCCATCCCTCACTCCAGGACCAGCGAGCCAATTGGCGATATCTTTAGCTATTTCCCATTCCTCATTGGTGGTGGCCCCATGGATTTTGTGTTCCTTCGTTTACTAAATTGGTAAGACTTGTATTGTTCTAAATCGGACATGAGTGAAGAACATAGTCCACCATGATGTGGGCTAACCTTTCACCAGGAGTTGTGTAGGCTTCCTCCATTGTGTGCATTTTGGGTATACAGTAGTAAGCACCCCTATACAAATTTCAATATCAGCTACTGAATCTGAACATCAATCAATGTATATATTGTCTTGTGTGGTCAATGATTGGCTGCAGAAGTCGCCTGACCACCAATGGAACGTCATCAGGAGACATCATCATGAAGCAGCAACAGAGGGGACCATTGGTGGTCAGAGCTGTCTCCAGAGGAACTGGAAGACCTGGAGGACCTGTAAAAGTGAGTTAACTTTTTTTTTTTTTTTTTTTTTTTTTCACTTTTTGTAGTATGCAGCCTCATTTTTAACTGAGATGGACAACATTGATGGGGATGTGAAGCTTAACATGTATTAAAAAGGGCAGCTATGAAAGAGCCTTTCCATTTAGGGTCAGTCTTCTACTCCTCATGTGACAGCTGTGACGTAAAGGTCCTGAATCACAATGCAAGATCTGTAATGTGGCCCCCACTTATCATATGTGACCTATGTGATCTTCTTATGGTGTAGGGAATTACTTGACAAATTTTGCAAATGCGTGAGGACATTGCTTGTAAACTTTAGATGCCAGAGGTGCAGAATTTCTTATTTTATTTTATTTTAAGACAAAATGTAAGAAATTCCTAATGTAAATGAGGGAACCTACAGGGGGCAGCATGGAGGACGACGGCAGCAGGAGGGATAGATGGCGGCTCCTCCGGCTGGAATTAGGTTACAATTGCCCTTGTAATGATGTATTATTTAATAGATCAGTCAGCCTGAAACCCCCAGGGTGTCCCGGCAGTGAGCAACAGGGAAATTGACCTAGTTTCGGCTGTGCAGATCTTTATGACGATTGTGAGATTCTTCAATGAGCAAACACAAATATTTTCTCCCAGTGATTCACAGAGGCAATAATCACACATGTCCATGTAAAGTACACCCCGAATTATACTATATATACAGACTATATATACTGTATACACAGACATACATACAGCTAAATTGATTACACCTGCAATTTAAAGGGGAACTCCAACATAGTAAACTTATCTGAAAAAATAACCCCACCAGCAAAATAGTGAGTGCAGCTCTGGAGTATAATACATGATGTAACTCAGGATCAGTACAGGATAAGTAATGTAATGTATGTACACAGTGACTGCACCAGCAGAATAGTGAGTGCAGCTCTGGAGTATAATACAGGATGTATCTCAGGATCAGTACAGGATAAGTAATGTAATGTATATACACAGTGACTGCACCAGCAGAATAGTGAGTGCAGCTCTGGAGTATAATACAGGATGTAACTCAGGATCAGTACAGGATAAGTAGTGTAATGTATGTACACAGTGACTGCTCCAGCAGAATAGTGAGCGCAGCTCTGGAGTATAATACAGGATGTAACTCAGGATCAGTACAGGATAAGTAATGTAATGTATGTACACAGTGACTGTACCGGCAGAATAATGAGCGCAGCTCTGGAGTATAATACAGGATGTAACTCAGGATCAGTACAGGATAAGTAATGTAATGTATGTACACAGTGACTGTACCGGCAGAATAGTGAGTGCAGCTCTGGAGTATAATACAGGATGTAACTCAGGATCAGTACAGGATAAGTAATGTAATGTATGTACACAGTGACTGCACCAGCAGTATAGTGAGCGCAGCTCTGGAGTATAATACAGGATAAGTAATGTAATGTATGTACACAGTGACTGTACCAGCAGAATAGTGAGCGCAGCTCTGGAGTATAATACAGGATGTAACTCAGGATCAGTACAGGATAAGTAATGTAATGTATGTACATAGTGACTGTACCAGCAGAATAGTGAGTGCAGCTCTGGAGTATAATACAGGATATAACTCAGGATCAGTACAGGATAAGTAATGTAATGTATGTACACAGTGACTGCACCAGCAGAATAGTGAGCGCAGCTCTGGAGTATAATACAGGATGTAACTCAGGATCAGTACAGGATAAGTAATGTATGTACACAGTGACTGCCAGCAGAATAGTGAGCGCAGCTCTGGAGTATAATACAGGATGTAACTCAGGATCAGTACAGGATATGTAATGTAATGTATGTACACAGTGACTTTACCAGCAGAATAGTGAGTGCAGCTCTGGAGTATAATACAGGATATAACTCAGGATCAGTACAGGATAAGTAATGTAATGTATGTACACAGTGACTGTACCGGCAGAATAGTGAGTGCAGCTCTGGAGTATAATACAGGATGTAACTCAGGATCAGTACAGGATAAGTAATGTAATGTATGTACACAGTGACTGTACCGGCAGAATAATGAGCGCAGCTCTGGAGTATAATACAGGATGTAACTCAGGATCAGTACAGGATAAGTAATGTAATGTATGTACACAGTGACTGTACCGGCAGAATAGTGAGTGCAGCTCTGGAGTATAATACAGGATGTAACTCAGGATCAGTACAGGATAAGTAATGTAATGTATGTACACAGTGACTGCACCAGCAGAATAGTGAGTGCAGCTCTGGAGTATAATACAGGATGTAACTCAGGATCAGTACAGGATAAGTAATGTAATGTATGTACATAGTGACTGTACCAGCAGAATAGTGAGTGCAGCTCTGGAGTATAATACAGGATATAACTCAGGATCAGTACAGGATAAGTAATGTAATGTATGTACACAGTGACTGCACCAGCAGAATAGTGAGCGCAGCTCTGGAGTATAATACAGGATGTAACTCAGGATCAGTACAGGATAAGTAATATAATGTATGTACACAGTGACTGCACCAGCAGAATAGTGAGCGCAGCTCTGGAGTATAATACAGGATGCAACTCAGGATCAGTACAGGATAAGTAATGTAATGTATGTACACAGTGACTGCGCCAGCAGAATAGTGAGCGCAGCTCTGGAGTATAATACATGATATAATTCAGGATCAGTACAGGATAAGTAATGTAATGTATGTACACAGTGACTGTACCAGCAGAATAGTGAGCGCAGCTCTGGAGTATAATACAGGATAAGTAATGTAATGTATGTACACAGTGACTGCACCAGCAGAATAGTGAGTGCAGCTCTGGAGTATAATACAGGATGTAACTCAGGATCAGTACAGGATAAGTAATGTAATGTATGTACACAGTGACTGTACCAGCAGAATAGTGAGCGCAGCTCTGGAGTATAATACAGGATAAGTAATGTAATGTATGTACACAGTGACTGCACCAGCAGAATAGTGAGTGCAGCTCTGGAGTATAATACAGGATGTAACTCAGAGTCAGTACAGGATAAGTAATTACGGCCTCTTCTGTCTCTGGTGCTAATATATTAATCACTTACTAATGATTTCTCTGATGAATAATTCATTACAAGTAATTTGCAATTGAAAACTGTATTAAACCGGATTTTCTTGTGTTTCTGAGAGACTTTATTGGGTACAGGATGGAGCTTGTTTAGTGTCACCTGTTATGGATCCTGATGGGCAGGGACATGTGTGGGTGCCCCGGGGGTAGGATCCATGTCCTATACACATGAGTTATAGAGTTGTGTTCAGACAAACAGCAATGTTTATTTTCTCTTCTTTGATTTATTTTTATCTTTCTTATTGCATAAAAATTGAGCAACTCGGTGGATTCTTCTGCGCTGTGTAATCCTGTGTAAGAAGAAGGTGAAAATTAGGCCAAATAAGCAGTGACTAAACTGCTGCGACTGCTGGTGCCCATAGGAGAGGTGACAGTATACAGTATGGGGGAACATGCAGAGTTTGCAGGAGGTTTTATATTTGCTGCTTTTGCTTTTTTCCATGTTTTATGATTGACTATTGGTGTCCATACACATTAGACTATAATCGATGATTTCAACCATAAGGTATGATGAGTGATTTACAACAACAAACATTCCTTTTAGCCAATCAACAACATAATCTCATCATCTGGAGAGAAGTCGGCCATGTTTGATATTCAGACGAAAAATCTTTATTCTTATGAAAAACTTTTCTGCCTGTGAATTAGTTTTCCATCCTTCATCTTCCAACCTTCCGTCCTACCCCTCCCCTCTGACAGCAGTCTTCTTCACCTTCCCACTTCTCCCTCACAACAACATTCTACCCCTTTCCTCCTCTTCTTCGCAGCAACACTCTTCTCCTTCCCATTCCTCCTGGTAGTAGTACTTTCCCCCTTCCACCTCTTCCCTGCAGAATCATTCTCTCATTTCCACCCTCACTGATTTCTCTTTCCCACCCTTCTCTCACAGCAGCAATGTCCCCTTCCCACATGTCTCTCAGAGCAGCAATCTCTCCCTTCTCACCCCTCTCTCACAGTAACATTTTTACCCTTTCTACCTCTTCTTTACAGCAACACTCTTCTCCTTCTCATTCCTCCTGGCAGTAGTATTTTCTCCCTTCCACCTACATCCCACAGCAGCATTCTCCCCTTTCCACCCTTATTGATTCCTCTTTCCTACCCCTTCTCTGATAAGCAGCATTCTACTCCTTCTGACCCCTCTGTCGCAGCAGCATTTTCCCCTTTCCCACCCCTATCTCACAGCAGCATTCTCCCCTTTCCAACCCCCTTTCACAGGAGCATTCTCTTCTTCCCACCCCCCTCTCACAGCAGCCTTTTCCCTTTTCCCACCCCTGTCTCACAGCAGACTTCTCCCCTTTCCCACCCCTCTCACAGCAGCCTTCTCCCCTTTCCCACCCCTCTCACAGCAGCCTTCTCCCCTTTCCCACCCCTCTCACAGCAGCCTTCTCCCCTTTCCCACCCCTCTCACAGCAGCTTTCTCCACTTTCCCACCCCTCTCTCACAGCAGCCTTCTCTCCTTTACAACCCCCTTTCACAGGATAATTCTCCCCTTCCCATCCCTCTCTCACAGCAGCATTCTCCCCATTCCCATTTCTCGCTTTGTGACGGCAGCAATCTCTTCCTTCCCCCCCTCTCACAGCAGAATGCTCCCTCTTTCCACCCCTCTCTCACAGCAGCCTTCTCCCCTTTCCCACTCCTCTCTCACAGCAGCATTCTCTGTTTTCCCACCCCTTTCTCATAGAATCTTTCTCCCCTTTCCCACCCCTATCTCACAGCAGCCTTCTCCCCTTTCCCACCCCTCTCTCACAGCAGCCTTCTCCCCTTTCCAACCCCTCTCTCACAGCAGCCTTCTCCCTTTTCCCACCCCTCTCTCACAGCAGCCTTCTCCCCTTTCCCACCCCTCTCTCACAGGAGCATACTCCCCTTCCCACTTCTCTCTCACAGCAGCCTTCTCCCCTTTCCCACCCCTCTCTCACAGCAGCCTTCTCCCCTTTCCCACCCCTCTCTCACAGCAGCCTTCTCCCCTTTCCCACTCCGCACTCACAGCAGCATTCTCCCTTTTCCCACCCCTATCTCACAGCAGCCTTCTCCCCTTTCCCACCCCTCTCTCACAGCAGCCTTCTCCCCTTTCCCACCCCTCTCTCACAGGAGCATACTCCCCTTCCCACTTCTCTCTCACAGCAGCATTCTCCCCATTCCCATTTCTCGCTTACTGACAGCAGCAATCTCCTCCTAACCACCCCTCTCACATCAGTATTCTCCCCTTTCTCACCACAGAGGTGGGTTACTTGCAGAACTGTGTGTGCTTGGTTGTGTGGTGCTAGACTCATACATGGGGGAGGCGACAGCTGTGACTGGTATGACTAGTCTTGTGGGAGTTTGGCTGCCTTGAGGCCTGTATTGAGCCTTGGTTGACTCTACATCACAGGTTGTAGTTGACTGAAGGAATAAGGCAGGGGTTATCTGGAGTCGGGTTCACAGAAATAGAGCCAGGTGTGTAGAGCGCCCCCTGTGTATGTTTATATGGTTGCTGTGTGTTATTCCTTCATGTGTGCCAAGTCCTAGTTGATGATGTGGAGCCATTACTGTGGATATAGGAACCTTGAGGACCCCCATGTATAAGGATTTCAGTCCATCTGCGTCCCCTACAGCCCGTGCCTTGTTCAGTCGGTGCCACCTATTGTAATATGGTCATGACCAGGTTAAGTGGCATTTTATTAAATGTTCCACATATATCATATAGGACGTATAGATTGTGTAAGATCACATCATCATCCTCATCATCCTCATCCTCGGTGGCTGGTGCTCCATAATTATACCATTCCTGCGTTCTGTGTCTATGGAGAAGGCACAATGACTAATATTTATAGTCGCTGACAACAGACTTGTAATGAACATTATTTATGGCCAATTTTACGATGCAAAATTAGTGATTACCAATAACCCGCTGGAAGTATCAGATCCAAAAAGTTGTGCAACTAAAAATATAGTGCATAAAGCATAATTATCATCTCTGTCTGATCCGGCCCGGACATTATGTGCTGCTGCATCTCCCTGGATTACGCAGCTTCACGCTGTGAACGTCATATAGACCTGAGAGCTTTTTTCGTGAATATAATTCCTAAACTGTAGTAATGACTGACACAAAGCCCCCTTTTGAATTATAATGCAGATCTGCATGCAGGGATAAAAAGGTATAAAACATATAAGTACACCTCTCCCTGCAATAGGAACTAGTATTTTAAATTGTGCACAAAAAACTGCATAGAGTGAACAGGGTCTTAGCTTCTGTTGTTATTGCCGTAGGCCAGGGCAAGATTTTTGATGACAAAAATATACCAGAATTCCAATAGAAACCATGATGCCATGGAAGCCCCAGGGTAGATGGGCACATACAGCGCCCATATAAATACATGACTCCGCGTTGCTTAATGAGGTCTGCCAAGGGTGGAGAGCCTTCTACTATTGCACTATTCCCAGTTCAATAGGTGTGGCGTTCCCAGTTTCATTGTGCTATTCCCAGTTTATATTTGGACCAGTGCAGTCATTCGTATTGAAAGATGTGGATACAATAGGAAAGTTCTTTAGGCTATCTGTTTCTGGGAAAGCTGGGTGATTGACTATCTTTCACTCACAGGGGTTGCCACCAAGCTCCTGAATGTCAAAAATACAGCAATAAGGATGGGGAGATTTAGTATTGCTTAAAGGGGTTGTCTAGGATGATAAAAACATGTCTGCTTTCTGCAAAAACAGTGCCACACCTGTCCACAGGCGGTGTCTGGTATTGCATCTGAGCTCTATTCACTTCAAAGTGGCTTCATTGCAATACCAGACACAACCTGTGAAAATGGGTGGTGCTGTTTCTTCCACATTTATATTACTGTGTAGAAACGGTAAGAATGGACATATGGGTTGTCACCCAGCTTTCCCGGTAACAGATAAACCTAAGAAAAGGCTTTTTCATACACACAGGTGGAGGAGCAGTAGTAAGGGGCGGAGGGTGATTATACTGTCAGGGATTCATTTCCTTCACCTTCTAATTATTGGATTATGATGGAAAAACAAACAGAAATAAACGAAGCAGAAAGGAAATAATAAGCTGTAAATACCGGAGTGATAGCGCGACAGAGGGCGCGTGGCGGAAGACTGGTAGCCCAAATGCCAAAAATACCTGCCTGCAGCAAGAAGCGTGACATCACATTATCTATAATCCCTGACATTAGTAGGGATCAGGATCAAAGGCGGGATAAAAAAAAAATCTCATATATAAATAACACATAATAGGAAAAAGTATATTCTATAGTGCCCAGATAATGCCACACAGTGCCCAGATAAATCATGCCATACAGCGCCCTGAAAAAGCATGCATACAAAGCTCAGGTATCTCTATATAGTGCCCAGATTATAACACATAGTGCCCAGATAATGCCGCACAGTGCCCAGATAAATCATGCCATACAGCGCCCCGAAAAAGCATGTATACAAAGCTCAGGTATCTCTATATAGTGCCCAGATTATAACACATAGTGCCCAGATAATACCACACAGTGCCCAGATAAATCATGCCATACAGCACCCTGAAAAAGCATGTATACAAAGCTCAGGTATCTCTATATAATACCTATAGTGCCCAGATAATGCCACACAGTGGTCAGATAAATTGTGTCATACAGTGCCCTGAAAAAACATGCATACAAAGCTCAGGTATGTCTATATAGTGCCAAGAAAATTACACATAGTGCCCAGATAAATCATGCCATACAGCGCCCTGAAAAAGCATGTATACAAAGCTCAGGTATCTCTATATAGTGCCCAGATTATAACACATAGTGCCCAGATAATGCCGCACAGTGCCCAGATAAATTGTGGAATACAGCGCCCTGAAAAAGCATGTATACAAAGCTCAGGTATCTCTATATAACACCTATAGTGCCCAGATAATGCCGCAGAGTGCCCAGATAAATTGTGCCATACAGCGCCCTGAAAAAGCATGCATACAAAGCTGAGGTATCTCTATATAGTGCCCAGATAAATTGTGCCATACAGCGCCCTGAAAAAGCATGTATACAAAGCTCTGGTATCTCTATATAGTGCCCAGATTATAACACATAGTGCCCAGATAATGCCGCACAGTGCCCAGATAAATCAGACCATTCAGCACCCTGAAAAAGCATGTATACAAAGCTCAGGTATCTCTATATAATACCTATAGTGCCCAGATAATGCCACACAGTGCCCAGATAAATCAGACCATTCAGCACCCTGAAAAAGCATGCATACAAAGCTCAGATATCTCTATATAATACCTATAGTGCCCAGATAATGCTGCACAGTGCCCAGATAAATTGTGCCATACAGCGCCCTGAAAAAGCATGCATACAAAGCTCAGATATCTCTATATAATACCTATAGTGCCCAGATAATGCCACACAGTGGTCAGATAAATTGTGTCATACAGTGCCCTGAAAAAACATGCATACAAAGCTCAGGTATGTCTATATAGTGCCAAGAAAATTACACATAGTGCCCAGATAAATCATGCCATACAGCGCCCTGAAAAAGCATGTATACAAAGCTCAGGTATCTCTATATAGTGCCCAGATTATAACACATAGTGCCCAGATAATGCCGCACAGTGCCCAGATAAATTGTGGAATACAGCGCCCTGAAAAAGCATGTATACAAAGCTCAGGTATCTCTATATAACACCTATAGTGCCCAGATAATGCCGCAGAGTGCCCAGATAAATTGTGCCATACAGCGCCCTGAAAAAGCATGCATACAAAGCTGAGGTATCTCTATATAGTGCCCAGATAAATTGTGCCATACAGCGCCCTGAAAAAGCATGTATACAAAGCTCTGGTATCTCTATATAGTGCCCAGATTATAACACATAGTGCCCAGATAATGCCGCACAGTGCCCAGATAAATCAGACCATTCAGCACCCTGAAAAAGCATGTATACAAAGCTCAGGTATCTCTATATAATACCTATAGTGCCCAGATAATGCCACACAGTGCCCAGATAAATCAGACCATTCAGCACCCTGAAAAAGCATGCATACAAAGCTCAGATATCTCTATATAATACCTATAGTGCCCAGATAATGCTGCACAGTGCCCAGATAAATTGTGCCATACAGCGCCCTGAAAAAGCATGCATACAAAGCTCAGATATCTCTATATAATACCTATAGTGCCCAGATAATGCTGCACAGTGCCCAGATAAATTGTGCCATACAGCGCCCTGAAAAAGCATGCATACAAAGCTCAGGTATCTCTATATAGTGCCCAGATTATAACACATAGTGCCCAGATAATGCCGCACAGTGCCCAGATAAATCGGACCATTCAGCACCCTGAAAAAGCATGCATACAAAGCTCAGGTATCTCTATATAATACCTATAGTGCCCAGATAATGCTGCACAGTGCCCAGATAAATTGTGCCATACAGCGCCCTGAAAAAGCATGCATACAAAGCTCAGGTATCTCTATATAGTGCCCAGATTATAACACATAGTGCCCAGATAATGCCGCACAGTGCCCAGATAAATCGGACCATTCAGCACCCTGAAAAAGCATGCATACAAAGCTCAGGTATCTCTATATAATACCTATAGTGCCCAGATAATGCCACACAGTGCCCAGATAAATCGGGCCATTCAGCACCCTGAAAAAACATGTATACAAAAAACTGAGGTATCTCTATATAGTGCACAATTAATAACATATAGTGCCCAAATAATGTCACACAATGCCCAAATAAATCGGGCCATACAGCATCCTGAATAAGCCTGCCTATAAGACTCAGGTATCACTGTAGAGTACCTAATAAATAGTCCATACACTGCCCAGATAATGCCACACAGTGCCCAGATAAAATGTGCCATACAGCGCCCTGAAAAAGCATGCATACAAAGCTCAGGTATCTCTATATAGTGCCTATAGTGCCCAGATGATAAGACATAGTGCCCAGATAAATCGTGCCATACAGCACCCTGAAAAAGCATGTCAGTAAAACTTAGGGACCACTATATAGCCCATAATGTGCCCAGATCATTCCACAAAGCAGACACATAAATAGTTTTGTGCAGCATCGGGCCAGTGCTGCACAGGGTGGAGGTAAATAGTGCATACCATGCAGGGCGCAGCTACAGGGGCTGCAGGGGTAGAAGTTGCACCCATACATTTGTACCTGATGGGGTCCAATAGCCACTCTGGCTACTATGATACATGGCAGGTGGGCCCTGACCTGTACTGGGGCTCCAACGTTTTCAAGTTATGATTCTAATATAAAACATTTCAATTAACATGTTAAATGCCCCATTAGTGCCCTTAAAGTGCCAAAGTAGTCCCAAATGATCCCAAACAGTGCTCCTATCTGTCACACCCATTTTCATTTTTTTTACACCGCACCTTCCAAAAGCCATAACTTTTTAATTTTTCCATTCACAGAGCTATTTGAGGGCTTATTTTTTGCAGGACAGATTATACTTCATCATGGTGCCACTTAATATTCCATGCAATGTATTGGGAAGCCGGAAAACTCACATATGACTGAAGAATCCTTAGGTTAATGGTGGTGATCAGAGAGCAGACTGCTCATGGGCATGGCCACGGAGTTCCCACTGTATAAAACAGCGGAGACCAGGCAGTTATGGCGCCTGCCCTGCTCCTGAGGGGGCGCCACATCTGCTGTACTATTATGTCATATGTCGGCAATGGGATAACAAGAACAAAAACATAATTTAGTGGCCACAAACTGATGAGGCAATTTAGAGATTATCATCTTTTTATGGATCTGCAAATCAGCCTTTAGGTGTACTGGGGGCGGGGACTGGTTTGCCAGATTTGTCTACAGACAGCAATGATACAGGTAGAGGCTAAAAATCTCATTTACAAGTAAAATGGCAGCATTAGGTGGCAGATTCCTGAGGATAGTCGGAGTACTTGCAGCTATATACTGGCAAATCTGGTAAATCAGGCCCCGCCCCCAGTGCACTTGCTAACTGATTTGCATATCCATAAAAAACATATTATCTTCTTTGATTTTTGGCCATAAAGATAGGTCTTATCGTTCATCAGAAGTCACAAGCTCTTCCAAAATAGTCCGGCATACAACAGAACAGAAAATTTCAGCCAGTCGTAACCAGTTTAGCGAAAGGTAGAAAATCCGGAAGGTTTTGCCTACAAATGAAATGAGTCACCGGACAGTAAATAATAATAGGCCGGTTTCTGTTTAGGTAAATACGTAATAACAAGACTAAACCATAAGATATTACAGCGCACTGTTATCTGCTCATCACATGATCGCTCAATGGTCAGGCTCAGACACGTCACATAGAGACAGAGAGGAACACAAAAATATCTCAGTTTCCATCTTGTTAAAGAATTTTGGTAATTTGGGAAAAACTTTGGTATTTCCATTATTGGCCCTATTCCCAACTGGAGACTTCTGCTCAGGATCTCCATCGCAAAGAGCAACGTCACAGGACCGATCACTGAGGGTCAGACTGCCGGGTCCTCCAGTGATCAGGAGAATGGGGGACCGAAAGTCACCTTAGAGCCATCTTGTGTATTGAGCATCAGTGCACGTTCTCAACCGTTGCTCCATTCACTGCTATGGGACTGCCAGGACTGGCAGCGGTCGCAGGTCGCGGAGACAGAAAGCCCTGGGGATTGTTCCCCCTCTGCCCTGTTAATGACCTTTGGGCCAATTTCCCACTTCCATGTATACTATTATGAAGAACAATTTGTACCGCACATATTAAGCCCACATAGGGCTCTGTGAATGGAAAAATAAAAAATAGTTATGGGGTTGGGAAGGTGGGGAGTCAAAAATGAAAATCTAAAAATGCCTGAAGGGGTTAAACAGGCCGTTTGTTACCACTGGCGACCATCTGTTTACCCATAGACATATATTTTGCTGTCACTTTGTCATTACTAATGGTGTCTTGTGTTACAGAGCTTGAAAGGTGTTGGATGCTGTCCAAGGAGACCACCGAGTGTTATAGACAACTTTTTAGACCAATTGGAGCTCTTTATGGGAATTATTTAGACAGAATCAAATCTGATAACCAAACCTACTGAAATAGACCCAAAACAAATATCGCTCATCTCTAAAATTGAATTTCTACATAAGTATTAAAAGGAATGTATCACCCATTTTTTTTATTTGTGTATTAAAATCAAATAGTTAAATTCAAAGCTATACCCAGAATGCCCACAGGTTACCTACTGTGTATTATTGCCTATCTTTCTCAGTCTGGCTGTCCGAGACCTTATCTCTCTCATTTCTCCCCACAAAATGAACGCCTCTTTCTGCCTGGGCTTTGCACACTGCCTTTGAGTCATCAGTGACCTCTGACCTATAATCCACCATGATTGGCTGTCCCCTGACATGAGGTCTGCTTACAAAGAAGCCTGCCTGGTCCCTGAGGTCATGTGATCCTTCTTCTCTGCTTTCTCCATGATTTTACATGCCATCCTCCATTTCTTTTTTCTGTGACTTGAACTGCAAAAACTTTGGCTCTATTCAAACCCCAAATTTTTGGAAAGTTTGGTCCATGCTGGTTCATTATGAATCGGTTTGCTCATTTATCATCATCTATCAGATGTTTTGCACTGATTACTGTACCATGCAGAGTTCTTTTTGGATCTCCCCTTACTTGGTATTTTCATGGTTAAAGGAATATTCCACTGTGAGACATTTATGGCAGGCTCGGCTATTTCCAGAGCTCACAGGCTTAGCACACTTCATTGTTTTTGGAATATGTGGAGAACCTCGATTCTCAATTTTTAAGTCAATGAGAGTCAATTTTAAGTCAGACGCGACCTTGTACAGCCAATCGGGGCAAGGGTCAACTATGGCCACCACCGACCCTAAGGATACGCCATAAAAAAGGAATTCCCGCACAACCCCTTTAAGCGCTTTAAGTCTCTCAATACAAGAATGTATGGAAACGTCTTATTCTTTGGCTCAAGCCCTTCCAGAGGTGATGCACTTTGCTTTGGGAATGTTTGCAACAATGTCCAGGCGATCACTGTCTCTTTCTGTCTCTCTGTCTCTTTCTGTCTCTCTGTCTGTCTGTCTCTCTCTTTTTCTGTCTCTCTCTTTCTCTCTCTCTGTCTCTCTTGTCTCTGTCTCTCTTGTCTCTCTCTTTCTCTGTCTCTCCCTCTCTCTATCTGTCTGTCTCTCTCTCTCTTTCTCTCTCTCTCTATCTATCTCTTTCTCTCTCACTCTTTCTATACCAAAATATTAATTACAGCCTTGGCCGTCTTTTGCATGTGTTACTCATCATCAGGGCTCCTGGGGTGGAGGTTGTCGGGCGTTTCTGGGTGATGCAGGATGGTGGCACAGGTATATATACTTCATGCTGTGCCCTGGGTGACGGCACACGGGGAGCACTGAGGATGGGTGCGCACATAATGGGGAGGTCCCTGCTGCTCGGCTGCCTTGTGGCTTTGGTTATTCCAGGTAAGATTTGGAATTCTTCAATTGACTAAAACATGTTCGGAGAATAAACATAATAGTTACAGTGTCTTTAAGAAATATAGAAAATGTATCATCATCTTAATCTGGATTATCTAACGATCATAAAAAGTTGATACGACCACAAAAAGTTGCATTGAACAGGTGGTGGACTTCTCAAAGAACATGGCCAGTGTGTCTAATATAGGGTGGAAGAGGAACTATGGTCTGGAGAAGGGGGTGGTCTTCTCAATGAGGGGGCCATTGGAGAGGATTTATTGCAATGAAAATTTATGGAAAACTGAATGATTTGATGTTTCTCTGGCGAATACAAGTGGCAGATGATCAGATTGTAGATGTTCAGATATTGACATCACACGATTGTGCGGCTTAGCTATAGGTTATGGTCCATTAAAAAAAATCATGATGGGTAGAAAAGCAAATGTTGTGTTACCATGATGGACAAACATTTTACGTAGCATATATGGATAGAGTGTGTACAGATATAGCAGAGCTAACTTTCTGTTTAACAAATGGGCTGCACTAATACGTGACCTGCAGTCCTATGTAATAAATATCATGAATTTTATAAAATGTAAAATATTATCATATCTTAGCATCAAATAATCTCTGATATATCTGTTAGACGTAACTGGGTCTGAAAAATTTAGCCGAGCTAATTGGGTCTGACATGCATGTGCCGGCACATGAGCAAAGGACATGCCATGTGTGCAA
This sequence comes from Leptodactylus fallax, assembly GCA_947044405.1. Classification (NCBI taxonomy): domain Eukaryota; kingdom Metazoa; phylum Chordata; class Amphibia; order Anura; family Leptodactylidae; genus Leptodactylus; species Leptodactylus fallax. Next base: position 930,010 of record CAMRHE010000413.1, read on the forward strand.
CAGGAAAGGGGCCAGGGGGATCAGGGGCCCTCTGCCCACCAATAGCAGCTCCCTACTGTCTATTAGACTGCCCATAGACTTACATGGTGAATCACATAGCTCATATTTATTGCCTGTTTGTTTGAGACGCAGAATGGGAACCTCTATTATGAGCCATTAGAGAGCAAAGGGCCCTTATATATTATTGCTTAGGGGTCCTCCATATTTAAAGAGAAACACCTCTATCACTAAGGAGACCCTAGGAAAAATTATTGCCACTTTTATTGAAAAAGTTTACTTGCAAATTGAAAACTGGAATTCTGATTGGTTGTCCTGCACTGTAACTAGCTAGGCTGATTGGCTTAGGCATTGGACCACCCCCGAGGATCTTGCAGCTGCAGAAACACATGATCTCTATCTTGAGTTGCCAGATTGTCATATTGACTCCACTTTGTTTGTTCATCTCTTTATGGAGATGTAATGTGACACACATAGACTTATAAGGGGCCCCACTAGATTTCTTAGGGGCCACATGGATGCCAATCAGGCTCTGTATTACTGACAGCTTATGGCTTCAGACTCTGTATTATAAAAGCACTGCTCCTAGATGACACTGGCTCCATGGCATAGCACCATAAACAGCCAACATATGGCAGGATGCGGAGTGCCTACAGATAGGAGGACTAAATATGCTGTAAGTCATTGGTTTGGCTATAGAGAGTGCAGAAGTAGTGTCCTACTACCTTATGGGGTGGGCCAAAGGCCCCTCTGACATCAGTATAGGGGCCTTTGGCCCACCCCATAAGGTAGTAGATGGGTTACACATAGGTATAGCACATGGTAGGTGGGTTACATATTTTGCATTATATAGCAGGAATTTCAAGTTACCCCTGCCAAATGACAAACTCGGCTCTACTACACCTGCCCTATACTTTATATACATCTGTCCTCCACATAGGTTGATCAGTATGAGAAATGCTAATGTGCAGGACGGGACAATACAAGTCTTAATGATATTGATGTATGGATTATGGGTGAAGACTTCATTAAGTCAGAAGTTCTGGGTGCGGGTGAGAAGAGTGGGTGTAAGAGCGAGCGGGAGGAGAGCGGGAGGAATCGTAAAAGAAGAAATATCATTTTCATTCCAGAACTAAAACAATGAAGTAAGAGAAAGTGCAGATGATGGGAGGATGTAATTACTATTATTAATAGACTCAGCCCAGGCGGGGTGGACTCAGATGTGCGATAACGCAACCACCACACCTTGCACACAGAGATGAGCTCCTATTGTGGCAAAATAATTGCAGCTAAGGGCGGGACTTGATAATCAGCTAAGATACATATCAATAACCTCGATCTTATCAGTTCCTCGAAGGATAGTATTTAAAGGAATTGTCCATTTTAGACCTTCCTATTTATAAAACGTAATAAATTATTAGAGAAGGATCAGGAGATGTTTAGACTCCAGGTAGTCATCTGCTATCACATGATAAACTTCAAGATGGTAAAAGTCCATTTTACCAGAGTAGTCACCGATGGTTTTCTTCTATACTGACTCTCCAAGGTCAAAAATTAGTTGTATAAATCATAGATCCTTGGTAGTCACATGGATGACTAAAACAGCTTTAGGCTAACGTCCCACGTGGGGTCCCGCAGCAAAAAAGCGCTGCAGAAAAAAACGCGCTGGAAACGCATTTCGGTTCTTACCGCAGCACTTTGGACAGAAAGTTTGCAGAGGTTTCCTCTGGACTTTCTGCTTCAATTATACCTATAGGGAAGCTGCCAGTGTTTCCGTAGGTATAATTGACATGCTGCGATTTCCAAAATCATGATCTCCACATTCGGTAGTATCTCCATAGTCGGTAGTATCTCCACATTTGGTAGCATCTCCACAGTCCATAATAACTCCAAAGTTGGTAGTATCTCCACATTCGGTAGCATCTCCACAGTCTGTAGTATTTCCACAGTTGCTAGCATCTCCACAGTCGGCAGTATCTCCACAGTCGGTAGTATCTCCACATTTGGTAGCATCTCCACAGTCTGTAGTATCTCCACATTCAGTAGTATCTCCACATTCGGTAGTATCTTCACAGTCGGTAGTTTATTCACAGTCGGTAGTTTATTCACAGTCGGTAGTATCTTCACATTCGGGAGCATCTCCACATTCGATAGTATCTCAACAGTCGGTAGTATCTCCACATTCGGTAATATCTTCACAGTCTGTAGTATCTTCACAGTCGGTAGTATCTCCACAGTCAGTAGTATCTCCACATTCAGTAGTTTCTCCACATTTGGTAGTATCTCCACATTTGGTAGTATCTCCACATTTGGTAGTATCTCCACAGTTGGTAGTATCATCACATTCGGTAGCATCTCCATATGTGGTAGTATCTCCACAGTCGGTAGTATCTTCACAGTTGGTAGTATTTCCACAGTCGGTAGTATCTTCACAGTCGGTAGTATCTCCACATTTAGTAGTTTCTCCACATTCAGTAGTTTCTCCACATTCGGTAGTATCTCCACATTTAGTAGTATCTCTACATTCGGTAGTATCTTCACAGTCGGTAGTATCTCCACATTCAGTAGTTTCTCCACATTCGGTAGTATCTCCACATTTAGTAGTATCTCCACATTTGGTAGTATCTACACTTTTGGTAGCATCTCCACAGTCTGTAGTATCTCCACATTCGGTAGCATCTACACATTCGGTAGTATCTCCACATTCGGTAGTATCTTCACAGTCGGTAGTTTATTCACAGTCGGTAGTATCTTCACATTCGGTAGCATCTCCACATTCGATAGTATCTCAACAGTCGGTAGTATCTCCACATTCGGTAATATCTTCACAGTCTGTAGTATCTTCACGGTCGGTAGTATCTTCACATTCGGCAGTATCTCCACATTCAGTAGTTTCTCCACATTTGGTAGTATCTCCACATTTGGTAGTATCTCCATAGTTGGTAGTATCATCACATTCGGTAGCATCTCCATATGTGGTAGTATCTCCACAGTCGGTAGTATTTCCACAGTCGGTAGTATCTTCACAGTCGGTAGTATCTCCACATTCGGTAGTATCTTCACAGTCGGTAGTATCTCCACAGTCGGTAGTATCTCCACATTCGGTAGTATCTCCACATTCAGTAGTTTCTCCACATTCAGTAGTTTCTCCACATTTGGTAGTATCTCCACAGTTGGTAGTATCATCACATTCGGTAGCATCTCCATATGTGGTAGTATCTCCACAGTCGGTAGTATCTTCACAGTCGGTAGTATCTTCACAGTCGGTAGTATCTCCACAGTCGGTAGTATCTCCACATTCAGTAGTTTCTCCACAGTCGGTAGTATCTTCACAGTTGGTAGTATTTCCACAGTCGGTAGTATCTTCACAGTCGGTAGTATCTCCACATTCGGTAGTATCTTCACAGTCAGTAGTATCTCCACAGTCGGTAGTATTTCCACATTCGGTAGTATCTCCACATTCAGTAGTTTCTCCACAGTCGGTAGTATCTTCACAGTTGGTAGTATCATCACATTCGGTAGCATCTCCATATGTGGTAGTATCTCCACAGTCGGTAGTATCTCCACAGTCGGTAGTATCTCCACAGTCGGTAGTATCTCCACATTCGGTAGTATCTCCACATTCAGTAGTTTCTCCACAGTCGGTAGTATCTTCACAGTCGGTAGTATTTCCAAAGTCGGTAGTATCTTCACAGTCGGTAGTATCTTCACAGTCGGTAGTATCTCCACAGTCGGTAGTATCTCCACATTCGGTAGTATCTCCACATTCAGTAGTTTCTCCACAGTTGGTAGTATTTCCACATTCAGTAGTATTTCCACATTTGGTAGTATCTCCATATTCAGTAATATCTCCACATTCGGTAGTAATATGTGTAGAGGAGAGGAAACCTCTACTAATGACTCTGTCTATTCACAAAGTGAATTATCAGGTCTCTACTGATACAAAGTAGTTAAATACTGTAAAACTTCACCTTTATTCAAAAAAGTGTCTAAAACAAACAATATATAAAGTCTGTACGAACAGACAAAAAGAGGTGCATTATCTGTCTGATAATCCCTTAGCTACTTGGGTATATGTAATCCCTCACAATTGGGGTTCCCACTGTATAATTCTATACCTCATACTCTAAAGGGTCCTTATAAATTGTCAGGGATTCCAGGATGTCACACAAGATAAAACTAAATAAGACTTTAAGAATGTACTGAAATCAGTGGGAGAAAAAAATACAGTGTGTGAACATGTCCTTAAAGTTATACTGGTTGTCTCACTTCTACAGTAGGGCATATTATATATTATTATAGGGCAGTTTGGAGTAGAAGTGCCCTCTAATTATGGTTATTATTATTTGAGATTAATGGGGCAGGGCAGTAGTCTCCCCTTTATAAGACCTCGCACTGACTGACTAATCTCTGCCCTATTACATAAGAGGCAGCCTGTAGAAGTGAAGTAACCGGCAGGGACATCACCTAGTGGGCTCACATAATAACTACAAATGACAGACTAATTATAGATGTTCCTCTACATTTATGAGCTCTGTGCAAATTAACTTTACAAAGGAAATCTGTCCCAGCCCTTCTAATAAAAGACTCCACGCCCTGGAACTGGCAAAATCCAACTTAAAAGAAAAACAAAAAAAAACATTAGCATAAATCTTCACAGCCCTGTTTTACTTCAGTACAAGATAGTTGTGTATCAATTTGGCAAACTGATTAAAAAATTTGCAATATACAGATTCTGTTCCATTAGGTCCCATTACTATTATATTGGGTGAAAATTGGGGAATAAAAGGTAAGCAACGAAAGGGTTACAAATGGCCATAAGAATTCATTTTTCGAACTTGGATATTTTCATGATTATGGAGATATATGGGCCCAATAGAGAATTATTTCTTAAGAGGTCAGGGGTTTTTTCCCCTCCGTGGTCTGTGGTTTGGTTGGAGTTTGGATGAGATTGGGCACATTTTAATCAAATAAAAAGAAAAGAAAAAAAAATGTCAAACTGATCACAATGAAGACGGTCTTAAAATTTTTGTTAGTATTTTTGTTACTGGGTATCCATAGCGCTGACAAATTTTTTGACTTGGCAGAGAAGGGAGAATCAGGATAAGGGTTAGATGCACTATTTAGCTTTGGTCCCTACTTTTTGAGAATTTTTGGAGTTCTCAGACCATTGACCACATTAGACGTCTTCTGGCAGTATAACATAAATTCCTCTGAAACTGACCCTACACACCGCCATGTACTGCCTGATGGATGATGGGATAGTTCATACAGATGTTCCATCAACATTAACAGGGGGCAGTTTAACTGTTAAGAGATAAAAAATAATGGAGTGAGTCTGCACGAATTGGAAGACGATGGAACAAAAGTGGTGGCTCATTCCAAAAATTGGTAGTTTTATTCAACAGCAAATATGGATAACATTCGATTTTTTAAAATATTTCCCGTTTTTCTATTTCAGCCAATTCCTTGAAGTGTCACATGTGTGTAGGTAATGAAGATAATTGCAATCCCACAGAAGTGACGTGTCCTGGAGACAGTGCCATGTGCTCCACCACCGCCCTATACATAGACTCCTGTAAGTAGCCGATCATTTTTTTTTTTCTTTACATGGAATTTTTAGGAAATAAGCAACGTCTTGTCTCGACTGCTAAACTCACCAATATTTGACTTAATTTCTTCTATTGTGTCTTTAGACTATTTTTCTTCTGTGCTAATAATTTGTTTAAACTGCCAAAAATGAGGAGAAGGGGAATAATCTTTCAGGGCTATGTTTACTATATGACCCAAAATTGTAGATCTGGGAAGTGTAAATTTCTGTTCCTCTTAGTTCTGGGATATTTGATTTAACATTTATTTCCATTTTTATGAAGTTCCTTGCAACGTGCGGAAAGTTTTCAAGGGCTGCATTAACTCAACTACGACTTCCAAGAAACTATCGTTATCCCCAAGTTCACTGGTCACCTTATCCCTGCAGCAGGAAACGTGCAACTCAGATCTCTGTAACACAAAAGATATCTCAGGTACAGTAGCCGCACATTTTCATGTTTTTTATCATTTTTGGAGATGAAAATCCTCAAGTATCAAAAAGTTTTGGTAGAGCGGAGATGAATCTCCTCAATGGACAGTGTTAGGTGGGTGTTCATTTCTTTTTGCAAAGAAAGGTTGGCCATTCAACCACCTTCAACTGGGATCCATTATGGGCAACATTTTATTGAGGCTAACCTCAAAATTGTAGAGACCACCAAGGGCATACACAAGGGGATGGTTTGGTGGTTCAAACTGCCCCCTTGCCGATTCTGTTCAGTCGCTGCTCTCCTGTATGATGTTGTAAGAGATTGGTGGCCTGATGACCAATGAGCGCTTCCATCAGCAGTGATGGACACACTTGTTGGTTGTGGTGGAGCTCAGTAGTTAGCGGTAAGTACAATTCACAACAATTACTGATCCTATGACTCCCCGGGCCCATCTATGTGCCAGCGTCACTCTGACGTGGGTGCCAGGAGCAAAGAAGATGTAGAGAGTCCAAGGGGTGGTAAGTACTGAGAATCATAGTACCAACTGCTACAGTGTGTGGGAATTGGGGGCACTATATTATAGTGGAGTATAGCGTGTGTGGAACCTTTGGGGCACTATACTATGGAGGGTACTTAGGGGACCCTATAATATGTGGGACCTGGAGGACACGATACTGTGTGGGTGCTATACTATGTGGGAAAACTTAGGAGACACTATAGCATATGGAGGGGAGCTACCCCCACAATATGTCCCTCCACACACAATACAGTCCCCCAGATGATACGACCTCGCAGACGATGCTCCCCCATATGATACTCAACTCCACTGCAATAAGTCTTCCCACCACAGAAAATCCCTCTAGAAAAAATTGACACAGCCATTCTAGAAAACACATGACTAAGTTTTCCAAATGCTTATATAGGAATTTAGCCAAAGACTGAATGTGAATACTGTCCTACTAATTTGACTATGAGCCATGGGGTTTCACATGAGGAACCATCAGGCTTCTTCTTGGTCACAGTAGACTGACCCATCTTGGCATCTCTTATCAAAATAGGATTGTAAGTGTTTGAACTCCTCAGAGAAGAATTGTTTCCATAGAATTGGACTAGTTTTATTTTATTTTATTAAGATATTACCCAGGGGTTTGTCTGATCCCATCACATTTGCCACCATGATTGTATGGATCAAAAACTGACCATATTAGAAGAAACAGATCCAAATATTTTCACCAGTTTGCCAATAAAATTTGATTAGTCTATTTTTGCAGCGATCTGACCATCATGTGCTTATTTTCAGAACCCAACTCAAATCCGAATACTCTCTACTGTCACTCGTGTATATCTCCTGGTACCAGCTGCAACAGTGCCAAAATGGCACCGGTGGCATGTAAGGGAGAGCAGAACAAGTGTGTGGACGTCAATGTCATAGGGACCTTTGGTGAGTAAATAAAATATGAAATGAATCCAAGGATCCCATCTCTTCTTAAAGTTTTCCATGCTATCTTATCTTATGGCTATTTTTATGATTATTGTAGTAATATATTTTGACTCTGTTGGTGCTGTTTACAGAGTCCTGCTGTAGTTTTTGTATTTGTGTTGCCGCAGCTTGTTCACATTAGGAGGTGCTTTTTGTTTTTTGCATAGATAGATAGATCTTGATTTTGTAAAGTAAAAATTTTAATAGTTAGAAACCACAGAGTCATGTTAGATTTTTAGGATTTTTTTTTTTTTATCAGACAATCCTTAAAGGGGTTGTTCAGGTTTAAGTTTTTTTGTAACCGCTGCAAATGGTCTAAAATTAAATCCCCTAGGATTCCACTGGGTGTCTGATTATTTGCCCTGCAGTGGTCAGGTGACATATTGCTGATGTTACGGCTGCCGTCACATAACCACAACGCCAGTAATGGGGCACATGACATGACCAATGAGGCTACGGATTGTCTGCAGTTGACACATGATTTATGCAAGTAAACCGACACCGAGAGGATCGGGGGGAGAGGCAATGGTGGATGCTTGAGGAAATGGATAAAACGAGTCTCCATTTTTTGTTATTTAATTCCATTTGCAATAGTTAAAAAAATGTAAAATACAGACACCCCCTTTAGCATCCTGAGAAATATCTAAAGTGATTTGTAGTTGAGGACCACATAGTACAATCTTTCTGGCACTAGGGATCATCCATAAATCAATTTACGTTGCAAAAATTATCGTTATAATTAATTCCTATTATGGTCCAAAGTTTTTAATTATATTTTAAGCACAAACCTTGCGGAATCTTATTGATGTATCTCCCTACTTGAGTTTTGTTTTTGAGTCTTTTTTTTCTGATTCTTCTGTGTCTTCTCATCTCCCAAAAGGTGACATAGCAGATGTCAACATAAAAGGATGTGGATATATTCCATCTTGTACCAAGGACCTGGCCTTCTCCAGTCAGACATCTTCTGTGGCTGTCCAGTGCTGTGATGGAAACTTTTGCAACAGTGACACAGGTAATGGCTGGCGTAGAAGGTGAAAGGATTTCACAATGTCATAGTTAGTTATAGCCAAGAAAGAAAATGTTACTCTACAAAATAATTCCCATCTAAGAGTCAAGTCCAGAAGGTCCATATGGTTTAATGGCACTTATGGATGACTTGTGGACATTGGTTTCAAGTCTTCATGATGTTGACTACGTCTCAAATCAAAGATGGTTTAGGAAGTTCTCCAAGCAGGTTAGGAAAGTATGAGTATATTTTGTATGAATCCTGCCTCAGGTTATTACCAAAAGTATTGGTATGTGGAGAACACTTAAGGATCTCCTTGAGGATCTTAGTTGAAGAGTCTTAACTTAAAAACCAACTGAGGAGAATTACGATATTAGATACAGTGTATCCCTTGAGTCCATTCCATTTTTCCATCAGTTTTAAAAAAGTGAATACCCTATAACATGTTTTTTTTTTTAATATGAGTGTCCAGCTGTTGCAAGGGCCCTTAGTCTCAATTCCTCAGTCACCCCTGTGACCATTTTGTTGCTATGTGGCGTAAACACTGTGCCGCGGCAAAAACCTATATTTGAAAAAAATCCTAAAAGGTCTTGCAATTCCAGTCCTTGCCACTAAGCCTAAAATAGTTTGTGACTTTGGGTCTCTTGGAGATGGACCATGGACCATAGACACAAAGGTGTGGAGCATAACCAACTGACTTCTACGGGAGAGTTTTCTAGGCATGCTCTGTGACCTGTGCAGAGGTCATTGTTCAGAGGGTGGAGTCGATAACCACTGAAATCCTCTATTGTGACTGGTGGTTTCTGTGTCTACCTATCTATCTACAAATACAAGATAGCAGTGATCAGTGTGTTGTAAGTGAGTGGACTGAGTGGCTGCAAAGAAATCTCCTACAGAACACAGAGAGTCTCAGTATATTATTTGGCTTAGTGGCCAGAGTCGGAATCGCAGGATTTTTTTCAATCATTTTTTAAAATATAGATATTAAAATGAAAAGGTTTAAAATATCAGCAAAAATTCTTTAAAATTAAGTTTAACATAAAAATTTAATTACAAAAATAGGTCATATTTTGGTGAAATATTGGCAAACAATGGACATGGTCAATGGAAAACTCAATAAACTCTCAATACTAGACAAAAAAAACATGGGATAGACAAAGTTTAGTTTTTGATGGTTAGGTTATATGCACACAAACATACTGGTCCATTTCAAATCGACATTTTTCATCCGTGTGTCACAAAATTTTCATCTATTTCCCGACTGTTTGACCATTTTTACGGTCCATTTGACATCCGTTTTTAGTGTCCTTTAAAAAATTGAAGAACTTTATTGGTCTTTTTTTAAACCCAACCAAATCATCGATTTTTAACGGCCTTCGCTCTGATACAATTTTTTTTTGACGTACTAATTGACTTGTATTGGGTCCATTTGCCCATGAAAACACCCCAAAATGGGACACATTCTCTTTCGAAAGTTAGGAAGAAAACCCCCAGATGTGTCAATACACTCATTGACTTTCATTGTTCTGTAAACAGCCATTTTTCACATGTGAATGGGGCGTCAGAGTCAGATAGTAATGTATCATGTTCTCTTTACAGATCCTGTATCTGTGGATAAGTCACCCAACGGAATACAATGCTACAGCTGCAATACCATTGATGGGGCAGGGTGCGCACCTGACCAGGTAGTCAAAGCCCAATGCTACGGAGACCTGACATCTTGCTTAGAAGTTGCTGGCACAAGTGTGAAAGGTAATCAGTAAATTCAGATAATTTAACCTGGCTACTGCCATATAGCAAAAGGTATAGTTTAGTGGTCTATATGATATGTCTTGCCAATTTCCAATTATTTGTTCTGGGTTTAGAGTATGGTTGTTCAGGGGATCCATTATTAAAGTGCAATACATTTCCTGGTATAATAACAATTTTATCTCTTTTTGATCTCCATTGAAACTATTATAAACTTTAAAGAAGTCAGTCAACAGACCCCAAAATATCAACTGAGACCCGCAAATAGATAGGTTAGGGTCACCAGACCAGCATATCACCCCAGCCCTGCAGATAGATAGGTTAGTGTTACAAGAACCGGCATATCACCCCAGCCCTGCAGATAGGTAGGTTAGTGTCACCAGAACCAGCATATCACCCCAGCCCTGCAGATAGATAGGTTAGTGTCACCAGAACCAGCATATCACCCCAGCCCTCCAGATAGATAGGTTAGTGTCACCAGAACCAACATATCACCCAAGCCCTGCAGATACAGTGCTGGCCAAAAGTATTGGCACCCCTGCAATTCTGTCAGATAATACACAATTTCTTCCAGAAAATGATTGCAATCACAAATGCTTTGGTAATAATATCTTCATTTATTTTGCTTGCAATGAAAAAACACAAAAGAGAATGAAAAAAAAAGTCAAATCATTGATCATTTTACACAAAACTCCAAAAATGGCCCAGACAAAAGTATTGGCACCCTCAGCCTAATACTTGGTAGCACAACCTTTAGACAAAATAACTGCGAACAACCGCTTCCGGTAACCATCAATGAGTTTCTTACAATGCTCTGCTGGAATTTCTCCAGGTCCCTGAGATGTGAAGGGCGCCTTCTCCAAACTGCCATTGTGAGATCTCTCCTTGGGTGTTCTATGGGATTCAGGTCTGGACTCATTGCTGCCACTTTACAAGTCTCCAGTGCTTTCTCTCAAACCATTTTCTAGTGCTTTTTGAAGTGTGTTTTGGGTCATTGTCCTGCTGGAAGACCCATGACCTCTGAGGGAGACCCAGCTTTCTCACACTGGGCCCTACATTATGCTGCAGACTTCATAATGCCATGCACACGGTCAAGCAGTCCAGTGCCAGAGGCAGCAAAGCAACCCCAAAACATCAGGGAACCTCCGCCATGTCTGACTGTAGGGACCGTGTTCTTTTCTTTGAAGGCCTCTTTTTTTCCTGTAAACTCTATGTTGATGCCTTTTCCCAAAAAGCTCTACTTTTGTCTCATCTGACCAGAGAACATTCTTCCAAAAAGTTTTTGGCTTTCTCAGGTAAGTTTTGGCTTTTTTATGTCTCTGGGTCAGAAGTGGGGTCTTCCTGGGTATCCTACCATAAAGTCCCTTTTCATTCAGACGCCGACGGATAGTACGGGTTGACACTGTTGTACCCTCGGACTGCAGGGCAGCTAGAACTTGTTTGGATGTTAGTCGAGGTTCTTTAGCCACCATCCGCACAATCTTTCGTTGAAATCTCTCGTCAATTTTTCTTTTCCGTCCACATCTAGGGAGGTTAGCCACAGTGCCATGGGCTTTACACTTCTTGATGACACTGCACACGGTAGACACAGGAACATTCAGGTCTTTGGAGATGGACTTGTAGCCTTGAGATTGCTCATGCTTCCTCACAATTTTGCTTCTCAAGTCCTCAGACAGTTCTTTGGTCTTCTTTCTTTTCTCCATGCTCAATGTGGTACACACAAGGACACAGGACAGAGGTTGAGTCAACTTTAATCCATTTCAACTGGCTGCAAGTGTGATTTAGTTATTGCCACCACCTGTTATGTGCCACAGGTAAGTAACAGGCTCTGTTACTTACACAAATTAGAGAAACATCACATGATTTTTCAAAGGGTGCCAATACTTTTGTCCACCCCCTTTTTTATGTTTGGTGTGGAATTATATCCAATTTAGCTTTTTGACAATTCTTTTTGTGGTTTTCCATTGAAGACAAATTAAATGAAGATATTATTACCAAAGCATTTGTGATTGCAATCATTTTCTGGAAGAAATTGAGTGTTATCTGACAGAATTGCAGGGGTGCCAATACTTTTGGGCATCACTGTAGATAGGTTAGTGTCACCAGAACCAGCATATCACCCCAGCCCCGCAGATAGATAGGTTAGTGTCACCAGACCACAGCATATCACCCCAGCCCTGCAGATAGATAGGTTAGTGTCACCAGACCCAGCATATCACCCCAGCCCTGCAGATAGATAGGTTAGTGTCACCAGAACCAGCATATCACCCCAGCCCTGCAGATAGATAGGTTAGTGTCACCATAACCAGCATATCACTCCAGCCCTGCAGATAGATAGGTTAGTGTCACCAGAACCAGCATATCACCCCAGCCCTGCAGATAGATAGGTTAGTGTCACCTGAACCAGCATATCACCCCAGCCCTGCAGATAGATAGGTTAGGGTTACCTGAATCAAACAATGTTTTCCCCTTGAGAATCACTGCCTCCGTTGTTGAGATATCACTGGTTTTGTCAATATGCAAATGAGCTGTTTGGTGCAATTACAGCACACTTGTTGCTGCTCCTAAGATCTCATTTCATAGTGACAAAAATGATGGTATCTCATAAGCAACAGAAGTACCGACTGACAAGGAGAAAACACCATGTGATTCAGGTGACCCTAACCTATCTTTCTGTGGGGTTGGGTTGATATGCTGGGTTCTGTAAAACGACTCCCTTTAAGAGGTGACATTCCCAGCTTCCAAAGTTCATGTGGGTTATCATATGGTTATTCGTACCATAGTGTATAAGTGCCTACTAATGTACTAATCTAAAAAAAGGAATGGAAAGGAATATCCTCGAGTAACATACATACACAACAGGTTGAAACCATAGACAGCTTTCCAAATGGCAACCTAATTTAATGCCATAATGTAATAACAACTGTTCCTGTGTTTGTGTCCCAGATGGACGTACTATACCCACTGTGATCAAAGGCTGTGCCACCCCATCAATATGTGACTCCTCCTTTCTTCCCTTGTTACAAAAGTTGGGCTCTGCAACTGTAAAGTGCTGCAACGGAAGTCTCTGCAACAACCAATTTTCAGAGAGCAGTCTCAAAGCCAGTGGCTATCTGCCCATAGGAAATGCTTCTCCAGGAAAAGGTATCAAAAACAAACCCTCTCATACTATTTCTGGTGGAAATTCCAGAAGACGTAGACAATCTGGCAGCCCCACCAAAACAGGACATCATCCTAATAGCAAATATGGCACTGGTAGCCTGACCTCCTCATCTTCAGACTATAGTAATGATGATTGTGTCAGTATGTTTAATGGCCTCAAAATGTCTCCAGGAAACAGCAATGATCAAGGCATCAAAGGTTCATGGAACAGTAATAGTAACAGTGGCTATCCCAACCCCTCCTATAATGAGTTTAGCAACACTGGTTCTGTTGACCAAGGCAGCTCATACAATGACTTATCTGTAAGCAACCCAAATTCAGTTTATGGCAATAATGTCCTTTCAGATGGTAATCAAACTACAAACAATGATGGGATCTTTGTTGAGAATGAAAATAACACTGTTCCCAATTCTATCAGTAATTTATCAGGGGGAAACAATGTATTAGTACCAGGAGGATCAGGACTTGGTGGAGAAGGTGTGTCAAACTCCACTGACTATAGTAACAGTGACAGTAGCTCCGTCCCGGACGCACCCCCAACTGTACCTGATTTCACCACTTATGTAGACGATAGTACTGATCACGACTCTTATTATGAAAACAATATCAACTACCCAAATAATGATGATTTTAACTTTGGGAATGGAGGCTTTACAGAAATAGTTTATGCTGACATAAATGTGAATAATGATCAATCCAGTGCTTCCACAGTGACACCAGATAACAATAGCTCCATCCCAAACATACCCCCAACCGTGCCTGATTACATCAATTACATAGAGAACGGTACTCATCCCAACTCATATTATGACAATAATATGAACGACCCAAATAATGGTGACTTTAACCCCTATTTGAGTGCAGGCTTCACAGAAATAGTTTTTACAGACATAGACTTGAATGATGATCAGGCTAGTTCCCCTACGGGGGTACCAGATAACATAATTCCTAATAGTTATGATTCTGTTGGTAATTCTAAGAATGATAACCACACCAATAATCCAAACATAATTTTATCACATAATAACAATGAGACCAGTGGATACACAGAGAACATTGGCAGCTATGTAAATGTACAAGGAAATAATGGCAGTGCTCAGAATTTTACACCTACAACAACAAAAACATATAATTCTGATATAAATCAGCAAATTTCAGGATTTGGCTCTAATATTTATAATACAAATATTGCTAATAATAATGGATCTGGAAATTATATATCAGGAACCAACCTCGCAGGAAGTGGAAACAACTCTACTGTTGGCAATGCTAGTGTCTTTATTCAGAGTGAAAGTTACAATGTGTCCAATCCAGGGGAAAATAATTTCAGTGTGTTGTTACAAGGAGGATCAAGACTTGGTGGAGGAGGCATATCAAACTCCACTGACTATAGCAGCAGTGACAATAGCTCTGTCCCGGATGAGCCCCCAACTGTACCTGATTTCACCAGTTATGTAGACAACAGTACTGACCCCAACTCACCTTATGGAAATAATATCAGCAACCCAGATAATGTTGAACTTGAAAGCTATGAGAGTTTTGGCTTCACAGAAATATTTTATGTAGAAATAGACCAGAATGATGATCAATCTAGTTCACCTACAGACAATAGTACTGATCATGACTCCTACTATGACAGTAGCTCCGTCACGGACGCACCCCCAACTGTACCTGATTTCACCACTTATATAGACGATAGTACTGATCATGACTCCTATTATGAAAACAATATGAATTACCCAAGTAATGATAACTTTAACTATGGGAATGGAGGCTTCACAGAAATAGTTTATACAGACATAAATGTAAATAATGACCAGTCCAATTCTCCCACAGTGACACCAGATAACAAAGTTTCTAAAAGTTACGACTCTGTAGGTAATTCTGGGATTGATCACATACTGAACAATTACAATCAAAATATCAATTTGTCATCTAACAACAATGACACCAGTGGACACTCAGCCAACACAGGGAATATTGGTAGCTATGTCAATGTACAAGGACATAACGGCAACATACAGAATTTCACAAAAACAAAACCCCACAATTCTGGTATTAAGCAGGATATTTCAGGATACGGGACTAATATTTATAATACAGGTATTGCTAACAATAATGGTTCTGGAAATTATATCTCCTCATCAGGAAACAACCCTGCGGCCAGTGGAAACAACTCTAGTGCAACTGGGTCTTCTTCAGTTGGTGGGTACACCAATATTCCTGGAGCTAATGGATCATCAACTACTTACACAAGTTCTGGAAATGGTACTGGAATGACCAGTGAATGGAACAACAGCAATAACTCTGTTCACCACAATATGGCAGTGCCTTTGGGTTATGCCAATATCCCTGGAAGTAACCACTCCTCACCTTCATCTAACAGTTCTGGTAATGGTACTGGGGTGGCCAATCAATGGATCAATGGCAATGACTCTAGTCACAACATCCCTGGAAAAAATTACTCCTCAACTTCTCATACTAGCAGTGGGACAGGGATAGATAATGAATCCAGCAAAGGTAATAGTTCTAACCCTAATATGACAGTACCTGGGGGGTATGCCCATATTCCTGAAAACAATACCTCGGTAACATCTTACACTAGTCCTGGTAGTCCCGGAATGACCAATGAACAGAGCAATAGTTCTAGCTCAAACCCTAATATGTCAGTGCCAGGGGGATATGCCAGTGTACCTGGGACCAATTGCTCTTCAACATCTTATGGTAGTTCTGGTAATGGAACTGGAATGACCCATGAACGGAGCAACAGTTCTAACTCTAACCCCAGTATGTCAGTACCGGGAGGATATTTTAATGTGTCTGGGAACAATGGCTCCTCAACAATCTATGTTAATTCTGGTAATGGGACTGGGATGACCACTCAATGGACCAACAGCAGTAGTTCTAATCATAGCATGGTGTTAACTGGAGGGTATGCCAATTTCCCTGGAAGCAATAATTTCTCAACTTCATATGCCAGTTCTGGTAATGGAACTGGAATGACCCATGAACGGATCAACAGTTCTAGCTCAAACCCTAATATGTCAGTGCCAGGGGGATATGCCAGTGTACCTGGGACCAATGGCTCTTCAACATCTTATGGTAGTTCTGGTAATGGAACTGGAATGACCCATGAACGGAGCAACAGTTCTAACTCTAACCCCAGTATGTCAGTACCGGGAGGATATTTTAATGTGTCTGGGAACAATGGCTCCTCAACAACCTATGTTAATTCTGGTAATGGGACTGGGATGACCACTCAATGGACCAACAGCAGTAGTTCTAATCATAGCATGGTGTTAACTGGAGGGTATGCCAATTTCCCTGGAAGCAATAATTTCTCAACTTCATATGCCAGTTCTGGTAATGGAACTGGAATGACCCATGAACGGATCAACAGTTCTAGCTCAAACCCTAATATGTCAGTGCCAGGGGGATATGCCAGTGTACCTGGGACCAATGGCTCTTCAACATCTTATGGTAGTTCTGGTAATGGAACTGGAATGACCCATGAACGGAGCAACAGTTCTAACTCTAACCCCAGTATGTCAGTACCGGGAGGATATTTTAATGTGTCTGGGAACAATGGCTCCTCAACAATCTATGTTAATTCTGGTAATGGGACTGGGATGACCACTCAATGGACCAACAGCAGTAGTTCTAATCATAGCATGGTGTTAACTGGAGGGTATGCCAATTTCCCTGGAAGCAATAATTTCTCAACTTCATATGCCAGTTCTGGTAATGGAACTGGAATGACCCATGAACGGATCAACAGTTCTAGCTCAAACCCTAATATGTCAGTGCCAGGGGGATATGCCAGTGTACCTGGGACCAATGGCTCTTCAACATCTTATGGTAGTTCTGGTAATGGAACTGGAATGACCCATGAACGGAGCAACAGTTCTAACTCTAACCCCAGTATGTCAGTACCGGGAGGATATTTTAATGTGTCTGGGAACAATGGCTCCTCAACAATCTATGTTAATTCTGGTAATGGGACTGGGATGACCACTCAATGGACCAACAGCAGTAGTTCTAATCATAGCATGGTGTTAACTGGAGGGTATGCCAATTTCCCTGGAAGCAATAATTTCTCAACTTCATATGCCAGTTCTGGTAATGGAACTGGAATGACCCATGAACGGATCAACAGTTCTAGCTCAAACCCTAATATGTCAGTGCCAGGGGGATATGCCAGTGTACCTGGGACCAATGGCTCTTCAACATCTTATGGTAGTTCTGGTAATGGAACTGGAATGACCCATGAACGGAGCAACAGTTCTAACTCTAACCCCAGTATGTCAGTACCGGGAGGATATTTTAATGTGTCTGGGAACAATGGCTCCTCAACAACCTATGTTAATTCTGGTAATGGGACTGGGATGACCACTCAATGGACCAACAGCAGTAGTTCTAATCATAGCATGGTGTTAACTGGAGGGTATGCCAATTTCCCTGGAAGCAATAATTTCTCAACTTCATATGCCAGTTCTGGTAATGGAACTGGAATGACCCATGAACGGATCAACAGTTCTAGCTCAAACCCTAATATGTCAGTGCCAGGGGGATATGCCAGTGTACCTGGGACCAATGGCTCTTCAACATCTTATGGTAGTTCTGGTAATGGAACTGGAATGACCCATGAACGGAGCAACAGTTCTAACTCTAACCCCAGTATGTCAGTACCGGGAGGATATTTTAATGTGTCTGGGAACAATGGCTCCTCAACAATCTATGTTAATTCTGGTAATGGGACTGGGATGACCACTCAATGGACCAACAGCAGTAGTTCTAATCATAGCATGGTGTTAACTGGAGGGTATGCCAATTTCCCTGGAAGCAATAATTTCTCAACTTCATATGCCAGTTCTGGTAATGGAACTGGAATGACCCATGAACGGATCAACAGTTCTAGCTCAAACCCTAATATGTCAGTGCCAGGGGGATATGCCAGTGTACCTGGGACCAATGGCTCTTCAACATCTTATGGTAGTTCTGGTAATGGAACTGGAATGACCCATGAACGGAGCAACAGTTCTAACTCTAACCCCAGTATGTCAGTACCGGGAGGATATTTTAATGTGTCTGGGAACAATGGCTCCTCAACAACCTATGTTAATTCTGGTAATGGGACTGGGATGACCACTCAATGGACCAACAGCAGTAGTTCTAATCATAGCATGGTGTTAACTGGAGGGTATGCCAATTTCCCTGGAAGCAATAATTTCTCAACTTCATATGCCAGTTCTGGTAATGGAACTGGAATGACCCATGAACGGATCAACAGTTCTAGCTCAAACCCTAATATGTCAGTGCCAGGGGGATATGCCAGTGTACCTGGGACCAATGGCTCTTCAACATCTTATGGTAGTTCTGGTAATGGAACTGGAATGACCCATGAATGGAGCAACAGTTCTAACTCTAACCCCAGTATGTCAGTGCCGGGAGGATATTTTAATGTGTCTGGGAACAATGGCTCCTCAACAACCTATGTTAATTCTGGTAATGGGACTGGGATGACCACTCAATGGACCAACAGCAGTAGTTCTAATCATAGCATGGTGTTAACTGGAGGGTATGCCAATTTCCCTGGAAGCAATAATTCCTCAACTTCATATGCCGGTTCTGGTCATGGGACTGGAATGACCAATGAATGGAGCAATAGTTCTAGCTCTAACTCCAGTATGTCAGTGCCAGGGGGATATGTCAATGTCCCTGGGAGCAATGGCTCCTCAACTTCATATGCCAATTCTGTTAATGGGACTGGGTTGACCAATGAAGGGAGCAATAACAATAGTTCTTACCATAATATGGCATTACCAGGTGGAGGCCATGGGACCGTTAACAGCAATGGCAGAAACTATTCCTGAAATAACCAGTATAACTCCAATCCAATGATGCCAGGTAATGGCTCCACCTATGGAAATAGCAGCAACATTGGTGGTTCATGGGATAGCATTGAATCGTATCTAAATCATATATCTTCAGGGGCAAATAACAATTCTTCCAACGATTACATCAGACATTTTACCTCAGTGTTCAATGGATCTATCAATGGCAATGGCAGCAACAATGTCAATGAATGGATCCAAAATAATCTGATGCCCCCTGGTATGATTCATAATGGTTCGGGTCCATACAATATAAATTCTGTATATAATGGATCCCTCATTGACTACTTTAAAAGCTTAGGCAACTCGTGGAACAACAGTAATATTTCTAATATCTCTTCTTTATTGACTGGTGGTATCCCTGGGTCATTCAATATTAGCAATTTTGCCAACAATAATGGCTATTTTGGGGTCCCAGAATCTAATGGCCATCCAAGCAACTCAAATGGCATGTCCTATGGGGACTATCACGATGGATTAATCAATGGCAATGGCCATAACTCCTATGCAGTGCCCCCTGGTGGAAGTGGTGTACCATCCTATGGTGGTGCCGGTATAAATGGCAATGGCCATGGATTGAATGGGTCAATACCAGGTAATGACAGTAGTACAGGTACTATATGGTCTAGTAACTACAACCCAGATTTGCTGGTTCCAGATAGAAGTGCAAATGATTCAACTAGTGGTGGTGCCGGCAACAGTACTGGAGGTGGAGGTGGCTTTATGTTCAGTGGTGTCCCCTCTCTCTGAACAAAATCTTGGAGCTTTGTCATCTTCTCAGCCATTGCTCTACTGGTACTGAACTGAACATAGATCTTCCTAAATTCAGTGCTGGATGCTGTAGTTCTTTGTTTTTATAAATTATTATGTGTCTACAATGTCCATTGTATGAATGTTCACGTGTATTGTATTGTTGAAGGATATCTTGTGTTTTTTATTTTCCAAAATGTGTCTTTTCCTATGTATAATATGAACATACAGTACATACTGAACTCACAAAGCAATGCATACTTCTCAAAACCCTTAAAAAAGCTAATTCGTAAGGAACCATTTGGTGTCCATATGTCCTACCAGTGTCAGACCGAAATACCAGATCCTCCAGTGGGCCCAGGCTCTAACACAATAATGATCCAGCAGATTACTCCAAATTTTAAGGGTACTGTGGTCTATTTCTTATGGGGATGTTGGAGGGCGGGCCCCCTGAGTCATTTTACCTGGTGGGCCCAAGGAACCTCAGTTCAACACTGTGTCCTCCTTTCATCAGCTTCTGATGAAATTACTCTTCAGTCGTAAGAAACACAACACACTTTCATGCCAAACCTTCAACCTTCATTGTGGACACTGTGGACCAAAAATTCCATTGAAAATAGAAGAGCTGAGTATCTGTTCGACAGTTCGAATACCAGTTGAGCTCTGCTATATGTGTATTTATGTTTTCCGCTGATAGAAACCCTAATACCTCAACCTATGTTCATATATGATGTAAAACTATATGTTATGGATACATGTAATACATGTAAGAGGTGATGCAGTTGGCCTATGAGGTAATAAAATATGTAAATAATACAAAGAAATATCTTGGTGTTGGTGATTTTTTTGATAGAAACGTAAAACTAGAACCTCAAGACTGTACTACATTGATGTGTGTCATTAGGCCGATGGAAGGTGATGGGACATTACATCCAGTGCCACATTAGAAACAGACCTGATGTGGTTTTATGTATAAAGCTTCTATGCCTTGTTATGTGTCTCCAAGGCTACAGACTATAAACAAACACTTTGTAGTCGGACCTGGTTGACCGTCTAATGTGTTTCCTCCGGTGGCAGATGTCGGGGAAAAGAAGGTTTAGGCTGTTGCCGTTATAAGGAAGGATAGCCTTGGCTGCTCAGAACCCAGGTTGCAACCTAAGGTGCCAGAAAATTAGTGAACTTGCAGGCCAAGGACCAAACCAGAAACCCTATGGTGGGCAAAGAGAGTAATATACAAGCCTAAGTCAAAAACCAGGAAAATATGAGTGTGAAAGATCCTCAGTGCGCCAACACTGCTTTGGCCCACACCTGAGACTTCTTTCATAAAAAAAACCACACTCACCGCCAGTGAGTGCCGGGTTCACAAGATAAATACAAGACAAGCTTTCTAAATTTTATATATTTATTAACCCCTAAATGGGTCGGTATTAACATCTAACACATGCAGTTCAGAAAAGATATGTAGATATATACAAGCATTAACAGTTACTAGTTACAAGATACAGTACAATAAAATAAAAGGGAATAAAATTGAAATAATTTCTTTACCACACATATCCTGGATGTGGCTCTATAGTCCAACACTCACACATGGCATATGGAGGTAACCAGGGGAGGCTCCTAGGAGCAGCATCACAGCGTGCATGCTCTTCACAGTATAATCTTCATAGTAATCTCCCAGTGGTAGACTCAGCCCAATCTCCTCCCACTGACCTCTTACCTCATCTTTTATACCCTTGATTACACCACCCAGAATGAGGTCACCGGCGACGGCAAGTCTGATTGATTAATGCACTCAAGTCCAGATTCTTTGTAAGGAGATAGGATTAAGTGGAATGATACAATGTTATCAACCATGTCTGATCTAACAGCCCAGGCTGAACAATGCATGTTTATTTGATCACCCAGGGCTATGTAAGAATTCAATGGAGCTATTCTGGGATGGATACAAAGCCCTATTGTTACAGTGTTGCCCTACTGACAACATACATCTAAGATTATAGCTGCGCACATTATGAATAAATGGAAGTAAGAAGAAGATACGATGCCCAGAGATCAAAATACAGCTTTGAGTTATAGCCCTATTTAAGTGGAATCATCACAATGAGAATAGCCAAAAAAAAAAAAAAAAGCAGAAAATTTGCAAAAAGAGGAACAATGGAAAAACAGACTCTAACCCCAGGGGCTTAATGATATCATCTCCTTTGCCCCTTTTGTATAAGAAGTTGAGGTCGACCTGTCCCTCCCTTCCAATTCCTAATAGTTTTCTGCTTTTTTCCCCGACCCTTCTGCCTCTTCTTTTTATTTTCTAACCCTTCCCCAGTTCTGTTTTCGGGATTCTCTGTACATAGAATAACTATATCTACACCTTTACATATCGAAAATGGGTATGTCCAACTATCAGAAGGGTTGTTAGAATACAAGAGTTATGGTTTGGGGGACATTTTCTGCACACTTAGTGGTGTCTGGTAAGAGGGGATATCCCCAGCCGCAAATGTCCCTTTGCATAGTAGTTCATATAGACCTTTCATTCAGCTCTATTGCCATGGACTGGTCATTATAGCTTTACTATGAGCACACTTTGATATTAGGACTGACGTGATTTCCTTTTTTTTTTTGGATGTATATATCCTCTATTTAAGCCCTTCTTATGAATCTTGTGGGGTTATAGACTAGTGGTACTGTTGTTATATTGCTGGTGGTTATATTTAGACAGTAGTAGACAATTTCCATATCCAACCCCAATAGGGTAGTCGTCTTTATGTTCCCACTCAGCAGTGGCTATGAGTAACTATAGATCCATCCTATACCGAATGGATAGTGTCTCATCTAACCACCAAATCCCGTACAGGGTGGCTAGTATGGAATATCTGAGATTCTCTCCTATATCTGTGGAATATCTATCAAATTTTATATTTTGTTATTTGGGACATTTTGTTATCATCGGTAAGAATCCCATATGATCAATAAGTATAAGGGGTGGTAGTTGTAAGACGTTATCGGATTTATATTAGAACGAGTGCGCTGCGGAGCTAGCCTTCCTTATCAGTATATGCTCCAAGTACAGTGAATCCGCTGTTTTAACCCAATGTATTAGCAGTTTGTAAATATTATGAACACAATATTTGGGTTTATGCGGTGCGGCGCCATCCGTAAGTATCTCTTACATTTCTTGCCAACCTTACGAGATGTGAGTAGCTTCCCATTACCATTACTACAAGTCTTACTGTGATCTGCCTATTCCAATGATCGGTCGGATTCATTGGATACGTCCATACAAACAAGCGGTGGACGCGGCAGTGGAGGTAACAGGTTACAGGGTATATAAGGACTGACTTGTACCTGCACCGGTGGCTTAACATGCCAAATATTGGTACCTCCCGTTCTGGGTTCCGGGAACTGCAGTTTTGACTGTATGTCGAGGGGATTTATCCTTTATATCTTTATCTATCTGCAGATTTTTTGCCTTTATAACCGGAGTGCGGGATCTCCTGGTGTAATCTCTGAAATAGTGACCTGGACGGCTCTAGATGGACTTAGTGATTTTTTCATTGCATCCGGTTTTTAAGCACACTATCAAAAGTTATATTTTATAATCTTGGCCATTTATTTCAGTGAAGTTTCCAATAGCCATGCTGCAAATACAGATGCCGCACACAATGTCCCCCAGCTGCAGGGAGAAGTCGGAGGGCAGGTATTTCGTTTCCTGATAATTGGATTTTTACATGTATATTCTTTTGTTCTTAACAGAGGTGTCTGCAGGGGATAGAAGGGTCTGCCATTGTTATCTCCCCTATCCCCCTCCAGAGCACATGCATGCTCAGCCAAGCCAAGCATGTATGTGTATGGGAAGATGAGAAGAATAGCTGTCACCCATATGAACATTTCTTAGCCTAACATTTTTGTCCAGCTTTAAGGTAACCCTTGATTTGTTTTTCCAATTGTGGCAGGACCTCCTGCCGGGAGAGAGGGGGGCAGAGCTGGCACCCAACATTCAGAAAAATGATAATGGGGTACACCACAGTTCCCATATACATTACATTCAGGAGTATTGTTTTTATTGCTGAGGGAACTTTTTTATATCTCTGGTCACAGGATTAAGGGATTTTATAGCTACTGTGTCAAAGAAAGAAGCCAATATATCCCAAGACAAAGGCTAGCCACCGATGGTCGATACACCAGGTCACTGTATGTAACACAAAAAAGATGGTTCCATCTTTTCCATTTTCATTGAGATTGCTGATATTTTTTAAAAAAAAAAAATTCAAGAAATTATCAAAAATCAGAAAGACACCTTCAGTTACTTCGAGACCTCCCTAGCCAGGTATGAACCTGCGATGGGCTTTTGTGGCATCTGGAAACGCCTGTCCAGTTAATGTATTTTATTTCCTTCCATGCAGAGCGCCACCTTCAGACTACAACTATTTGAGTTGTCATAATATTATAAGTGACACATGATGGCGGCAGATTGTGAAGGACCAGTGTGGTCATTGGGTTGTGCCACCAATATCTCTTCTGTATCCTACTATATTCAGTAATAACTCGTGGCCTGTGTGTGCTGCTCACTGGCACAGATATCCTAGCAGCGCACAGTCCTGGGCGTGCCTCATATGTGACATAACACGTTGGCACAGGCATGTATGCAGCATTACGTGCCATGGCGATAAGCTCGCTAGCTATGTACATTAGAGAGACGTCCCTCTTGCTATTCTGCCTTCTTGCTTCAGGTAAGTTGAAATTTACTGACTAAAGTGCTCAGTCCTTGTATACGGCACCATGTTATACAATGTAGCGTTAATTCTAGAACATTCTCCAGCATATGGGATATGAAGACATATGTCAAATGAGTAAGAGGGTGTTGTTGCACTCATTCTCCTTTTTAGGATGGGACCTACATAAAATATTGAAATTGCAGTTAGGACTGGCACTTGGCAGTAAGACAGAGGTGGGGAACGTGAAGCCATTCATAGCCATGCAGATATCCATGCACCGTGTGGGCATTAGGTCGTATATTTACAAGATATCCTACATTATTGTCCAAAATCCTTTTCTTCACATCCTGTTCCTATTCTTATACTGTATACTATAATATGTTATCTGTACACAACACCCCTAGACAGTATCTATTAGGGGTAAACGAACCAGTTACACATTTTTCAAAATTTTCAGGTTTAGCCGAATTCAAAATTTTTGGGGTTTGCCACCCACAAACCACCGTTATACTCTGGCGGTCTTTCAGATCCCAGAGTATATTAAGCAGAGACCCAGGGGAGGCGAGTAACATAGACATAACATGATGTCAGTGCGCCCCACATGACCACTGAGCACCAATCACAGGCCTCAGCAGTCCTCAGTGACATCATTCAGGAGCCCAGAAGAGTTTCAAAGAGTGCACCGAGAGACTGCCAGAGGCCAGGAAGGAGCCCAGAGGAGGTGAGGAAGACTGTTTAGATTTGCTCAAATCCCCTCGGCCTCCACTTATTATACTTTGGGTTCTGAAGAGATCCCACAGTATTATAATAATAAATATTTGGGGACGAATCCCGTGAGGTTCACCCATCTATCCGTGTTTTTCCCAGCTAGCACACTGACCCATTCATTTCTATGGGCCCATACACATGACCGTAAATGATACGGGCTGCAAAATATGGAACAGGTCCTATTCCTGTCCGATTTTGTGGCCCTGGAAGCACGGCCAGTGCACGGGCAGCACATGGGTGACATCTGTGTGTCCCCCATGCGCCGCCAGTGCCATTCATTCACAGCAGCCCGTTAGCACACAGTGTTGTGCAACCGGCTTTAAGATGGGTGAACAGGTTTGGCACAAGGCTTGATCCAAATATCCAAAATTGTTCTATCTATCCAAAGTTGCTTGACCAGAAACCCCCGAAGATGTGACAAATTGCAGCAAGACATGCCGAGATGTACCAAAATAAATCAGAATTCTGTTGGAAATAAAATAATTAAATCTGGACCAAGGAGACTCTAATCTTCTCCTTCCTCTTCTTATGAGTCTCTATTCTTTTTTGTGTTCCTTTTTCCTTTTCTTCCTTGTTCCTCGTCTCATATACTTCTTCTTTTACTTCTTCTATCTATGTCCACTTTTTGTTCTTCCTCTTTCCCTCCATGTTCTTCTTCTTCTTCGCGTTCTCCTTCCTCCATATTTTCTTCTTCTGCTTTTAGTCCCCATTGTATCTTGTATATATCTTGAATATATTGTCAGCCCTGGTGGTAGGCAGCAGTATTTTATTTTGATATTTTTTCTGCCCACCAGCAGATTTACTTTGCTCAACCCTTCACATCTACTTAAGAGTCGAAAACAAAGGACATAAACTTGTCCAGATGGTCAAAATAAATTAAGACATTTTAGATCATTTTAGCCTCGAAGCAGGTTCCAGTCGTGGTTTTTATTTACTGGGGTCATGACCTTAGGGTTAAGTTTACAGTATATACATTTTAGTTTTGCATTTTCATTTTTTCCGCACTGGATATATTTTATCTTCCTTCCTCTTTTTATTCCATTCACTTTTTTCTTCACGTTCTTCTTCCACTTCTTCCTTTGCTTCTTAATCTTCTTCTGCCCCATTATTTAATTTTTCTTTATCTTTTTTCCTCGTATACTTTTTCTTTTTGCTTCTTTTACTCCTTCCTTTCTTTTTCCTCATCCTTCATCATCATCAGTATCACCAGGGACACAACTACCACCATACTAGCCGTAGAAGCTGCTATAGGGCCCGCAACATAAGGGCGCCTGGCCAACCCCCGCTGTTTTTTTTTTCTTTTTAATAGGCTGTTACTTGCTGGATTACTCCAGTAGGTAACAGCCGCTATTCATTCATCAATTCCTGATCCTGTTCAGCGTCGGGACGTGATGTGCTTGAAAACCCTAACCCCATGGAGGATGAATGGGATGCAGAAGAGGCCATGGATAGGAGCGAGATCAGTAAGTAATCCAGCAGGTAGCAGCCTAAAGTCAATGTATTGGGACACTTACTGTATAGGGGTCACTAAAGGGGGCAATTACTGTATGGTGACCACTAAAGGTGGAAATTACTGCTTGGGGGTAATAAAAGGACAATATACTATGTGAGGACCAGTAAAGGGGGTATTTACTGTTTGAAGGCCAAAAAGGAAACAGCATAATGCATGGGGGCCAATAAAGGGGGCAATATACCATGTGGGAACCAGTAAAGGGGGCATTATACTGCGTAGGTCAAGCAAAGAGGGCCAGGAGTTGGGGCTTCAGTCAAAAGTTTGCTATGGGGCCCAGTTTTTCCTAGTTATGCCCCTGAATATCACCTTGACTTGCTATTTCTTCTTCTTCTTTACCTTTTTTTTCCTCCTTCTCATTCCTCCTTTCCATCTCTCCCTCTTTTTCTTCTGCTTCCGATTATCTGTGTTTTTAGACATTTTATAAGTAATATTACCCCAGGAATCTAGATGAAATGTTGATTTTACCATACACCTGTTGTTCTCAGGTTCTTGTGACCTAACCCCAAATGGTCTTGTCTGTTTCACCTGCCTATCTACGAGACAAACATGTGAAATTGAGGAAACAATTAAATTCCAGTGTCGTAACCAAGAGATCCAGTGTGTGGACATCCGGATCATAGGAAGCTTTGGTGAGTAGACAGTGAACGGCAAAGTTTTGGAAAGTATCAGATATCAATTCCATGTTAAAGGGGTTGTCTGGTTTCAAACACCTTTCTAGAGAAACCTGAGTAGATAAAGAAGGATCCAGCCTTCAGGAGCTTCATCTATCAACTGGAGTCAAGAGTGGCTAAAAGAGTGACAATATCTTTAGTTGGGTTGGTCCAGTTTGAAAAATATTCCCTGTCATAGGATAGTGCGAAACTTACTGATAAGTGGGGTTACAACTGCTGGGACCCCCACCGACTACCAGAAAATAGGTCCAATGTGAATGGGGTGCTCCAGTCAATTCCTATGGAACTGAACGAAATAGGCAGGCAGTGCACTCGGCTATCTGTAGAATATAAACGTCTATGGTAAAACTTTGACCATACTGTGACCTAGTGGTGTTCATCCCAAATCTATGTAGTTTTTGGATCATGTTGGAATAAAGACGAATCCAATGGTACCAAATAGAGATGGGTGAATCTTGCGATATATTCACAATGTTGATCCATCTGTTTAGTTTTAAACCAAAACAAGTGGATGATGTCACGGGCCCCGGGGAACGGTAAGGTCTCTTCAGACTTTTGGAGTCCTCTTGGTTATCTTCCAGCCTCTTCAGGACTCTGAGGTGATGTCCCTGGGGGACCGATGATGCTTGTGATTTGGTTTCAGTGGTCACGTTGGGCACACAGACGTCATGGTGCTTCATGATATCAGCACACCACATGTAACCACTCAGGACCAATCACATGCCTTAGCTGGTCCCCTGGGACCCATGACATTACCCAGGAAGCCAGAAGACAATTGAAGAGAACCACAAGGGAGCCCAGTAAAGTTGAGGGATGGTGAGTCTGGGTCTCTGCCTATTATATTCTAAAGAAACCCAGAGTATAATAATGATTTATGGATAACAAACCCCAAAAGTTTAGGGTTAGGTTGAACCCAAAATTTTTGGAAAATTTGTAACAAATCCTGCTCATTATGAACCGCTTTGCTCGTCTCCAATACCAAATAGTCATAGATTCAGACATATTAATGAAGAAATCGCTTAGATAGATAAAGCAGATACAATATAATTGTGTACTCAGATGTGTTTTATCAATATTTTCACAAGAGGTGCTGCAGCAGACGTTACTCTAAAGGGATGCCGGAAATTTACATGTTCTGCAAGTCTTGAATTTTCCACTCAGAGATCCTCAGTGTCTGTCCATTGTTGTAACAGCAGCCTGTGCAATGACTTTAATGGTAAGTAAAGTCAGCGAATAGAATGTTTTTTTTTTACGAGGATCGATCAAAAAGTTTCCATTCTCAGATATCGGATAAAGACATTCAGCGGGGCACGCCCTGAAGAGGGCATACTTCTGTCCACTAAACTAGTAAATAGCTAACTAGATACAAGGTAGCGTCTATTATGAGGAGGATCCCCAAGATATAACACAGAGATTAGAACCCGACGCGTTTCCCCAGCATTATATCAGCTGGATCACCAGGCGAGAAGTCTGGCAGCGATGCATGCTGCTCAGGGTTGAAAAGGCAATGGCATTTCATTTACTTTAAGATCCTATAAAATTTTAAGGAATCTATGAATTTGCCTGAAATTTGCCAGACTAACTTCCCAAATTTCAGCTCTTTATTTTAGCCAGTGGCTCAGAATATGAACTTTTTGAACGAACCTCATCCATCCAGAGAATGGGAAAGTCACCCTAAGTGCAAGACTTTACAATATATTAGAGATCTCTATTCTATCTGGATCTTCAATTTTTTTTTTCACCTTCCAAATATTTGTGGAAAACCTGTAAATCTTTAATATTTCATGTCTTGTTATCTCCTCACCTTCTATAGAAACCTTTGTTCTTAAAGTGATCGTCTTTATTACTCTACATATTGTTGTAACGGTTGCAGCAATACCAATTGTGTGCAATGTTTTACCTTTTGATGCTTTTACATAATAAAGAATTTTTAAAAGCAAAAGAGATTTAATTAAAAAAAATTCATGCAACTTTTTAACAGTTTTCTTAGTTTCTTTAGAGGACTAGAACATCTGTTTGTTTGGTTGCTCATATAAATTTACTACATTACTACTATATTGCGGTGCATTGGGCCTGTCAGTTTAATGCTGACAGTTACTCTACTAGGATCTGCCTTTGGCAGGACCTAATAGGAATTAAGAGATGGCAGATCTCAGTTGGTGCCATTACAATACTTTGGTGCCCTGATATTGCCCTGTGCAAATGGGGTGACAGAGGGAGCTTCTCATCATCAATCGATCTCAGTCCTTGCTGTGGTCATTATTCACACCATCTATGGGATTAAATGTCTCTTAACTTGGACAATGAAGCAGACTGTTAGCTATATCTTACAGTTTATAGTGGCTGCTAATGGTATAGACTTAATTCCTGGGCCTGAACCATTCTAGGCAGTGTGTTTGGCATTTCAACTTCCCACATTTGCCATAACTAAATGGAGCACAGCAGGTAGGTATTAAGCTTAGTATGGTGGTGGCCAATAGTGGGGAAATGAGCAGAACCACTGACCTGCAAATTTCCTGACTTCCGTAGATTTCTGGCTCATTGGAACCTTTTAATAATTCAGGCTCTTCTTGTTACAGGTGGGCATTCTTATTAAGAGTGGAGTACAAAATGTTAGTCTTAATAAATCCCCCCCAATGGCTCCAGTCTCTGGCCTTGTGATATAAAAACCGAACAATGCTCATATAAATATGTTATTGTATAATCTGCATGAAATAAATTAACCTAACTTATTAACTCCCCTATTTTCACATCCTACTTGTACCCAGTGACACATCATCAGAATACACAGTCCAATGGCATAGAGTGTTACAGTTGTAATACGGTCAATGGTGAAGGATGTTCTGAAGAAGAAATAACAACAACCCAGTGCTATGGACCTCTGACGTCTTGTATCAATGTCATAGGCACAAGCAAAGACGGTAAGGAACCATCGGCTAGTAATACTCCTATTAGTTATTCCTTAATGAATAGGCTATACAGAGAAATAAGAGGGGGCACAGGAATTCTTTCTTGGTGCATGTTCTGGAAAAAGCCTTTTTGAGTTTTGATTCATGGTGAGCCTGACCTCGGCCTCCTTACCCAACTTTGAACCTGCTCTTCCTGTCCTGACCTCTGTCTGATAACCATATTGATTTTGTCTTCTGAACGAATTCTATCTGCCCTGATCCCAGCTTGTCCATTGACCACATACTTGTCCCTTCTGTGCCATATACCAATTCCTCTTTATCTCCTGAGTCAGCTGCCACTAAACTGAGTGGTGGTGATGTGGTACAGCAACAAGTTGTGACAGAGATGCCAGTACCATCACTATGTCACTTATAGGTTTTCTTGCTCTTGTTCCCATAAAACATTGTTTCTATGATCACTTGTGCTGTGTAGTCCTCCAAATTCCTGAGCTGTGACTTGGTCCACCCCTTGCTGCATATTGGCAGACTTCTGCTATACTTTGAAAGGAAGGGTGTTGGGGTAAGGTAGCAATAAACCAGGTAAGGAATGCATCAGTACTAGACTGTGCAGCAAAAACCTGGAGACTTCTTTTAAAGTAATCTCCTCCTGTGGACCTAAAGAACTTCAATGTGACAATGGATTGTGATGGTTTGAGGGTAATAATAGTAAGAAGAATAACTTTATTTATATAGCGCCAACATGTTCCGCAACACTTTACATATCAGAGGACACATGAACAGACAATATGAGACATTACAATGTGACAAAGAAATAAACATATCAAACAATAGGAGTGAGGATCCTGCTCGCGAGAGCTTACATTCTATGAGGAGACACAAGAGGTCAGAGGGCTTGTTTGCTACCATGGTCCAGACATCTATTAATAAATGAGGTCATATAACTGAAGCTGTCTGAGCCGTCACCAGCCGATATCTGTGAATATACAGATACTAAGTGCAAGGAGTGCAGGGAAACTTCTAGATGGAGGGGCTGGATCTGAGGAACAGAGGAGGAAGGATAAAAGGTGTTATTGTTCTCCACCTCCGCACACTACACTGTGATGAGGTCACGTGATAAGCCTGACCATACAGATGTGATTTTAGGGCAGTTTTGAAGCTGCTGTAGTTGGGGATTAATCGGATTGTCTTGGGTAAAGCATTCCAGAGCACCGGTGTAGCTCGAGAAAAGTCTTGGAGATGGGAGTGGGATGTTCAGATAACAGGGGATGCAAGTCTAAGGTCATTGGCAGAACGGAGAGGATGGTTAGGGTGGTAGACAGTGACGAGGGAGGAGATATAGGGGGTCGCAGAGCTATGGATGGATTTGTGGGTCAGTGTGATCATTTTATGTTGTATTCTGTGATGGATGGGCAACCAATACAGCGACTGACACAAGGTAGATGCGTCTGTGTACCGGAGTGACAGAAAGATGAGTCTGGAAGATTGTAGTGGGGAGAATTTAGTAAGAGGAAGAACAATAAGAAGAGAATTGCAATAGTGAAGGCGAGAGAGAATCAGAGCGACAATGAGGAGTTTTTGATGTTTCCATGGTGAGAAAAGGGCGAATTCTAGAGATGTTTTTGAGGTGCAGGTGGCAAGAGCGTGCAAGTGTCTGAATATGTGGGGTAAAGGTGAGATCTGAATCAAATACAACCCCCAGACAGCGGGCATGCCGCCTCGGGGTAATAGTAAGACCACAGACAAAAATGGAAATATCAGGGTTAGGTCGGTTAGTAGATGGAGGGAACACAAGAGATTCAGTTTTTGACAGATTCAGTTTCAGATAAAGAGAAGACATGATGTTAGAGACAGCAGAGAGAGAAAGAGTGAATCAGTGCCGGTCTTACCACAGTTAAGTGTGAACTGGCAGACTAAGAACAGCCGTAGGATGAATTCAATATTAGACACGTATTCACTGTGAATATTGTATTCAGTTACAGATTTTTTTTTTTCCTGAATTTCCTTTTCTAGATGAAGTCATGACACCAATTGTGCTGAAAGGTTGTGCCACCCCAAACATGTGTGACAGCTCCTTCCTTCCTTCACTGCAGAACCTGAAAAATGAAAATATTCAATGTTGTAATGGACGTTTTTGCAACAAGTAGCTCACAGAAGACTCTCCATGAAATATTGTCCAGATAACTCATATTAGAGGCTCACAGAAGATTCTCCATGAAATATTGTCCAGATAAGTCATAGCAGAGGCTCACAGAAAACACTCTATGTCCAGAGAAGTCATATAGTAGATATTCACAGAAGACACTCCGTTAGACAACATCTGGATAAGTCATAGTAGATATCCACAGAAAGCACTTTATGAGACAATGTAAAAGTCATAATAGATGGTCACAGAAGATACTCCTTGAGACAACATCCAAAAAAATCATTCAATAGAAGTCCACATAACACATTTCATAAGATAACATCCAGATGAATCATATGATAAATGTTCAGAGAAGACACTCCATGAGACAACATCCAGAAAAGTCATATGGTAGAGGTGTTCAGAAGACATTCCATAAGACAATATCCAGATAAGTCATTTAGTAGATATTCAGAATGTTCAGATAAGTCACAGTAGATGGTCACAAAGGACGGTCTATGAGACAGATTCCAGATAACTAATATAGTAGATGCTCACACAAAAACACTTATTGAGACAACGCCCAGATAAGTCCAACAGTACAGAAGATGCTCATAGAAAACATTAATTGAGACGATGTCCAGATAAATCATATAGTAGAGGTCCCAGTAGATAATTCATGAGACAATGTCCAGATTAGTCATATAGTAGAGGTCCCGGTAGATAATCCATGAGACAATGTCCAGATAAATCATATAGTAGAGGTCCCGGTAGATAATCCATGAGACAATGTCCAGATAAATCATATAGTAGAGGTCCCGGTAGATAATCCATGAGACAATGTCCAGTTATGTCACATAGTAGATGCCAAAGCTTCAATCTACTTCTCAATCCAAATGCAAACTAACAGTCCTTGTTTGCTAGAAAGTATTTGTTCTCGGCTTCTCCTCCAAACATGGTATGGATAGGGATGGAGAATTGTATTGACCTCTGAAGTGGACATGGGAGACTGCTGGATTTTGTGTCTGACAAAGATGTCAATGTCAGGTATTAGGGTGCACTTACTTCTTCCATAGAATGAAATGTAATAACTGTGAATTCTTTGTGTAATACATTTTTTTTGCAAAGTTTATTTATTTATCTTTTCCGTAAAATTCTCTCACCGTCATCTTTATATAATGTTTCAATGAAGATCACATACTGTTCGGTCTGCTCGTTGGGCTAGTTGTGTCCTGACCCATAGACTTCTATGAGCCTGTTCTCTCCTAAATACAGAACAGCTGACCCGCTGGCACATAGTCAGGTCTTTGGTAAACTCCCTCTGGGTAGATAACTAAAAGTCCTATAAAATCCCACCTTGTGTTTGTCCCTGATGACAAGTTATCTATAAACTTCTCACCTGCTGTGTTGTTACTGTGTGCGAGATGGCTGATGGATTGAGGAAGTTGGCATCTGACCGCAGTTTTGATGTCACAGTTCTGCAAAGTCTTAAACCACAAAAGTGGGTAAAAGTGGAAGAGCAGTATACTGGTGTAATATACAGGGCTGTGCACAAGTTTTAAGCAGGACAATGCAGCAAAGTAAGAACGCTTTCAGGAATAGATGAGTTAATAGTTTATTTTTGTCAATGAAGACAAGAGAAATGTAAATCCCATCAATATTTGGTGTGACCTTTGCCCTTTGGAGGAGGAGTCCTGGAAGTGATGATCCAGCCCCCACAGATATAGCCCTGATCTCAGCATCATCTAGTCTGTCTGGGATGACATGAAGAGACAGACGGATTGGAGCAAGCAACATGCACAGAAGATCTGTGCTTAGTTGTCCAAGATGGTGGTGGGAACAGCCTCCACGCCTGTAAACACAGTACTGTATAGTCCATATATATTCCTTATATATTTTCTGGTGATTTACACCTCACTTTCTCAGCTTCAGAGCCTGAACCTAGACCACAAGCTTTAGAAATCTGTAATTTTACTTATATTCACCAACACTTTCAAGTCTAGTGTGAAGCCTGAAGGCGCATCCACATATAATACGTCAACCTATGCACAATTTCTTATAAATTCCCTCATATTTTTTATTTAACATGCTGAAGGCTTCATGGGGAAGGGGAACTGTCTTGGAGATCTTGCTGACTTTCTCGCCTACATGAAATACCATATTGAGAAGTCTTGGACCCTCTAGACCTGGTATGAAGGTCTAGATGGCATAATCTGTCTCCTGAGTCCTAAGGCAAAATCTGTAATGGGTCCCTCCACCTACAACGTGCCATTTATAACTCTGGTGTCCTCTTCTGTGATGGAGAGGTTTTCTTGGACATCAGGATTTAGGAGGGACTTATAACTCTGCACCCTCTTTAGCTAAGCTATGTAGTACTGGTGTTTTGTGGCCTCCACATTTCTGCCCCTTGTCACAGCCGCCAGCTCACATATGGCTGCTTCCACCATGGCTCTGCTCTTCCCCGCTCGCAGCATGTCCTGTCCCTTTCATCCTCTTCCACTTCTGGCACCAGTAGGGTGCATTCTCTGGCTCTCTCTGCTGCTTAATGGGCCAACGCACGACACGGTCATTCTTCCCCAGGGCACTCAATGCTGACCCAATTCATTATAACTCTGCTCAGTCCTCCCTCTCCATGCTTGAGCAATATACACACGTGGACAAAATTGTTGGTAGCCCTCGTTTAATGAAAGAAAAACCCACAATGGTCACAGAAATAACTTGGATCTGACAAAAGTAATAATGTATAAAAATTCTATGAAAATGAACAAATGAAAGTCAGACATTGCTTTCCAACCAGGCTTCAACAGAATTTTTAAAAAGACGAAAACTCATGAAACAGGCCTGGACAGAAATGATGGTTCCCTTAACTTAATATTTAGTTGCACAACCTTTTGAGGCAATCCCTGCAATCAAACGATTCCTGTAACTGTCAATGAGACTTCTGCACCTCTCAGCAGGGATTTTGGCCACTCCTCATGAGCAAACTGCTCCAGTTGTCTCGGGTGTGAAGGGTACCTTTTCCAGACGGCATCTTTCAGCTCCTTCCAAAGATGCTCAATAGGATTTAGGTCAGGGCTCATAGAAGGCCACTTCAGAATAGTCCAATGTTTTCCTCTTAGCCATTCTTGGGGGGTTTTAGCTGTGTGTTTTGGGTCATTATCCTGTTGCAAGACCCATGACCTGCGACTGAGACCAAGCTTTCTGACACTTGGCAGCACATTTCTCTCTAGAATCCCTTGATAGTCTTGAGATTTCATTGTACCCTGCACAGATTCAAGACACCCTGTACCAGATGCAGCAAAGCAGCCCCAGAACATAACAGAGCCTCCTCCATGTGTCACAGTAGGGACAGTGTTCTTTTCAAGATATGCTTCATTTTTCCATCTGTGAACATAGAGCTGATGTGCCTTGCCAAAAATTTCGATTTTTGTCTCATCTGTCCATAGGACATTCTCCCAGAAGCTTTGTGGCTTGTCAACATGTAGTTTGGCAAATTATTTTGTCAGATTCAAGTTATTTCTGTCACAATTGTGGATTTTTCTTTCATTAAACGAGGGGTACTAACAATTTTGTCCATGTGTGTAGGTTTATAGCTATGGTAGTTCCTGTGAGGGATCTTTCATTACATAGCACTACTGCATTGTACCTGAATACCAGTGTATTGACCTTGTCTCCTTTCCTAACTCCATTCCAGTTCCTGATCCTGTCCTGTTGTTCTCCTGTGTATGACCTTGTCTGACCTATGAACCTGAGCTATCTGTCCTGACCTTCTGCCTGATTAACTGATTACTCTCCAGCCTTACCCTTCGGTGCTCCACATCAGTGTCTTCTGGCCAGCTCCTTCCTATATGAGGACTACTTTAGGATGTTGTGACCTGATATTCTTTTTGCTGAAATGGCGAGATCCCTGTATAGGGGTTATAGGATGATGACCAGAGAGGCTACTTAGCAAACACCCTTAGGAGTGGCCCAAAGTCAAACCAGTTAGTGGGGCGCAACTTGGCAAACCTGTTAATTGTCACAAACCACCACATCTTTGGGTGGGTTGTCCTCTTTTATGTCCCTAGAGTCTACAAAGATCATTTCTTTAGATACATTGAATGGTTCATATGTATGGACATCTATCTCTTAAGACTTCCTCCTGTGCGGATATCAAGGTCTTAGAAAACCACCCTGAGCTGTCCCAAACCTAAAAGAGTTGATTAAAAATATCAATGTTTTCTATCATCATGTTTTGCCATCTTTCCATATCTCACACACAAGTTTACAAGTGTTAATGATTGACACAATAAAATATCAAGTGGCAAATAACACATTTCACCCAGAAAGAATCAACCAATAGAAAACATGCGAAGAGCTGAACATAAACGCGTCATCACTTGGGCGAAGCTTCTACACTGACATCATTGTCATAAGACTCTGGGAGAACCTTCTTTGGTATCATTCTTCTCCTGTAGGAGCCATCTCCAGGCATCTACCAAAGCGTCTACACAGTGGAGCTTCAAGCTATGGCATCGAACGTCCCTCTATCCTTGGCTTTGGTCACTAGCTGCCTTCTTGTGACCGGTAATTTTATTTTTGTTTTCCTTGGACATATAAGATACATAATAATGATATTATATGGCAGAGAAGTTTCCACTTACAGAAAGAGGGAATATATTTATAGAGAACATACTTAGTCCACAAACAACCCAAAGTATTTATTAGTAGAACATTCTTGGGTGTTTGCAGTCTGGCTTTCTCCATGTCATTTATTTTATAGTTTACAGAGTTTAAATCATGTCAAAATGATGCGATTGTATTAAATGACTAGATTAGGACAGATAAATGATAGATAGATATGAGATAGATAGATAGATATGAGATAGATAGATATGATAGATAGATAGATAGATAGATAGATATGAGATAGATAGATATGAGATAGATAGATAGATATGAGATAGATAGATATGAGATAGATAGATAGATATGAGATAGATAGATAGATAGATATGAGATAGATAGATAGATAGATAGATAGATAGATATGAGATAGATAGATATGAGATAGATAGATAGATAGATAGATAGATAGATAGATACCTGTGATAATCTTACTATATTCTTTGTCTTACAGGCTGCCTATGTTTGGAGTGCTTAGTCTGTAATGACTTGGATGGTAATGGATGCTCCAACAACCCAATTGCAAAGAACTGTTCTGGAGATAATAATATCTGTTCAGAAGTTTCATTCTCTACAAAAATAGGTAAAACTATTTCACTTTTTGGGCAAGAAAACTTGTAACCATCATAAATTCCACAAAGCCAAAAGCAACTCAATCTGCCCAATGTGACAGCAAAGCTAACAAAGATTTTTCATGTATAATAATAATGAAGAAAAGACATGAAAAAAAAAAATGCTGTCAGATTGGATGGGACCTTCTAGATATTGTGATGGTGCTTCATGATTCCTCGAGCTTAGGTTCTATGCTATAGATATGAATTAAGACAATGGTTTATGACCTCCATCCTTAACCCTTAACCCAAAACCATATGGTGTTCTTTCGGTAAGGCCAGTTATGTAAATGGAACCATCACCTTGGAGGTCGGTCCAAACAATAAAGAGTCTTCCAAATTGTGTTTCCTTGATCCACAAGATTTCAATCGACTACACCGATGAAGCAGAGATGAATTTGCTGCTTGCATCTTTTTGGATCCTAATTTGTTCTGTTTCTGGACATTATGACCTTGAATAAAGACATCGCAGATACATCACGGTAGGCGTAGGCGGTGCCAATTGGGAAACTAGGCTTGTCCCCAGGGCTGGCCATATACCCTAAAGAAATTCAATATCAAAAACAGCTCCATGTAAGGTGATTACCTCACTGTCCCATTAGCATGGCACGTCTGGCGTGTTATGTGTCATGGTGAAGGTCATGAAGACGATGAGTTCTAAGATGAAGGTTTCTCTCTTTAACCATTGGACCGCTTCAGACGTAGCAAAGTTTAACTTGACTTTATGCCTTGATGACTATTTTTTGCATTCGACGCGCAGCTTAACCTGATAAATTTATTCACTGAGTCGATACAATTAAATTGATCCCAAATATTTATTTACTTTTTTGTTTTACTACATTTACAAAGTAAAAATCCTTTTTGTAATATTTTTTTTTCCATCACCTTTTCCCAAGATCCATAACTTAATATTTTTTTTAATAGAATTGTGCGAGGGCTTATTTTTTGCGGGAGGTTCTGATGTTTTTATTGATGCCATCTTGGTGGACATAATGCTTTTTGATCACTTTTTATAACGCCTTATCAGTGGCTTACAGATAAACGGCAATTCTGGTATCGTTTTATAGTTTTTTTTTGCAGGTTTGCAGGTAAAATAACATTACAGTTATTGCTCAGACCATTCTGGACGTGACAATACCCAATCTGTGTGTTATGATTTACCTTTTATTGTGTATTACACAATTTGGTAGGGGGGATTAATGTGTTATGTCATTTTATTATTTTTTTTTACTTTATTTCATATTTTTACATTATTTTTTTTTCCTCCCTCCTCCCCATGTAAAGGCATTGGATCCCTGAGATCTCGTTCACAGGGGTGCCTTCCAAAACCCCTTAGATGCTGCAGTCAATACTGCAGGGATTAAACATCTGAGATCAGCCTAGGACATTAGAATCAGGTGTCGGGCTGTGAGTACAAAGATGGGCACCCGCGTCTGAGTGCGCGGGAGAAACCACATTATTCCGCCGTAATTGATGTAAAAAGGTTCCCCTCACATGATCTCAATGGCTACTTAAGAGGGACTGATTCCTTACCAGTGACCACTGAAGTCACTGCTTGGTTTCATTGGTCACGTGAGCCTCAGGGCTTCCAGATCCATGGCCTTGGCATGCCATGGAAAAGTCATGAGGGCGGACAA
The DNA here is from genome assembly GCA_947044405.1 of Leptodactylus fallax. NCBI lineage: Eukaryota > Metazoa > Chordata > Amphibia > Anura > Leptodactylidae > Leptodactylus > Leptodactylus fallax. The sequence continues at coordinate 969,673 of CAMRHE010000413.1, forward strand.
TGGAGTGCCAGGGATAGGCAAGTATGCTTTTTTCTTCTTTTACACCCCCCATCCCAGCTGTACCATGGGTTACTCCAAATCCTGATCAACCCCTTTAAGGTTCAGGATTTAAGGATAATCAGTAGTTACCCCACTTGTATCTGATCCGATTGTGATGCCTTTGCTTCTCTCATGTATCTATCATCAGGAAACAAGGTGGAGACCAGAATAGTGAAGGCGTGTGAGAAGGGTTCCGTCTTAAACTCCATCTCTAAAATAACATCGAATGGCTTCCAGATCATTACTGGAAAGAATTCATGTAACTCTTCATTGTGCAATGAAAACGTCAACGACTTAAGCAACAAATTCACTGAAGACCAAGGTAATGATCATGGAGATGTCTGGGGGCAGTACGGACAGCAATGACGGTCACTTCTATCCTTAGTCATAGACATATAGAGATGTGGGGACCTTAAAGGGGTTTTTAGATAAATAATGCCTAATAATAAAAAGTTCTAATTTTATGGGTTCTGTCCGTAAAATGAAATATCCTCAGTTACGTGCAGGGGCTAAAAACATGTTGGTTTAATACATCTTACATCTGAGGGTTTGTTACAATATTATCCAATCTTAATAATTTGGACTCATAGCTGGGCTCTAGTTGTATCTACATTAAGCTTCTTCTTCATAGGTCCATCAACTAATATGGCAACATATATTACATCAATAATTTTTTCATACCCCTCCCCTCTATGTAACCTCTGGTTAAATGAAAAAAATCAGGATCCCAACAGTCACCAGTAGGAGCAGCTCAGGAGCTTACTGTATATGATATGAACTTCATAATATCACAATATACAGTAAGCTCGTAAGTCACCCCATGGTGGCAACTGATGGTAGGCAACAACTGTATTAGGTAACTCTGTCTATGCAGGGGATAATAGTATACAGTGGTCCCAAGTAGGGATGAGGGGGGCTTTTTTATAATCCATTTTGGGTTCAGGCTCATAGGCTGGGACTACAAGTTTGATTCAGCTCAAATTGAACGTTGGCTTAAAGTCACGGTGTCACGGTCATCATCATCCTGCTGTAACTGAGATGATGAGTGAGCCGTATACTCTATAATCTCATCTGCTTTCTCCATAATTTTTTGCCACTGCCTACTCGACAGTGTCAGAAAACTGTATCCAGCTGCTACTACTAGTATTTGCTGGAAGACCTTCATACTGATGGTGGCGGATGATGTTACACGGGTGTTTCCTTCTCCTACATCACCCCAGCCTTTGCTGAGTTTTCCGCCAGATAATTTTTATGCCAATTTTTATTTATTTATGCAATAAAATTTCATTCATAGAGGTGCAAGTATAGAGTGTATAACTTCAATTCTTTTTTGGGGGGGTATTTGGCAAGCATAGAATAGGCCAAATTTTATTGTACCTTTTTGATACAACAAAAACCCAGTCAGTAGCAGGGGTACTAGTGTAATGTAATGTATATAACTTCACTGGGTTTTAGAATATGACAAGGAAAAAAAACGCACCAAATTCTGCTAGATATGTACAAAAACAGACTAAATTGTCTGTCCTTGGCCTTGAATTTGAATGTTTTCACTATGAGAATTGTGATTGAGATTGATGGAGCGGCTGCAGCAAAAGTACACTCGAACAGACATACGGATTAATCACAGTCCCATCTCTCTCTATCAATTAAATCTAAGTTTTCATCTCCAGTTCTTCCTCCTCTAATCTCTCCCCACAAATTGGGCACCTACCCTTCCTGTCTGGGCTTTTTGTAAAGCCTATGAGGCTATGATGACTCAGCACGACTCTAGTCATGCTGAGTCATGCTTACAAAGCATTATGGGAAGGCCCACCTGATCCCTGAGGTCGTGAGATTCTTCTTCTTTAGCTGCCGCCATTTTAGCTGGTTCCTGTAGACCAAATAGCAAAAAGTTCAGATGCATTTGAATCCCAGGTTTTTGCAAAGTTTGTGACAAACCTGTTTTATTATAAATCAGTTCGCTCATCCCTAGTTCTAAGTGACAAGATCATGTGATTTGACAACATCATTAGACCCTGCGAGGGGGTCCATAGACCTCTCCATCTGCCACTGACTTTACTGTCTAAAAAGATCTAAGGGAAAATCGCTACCACCCAGGGTTATACATGTGACTACAAGCCATATAAAGGTGTTCTGTAGATCAGCAGATACAGTCCTGTATATGTAATAGCACTAAGTGATCTGTCACGTCTCACCTGTTAATACATCTTCATTACAGCTACTCCAGGTGGCTCATGTACAGGTGACTCCCAGCTCATAAATAAGACCTATTTACAAGGAAAAGTCTACTACGCCTCCTCCTAGTCATGTATACTGTGTGAAGGGGCATCACATTAGTCACAGGCAAGGGTGTAACTTGAGGGGGTGTAGAGGACGTAGTAACAACCAGGCCCAAGAGCCTCTGGGGCCCATAAGGTGTCTCTTCCCAAGATGAGGAGACCCGGACTGTATTCGGTATATTATAGTTGAGGGGCCTGATACAGATTTTGCACTGGGGCCCATGTTATGCACAGGCTCCGCATGGCTCAGGTAGCAGCTTAAAAGACCTTAAAAGACTGATATCAAAGTATATTTTACTGTAAGGATACAATGTATATGACCTGGAATCAATTGCCCAAACAATGTAAAGGCGCCCACCCTTCTAGGTATAAGGATTTGGGGGGTGGATGTGTGTAGAAGCAGGGATGACCCAAATATGTAAAGTCCTTCTCGCTGTAATGACCCTTCTGACCGCAAAGGGTTAAAGGGCTATTAATAGTATTAAATCCAAACTATTTAGAACATGTATCACCCATGACTTGGGGTCACTAGCAGATTATCTACGAAGCCTCTCTATAGGTTGCCAGGTCCCCTTCTCTCTCAAGCCTGCTCTGCTCACTCTTGGGGCCCCCCTTCCTAATGCCCGCCTTTAATCTTCTTGGCCCACATCTGTAGTCCCTGGGGCTTTCTCATTGTGCTTCCCCCAGCAGGAGGAGTGCACGTTGCCCATGGGCTTTCATCCATACTCTCCTGTGGTAGGAAAACACTCCCTTACATAGAGTTTCTGGGAGGTTACCCACTTGCCAGTTGTGTCGTCAAAGGGGTGACAGCACAGTAATCCTAAAGAATCCGATAAAGTTGATGACTGGTAGACGACTCCCCTTAGGCACCAGTAAAGTGCCCCCTAGTGGCAGCTGCGGATGGCAAGATTGTGATCCCTTTGATGGTTTTTGACCAACTGAGAATTTTTTTTTTTCTGGGATAAACCTGCCATCCCAAAATTACATCCACCATTCCACCCCTTTTCTTGGAAGGACTTTATATATTTATGTGGTCTTCCTGGATCTGATAAGTGCACCGACTGTCATAGTAAGAGGAGAGGAGCATAACTTAGCACATTGCTATGTTATTATTCAGGGTTTGTGGAAAGCTGTAGGCACTTCTATGACTTCCATAAGTGGTTGTCATCTCCCAGACGGTTACTTGTGTAGGACATCATAGACAAACGCATAAAAAATATTGTATAGATGGAAAATAATGGGAGTGGCGACCTTTATTCCATCTTATTCCGGCAATAAAACATTTATTATGAGGATGGGACAATGCCAAGTAAATGTCCCCTCGTAAAATCAGGACAAACAGGCTCACGACACAGAAGTAAACGTTGAAGCTAAAAAATGAGTTGACAATTACCAAGTTCCAACCCTCTAGGCATCAAAAACACTCTCAATACTAAAATAAGGACAGGTCTATGTCAAATACTACCTGTTGTCATACACAATCCATATAACACTTACTACACAATAGACAATTACAAAGAGTCCATAAAAACTACATCATCATAGGACCCAACTCAGTCCAGGAGACATCCAATGATTCCCACTGGGCCCTCGCGGTGTGTTGGTAATTATAGTCATTAGCAGGTGTCCAAATGTCAACCCTTATATAATGCTGTGTAGATTGTGCAGTTTTACACATCAGTTTACACATGTACAACACTTAGGTGTGTCACTCATCACTTATACAGGGCTTTAAATTCATTCTACCATTCTGGGAAAGGTTGTCCCTGTCGAAGAGAGAGCCGTAAACATTGGAATAATGAACTGGCTCACCCTTCTAGGAAGGCGCCTGTAGAGCTTCTTGGAAGGGTGAGCCGGTGCATTTGTCACAACGTCAAATCTCACATCCAACCAGCCAAAAAAAGCAAAACAGGTTTAACGGGTGTAATGAGATGGGTCACGAGGACTCAAAAAAAGAATCAAAAACTGCATCATTTATTTCTTAAAAATCCCATGTTCAGAGACATCGCAGGTTGTGGTAACATACATTTTAACCAAAGTCAAGAAGTTAGCTACTTCCCCTCTCACTGATGACATTCATGACCTTCACTCCATGTTTTTCACTCGTTTTACTTAAACAAACAAAAAAAAAACTACACAAGAGGAGAGGACGGATATTGTGCTGATCTCTGGAGAGTCGTGGCAGCAGATTTCAACGATCGGCAACCCAACATACCTCCCATCCGCCATTGCCAAACAGGTTCTGTGTTCAGATTGCCAAAAAGTGGATGTAACAAAACTGCCACAGACAAAGTAACGTCTACTTTTTGGCAAGTCCAACACAGAACCTGCTTGGCGAAATTTGGCAAGCAATTTGCCAACTATGCCAGCTATGCCATGGCAAATGGGTGGCCTCTCCAGATATGAGTACAATAGAGATCAGTCATATCTGTGTCTGTAACAAAGAGAAAATTGTTACTAACTTTGGCAGGAATACAGATTTGGATTCCTCATCAAATTCCCTATCAGATATAGATATCACATGCACCCCTTTCCATTTGCAAAAATCAACTTCATTCCAAGGTGGCCGCTGTATTGGACACCACGCCTCACAGATTAGCCTACTTCCCTTTAACAACATGTCACACACAGGATAGGGTCCCCATCCACCGTCTTCCACTTTCTTAGGTGTCTCCATACCTTTGGATGACCCTGTAGCATTAAACACCTAGAAAACTAATACAAATTTGGTAACTGATAACCAGATCTATTGACACATACTCAAAGGGGTTGTCCAGTGGGGGTATTAGACTCCCACTGATCTCATATTGAAGGTTAGGCTATCGAAATGTAGTCTTGGGCAACCCCTTTAAGGATGACTTTGTACAGTGAGGGGGATGAAAAGAGGAGAGTTCTCTCATCACGACTGGATGCTAGGATGAGAAGAAGAAAGAGTTAATGCTTTCTATCAAGGTTGTCACGGCAATCGCGGCCATATTGATTGTGAACTAGCTTTACCATATGACTGAACAAGATGACTCAAGTACCATATATATGTAATACTGTATATAGGCTGGTCAAAATCTGCTTTAACTTTAGGTAGTTCCAGATACTAAACCATTTAAGAACTAAAATATTATATTTGAAGCTATGATTGACAAGATGATGTGTGTCACTCTCTGTTATCAGCCAGCTCAACAAGTGGCCTTGAGTGTTACTCGTGCCTCAGCACCAATAAGTCAGAATGCTCAATGGAGTTAGCCGTGAAAGTGAAGTGTCCTGGTGACCTCGATGCTTGTTACCAAGCTGAAGGGAAACTCACTTTAGGTAAGTGATGTCTTATCATGTAGATTGTAACTTCTGCCAATGTAGTACTTATTGCAGCCATATAATATTTGGTTACATGATGCCATAATGGCACTATGTCAATCACCCTGGTGATAATTACTGTATCTGTGCCAATAACAAGGAAGGGTCTGTAAATACTGACTGCTGAATCAGACTACACCGGGTTGGTTTGTTGTCTGTCACCATGGAGACACATAGGTCTGCATAGAGAAGGGACCCCATTGAATATTATGGCCCCATTGGATGTCCATCCTTTTTGACTTGCAACTCACTTCAATGGAGCCTCCGAATGGTTGAATCCAATGACCACTTCCCCTAAAATTGAGCTGACCTGGGGTGGATCCTGCTGCTTATAAACCCCCCACAACAATCAGCTGTAAAGTCAATAAGTGTCTGTTGTATGTACTGTATATACACTCCGTGCTGGCTAATATAGGGGGGGTCTTAAGCAAGAGGTCTCTAGTACTCTCAGTCTATGTTGTAACTTTTCTTTGTCTTCCAGGAGGTAGCTCTCTTACCATCTTTGTTAAACAATGTTCTGTTTTTACCAATGACACCACCATCGTGATCAGTGATGACTGGTTTAACATGACCCTCATTGCTGCATATTGCACAGGAAATCTCTGCAATGAGAATCTGTTCCCAGCAGAACCAACAGAACAAGTTCTCACCACAGAAGTCACCACTTCCGCCATGAATTCAACCACCTCAACCAGTCTCCCACCTGTGACCTCCATCATCAAGACGACTACAAGTGGCATTGGGAGAACATACCCATGCTATGTGGCCATTGTCATTCTGGTTGCTATGGAATCCTTCTTGTAGCTACCACTAAAACATGATCCGGGTATTTTGGTCAAATGTTCTTGATTTTTTTGCAAATTCCAAAAAAGGAATTTCTGGTTCTTTTTATTATTTATTTTAGAAGGCTCCAAGCTCCAATATATATCATTTAGAATCATCTGGGTTTAGGGTCCATGGTCACCGATTTATGTTACTTCTAATGGCAGAGTAGTCTATTGCGCTACTCCAAACCCATTCTACATCAGTAAGGTCCGTACGGCTCTTTGTACTGATACAAACCATGACACTAGTGTGAACAGAACCTAGGGATTTGACATCATTTGTAGACAATATCAGTCAATATGCGGATTTTAAATATGGTCAACATAGCCAAAGGGTTTGATTGAAACTCCTTGACCAAAATAAGAAAACTGTGATTGAAGATGGCAGCGGTCATGTGATATGTATTACATGGATGACCATGGATTACCCATTAGGACATCTGACACACAAGTCCTTTTTTAAAGGGGCTGTCCAGGAATTTGTAATTTATGGCTCCAGTCCCTGTGTAGTGGCCTGGCACAAGCACTGCAGCTCAGCTCCCATTGACTTCATTGTGTGGCCTCGCAATGGTTGAGCATTGTACTGCAGTCTTTCAAAGGTTAGGCTAGCATGTCACGATATTATATTGAATTGGTGTCATGATATATTGAATTTGTTAAGCTAAGGTAAAAGGTGGACTTGTGTGTTAGTATTGAGTTGGAAATGTTTTTGAAAAGTGGAGACAAAAAGTTGACTCATTGACCAAATCAATTTTAGCCATTGATATATAGCTACTGTATATAGTTCCAGATAATCTTAGACTTGAGGAATGGCTACTAGAATGCATTGCTGTAATAAACTATCCCTTAACGTAGACCCCTAGTACCTTGGTAAAAAGTTCCATTAAGTGACTGTTCTAACAACATAAAGACTCTTCTGTGTTGATGGTGAAACCTTCATTGTGTAAGAGAATACCCCCTTTGGTTATAAACCTTGGATAAAAGACAATCTCTATGAACTTCTCATATATTTTCCTATATGTTATTGGACTGAGGTGCCATGTGACCAGAAGAATGGAGGTCCACCATTAAGCTTGAGCTCAGGGCCCTTCTATAGTGGTGTTAGAACCTTTCCCCTTTGGAGGATCCAGTAGGTCTCTATTGAACTCATATACATGGTGGATCAAGGTCCTCCCAAGCCATTGTTTGCCCACGTTTTATGGCATCTTTTTTGATATTATTCAACCCATTGCTTTGGATGACCACTGTTTTTGCTGCACTTTCATTTAATACTATGGATAATGTCACTACTTTTTGCCGAATGTGGCCCATTATTTTGAAGTACTGTATCAATGGTATATTGTGAGTGTGCGCGATTGTCTTGTCTCAATAAAATTGGACCCACCACCACTGTATTATCTTATATCTATTTACTAAAAAGAAGATATTTGGATATGAAGAGCGGGGTTGTGTTTCTAAATATGCTCTAAAAATGGCTGCCTCTGCAACTCCTTTGTGTGACCGACCGCAGAAAACTCATAGAAATAAAAGATCACAGGCAAAATCATCTACCGATAATACAACACCACTTCAGTTAGCAGAATCTTAAGTTTTCACCAGAGACCATCCAAGGTAAGATAGAGTTGGCTGTTAGGGACCTAGGTTGTATCTGCAGAATAATGTGCCAGAAAAAACATGCACACTTGAAGGCTAAGGACCAAAGCAGCAGGCCTATGGCAGGCATAGAGAGAAGTATATTAGCTGGGATCAAAGGGGTCTCCTCAAACCACTACAATCTCTGTGCCCTTATAGCTGTTATGGCCACAACTCAAAAGCACATATAAAAATAACAAAAACACTCAATAATTACGGGCCACATATTTTTTGTAAATTGATGTTTGTTTTTTATTGTAGACATGTCTTACATGTGCAGAGAGCAAAGCATAATATTCTTTTCATTTCCATCTGAATTTTGCTAACCATGACAGTATTCCATTCTGTTTTCACGTGGAAAGGTCAGATTTCTGGGATATCCCACTGTGGTCCCCACTAGTGATTTAAATCTAATTCCACAGGCTCCTTTTTTGGCACAGCCAGCGATAGCATAAGATTTTTCCTCTAGACCTAAATGGAAGAGAAGAAACATAAGACATAGGGTTGTAAATTCTATAAAGACCACTGTCACATACAGCGGTGCATGAAAGCTTGTGAACCCTTCCACTTTCTATCTTTGTGCATACATTTGTATAACTTTGGCCTAAAACTATATCAGATTTTCAGATGTTCTAAAAGTAGATAAAGAGAACCACATCAAAGAAATGAGTAAAAATATTAGACATTTATCTATAGAAAAAAATGACACAATATCACATACACACACATACATACATATACATACATATACATACATATACATACATATACATACATACACTAACAACAAAACACACATACATACATACATACATATACATACACACACACATACACACACATACATACATACATACATATACATACACACACACATACACACACACACATACACATACACTCACACACACACACACATACACACACACACATACATACACACACACATACACACACACACACACACACACACACACACACACACACACACACACACACACACACACACACACACACATACACACACACATACATACATACACACATACATACACAGAAAAAAAAAAAAAAAAAAAAAAAAAAAAAAAAAATAAAAAAAAAAAAAAAAAATATATATATATAAAAGTAAAAATATATGTATATATATATATATATATATATATAGATATATATATATATAAAAATATAAAAATAAATATATAAATATAGAAATATATAAAAATATAAATATAGATATATATATATAAATAAAAAAAGAGAGAGAGAAAAATATAAAAATATATAAAAAAACAACAAAAACTTATATTCTAGGTTCTTCAAAGTAGCCACCTTTTGCTTTGATTACTGCTTTGCACACTCTTGGCATTCTCTTGATGAGCTTCAAGAGGTAGTCACCTGAAATGGTCTTCCAACAGTCTTGAAGGAGTTCCCAGAGATGCTTAGCACTTGTTGACCCTTTTGCCTTCACTCTGCGGTCCAGCTCACCCCAAACCATCTGGATTGGGTTCAGGTCTGGTGACTGTGGAGGCCAGGTCATCTGGCGTAGCACCCCATCACTCTCCTTCTTGGTCAAATAGCCCTTACACAGTCTGGAGGTGTGTTTGGGGTCATTGTCCTGTTGAAAAATAAATGATGGTCCAACTAAACGCAAACCGGATGGAATAGCATGCCGCTGCAAGATGCTGTGGTAACCATGCTGGTTCAGTATTCCTTCAATTTTGAATAAATCCCCACAACAGTGTCACCAGCAAAGCCCCCCCACACCATCACACCTCCTCCTCCATGCTTCACAGTGGGAACCAGGCATGTAGAGTCCATTCGTTCACCTTTTCTGCGTCGCACAAAGACACGGTGGTTGGAACCAAAGATCTCAAATTTGGACTCATCAGACCAAAGCACAGATTTCCACAGGTCTAATGTCCATTCCTTGTGTTCTTTAGCCCAAACAAGTCTCTTCTGCTTGTTGCCTGTCCTTAGCAGTGGTTTCCTAGCAGCTATTTTACCATGAAGGCCTGCTGCACACAATCTCCTCTTACCAGTTGTTGTAGAGATGTGTCTGCTGCTAGAACTCTGTGTGGCATTGACCTGGTCTCTAATCTGAGCTGCTGTTAACCTGCGATTTCTGAGGCTGGTGACTCGGATGAACTTATCCTCCGCAGCAGAGGTGACTCTTGGTCTTCCTTTCCTGGTGCGGTCCTCATGTGAGCCAGTTTCTTTGTAGCGCTTGATGGTTTTGGCCACTGCACTTGGGGACACTTTCAAAGTTTTCCCAATTTTTCGGACTGACTGACCTTCATTTCGTTTTTCTTTACTTAGCTGCTTTTTTCTTGCCATAATACAAATTCTAACACTCCATTCAGTAGGACTATCAGCTGTGCATCCACCTGACTTCTGAACAACACAACCGATGGCCCCAACCCCATTTATAAGGCAAGAAATCCCACTTATTAAACCTGACAGGGCACACCTGTGAAGTGAAAACCATTTCAGGTGACTACCTCTTAAAGCTCATCAAGAGAATGCCAAGAGTGTGCAAAGCAGTAATCAAAGCAAAAGGTGGCTACTTTAAAGAACCTATAATATAAGACATATTTTCAGTTGTTTCACACTTTTTTGTTAAGTATATAATTCCACATGCTAGTTCATAGTTTTGATGCCTTCAGTGTGAATCTACAATTTTTATAGTCATGAAAATACAGAAAACTCTTGGAATGAGAAGGTGTGTCCAAACTTTTGGTCTGTACTGTACATACACACATACATACATACATACACATACATACATACACACAGATATCCATCAATCTGAAAAAGTTTACAAAATCATCTATAAAGAGTCTGGACCTTTATGAGACCGCCTATAAGTGGTTGACCAACAGAAATCATGGCAAGAGCAAGGTGTATAACAGTCCATGAGGTCACAAAGGAACCCAAGATAACCTCTAAGCAGATTTAGCTTAATGCACCCCTCCTTTAATTTAAATAGGAAATATCCAAATGTTGTCGCAGTCCCATTATGCTGAAAGGTGTGGAACTCGCTGCCCGATCTGCCTCCCATTGAAAACTGACATGCAATGTACCCGAGTTCTCATGTCTCATGAATGGTAGAGTTCAAACCCCCAGCGATCAGCAGATCACCCCTTATCCTATATTTGTGTAACCGAGTAACCCTTTAAAGTGCTGTGTAGTTTAGCAATTGGATTTAATGGGGGGAGGGGGTGTTCTCATCTCTTGTCCAGCCATCACACAGAGAGACCTGTCCACAGAAAATCCAATGCTTTAGATGGACACAATGTAATACTTCTTGTCCCCTGTGGTGGCACTGCAGGGAAATTACTGCCAGGTTGTGTTAAGGTGCAGAGACACTTTAAGGGAATTTTGACATCATCTAACATCTTAGTGGATCTCAGGTTAAAAGGATTGTCAGTGATGAGACGACTCCTTCATATGGCACAAGATGATCCAACCACCATGTTATATAGTAAGACAATCCTCTACAGATAACACATTACCTGGACGAGATCCCATTCCACTGAACTCGAAGCACTCCTCCTGATCTCCAGTGCAGGGAAAGGGCTCATACTTCAGACACTTGAGGGTATTCTCCTCATAACACGAGAAGCAGGAAAGTCCATTAGTTGTATGGTTTAGTATGGGCACTAAATTATTAGAAGAAAAAGGGAACATTGTAAATATACATTACATACAGAGTGCCCAGTATGTGCCCCACAAAAACAAACCTAGCCATCAAATATGTGCAAAAATAACAATAATAATCAAAAAATAAATAAATATGATAAAAAGACAAAAAAAAAAATATATATATATATATATATCTATATATATAAAACACCCCTTCTAAACCAACGTCACAGGTTCTAGACCCAACAATATGTGTCACCTATGTAAAATTCACCATAATAGAGAGGGGAAACTATAAAAAAATCTTTTAGTAACTCTGTGTGTTTCCCGTTCCTTTTGTTTCCCATTTTCTCTGATATTAAAATAAAGAAAAAAAAAAACCTGCAAAAATAAAAACCACATAAAAATAAAGCCCTAAAGGTCACCCAAAAAAAGACTATAAAGAAAATTATTTGAATAACCCAAAGGAAAAAAAAATGTTTTAGCCCTCAAAACCACATAAATATCTGCGATAAAAAATTTTGCAGTTGCGGAAACGCAGCATTTTTTGTTGTTGCAGATTTTATTGCGATTTTTGAGCCAAAGTCAGGAGTGGATTTAACAGAAGGGACACGTCTAAGAACTTCCTTTATATTTTTCATTCCTTTCAAGCCACTGCTGACTTTGCCTAAAAAAAAAAAAAAAACGCAGCAAAATCTGCAACAAAAAATTCTGCGTTTCCGCAAGGTTGGACTTTAGTCTTAATTGGACTGTTCTTAGGTTTAACAATTTACACGCATCATTTTCCCAAACTCTGGTATTTTCCTGGTGCTAACACCAGCTTTGATGACGTACACTATATATTGGAGGATACATAATAGCTAATGGTAATAACATCTAATCATCTAATGTAGAATTTTACTGACATAATACAGATATAATAAGATATGTTACTTACTTTCAATTTTACCTGAATTACAGTTATCTGTATGACAACATTGGAAGGAAGAGATCAGCGCAAAAACATTTGCAGTAAAAAGTATAGGGCCGTTGCACAAGCTGGAGGAATTTTTACATCCCCGGCTGACCGAAGTTATCATATGTCCATCTTGAAGAAGAAAGAACATGGACCTGTTATAGGGGTCTGTAGGTGTTTTTGTAAAAAGGCGTCTACATGAAATTATCAACATTTTCCATAGCAGCATAGGATGAGTGTCCTGACCATGTGGGGGGCAGTGACCTGTCCATTCCTTTCATTAGGTTAAGATGTTTTATTATCGCATATGGACACCATATATGGGATACCCAACAGGTGACCCCTCTTTGAGTCAGAATGGAAAGTGACTCTGTAAGAACTCATCCTGCTCTGGTAAACACGGAACATCCATGCATTACAATGTCTTCTATTGAATTAGGTCAGGGTCAATGTACAACCAGAAGTAGCTAAAAGCTGTCCATCAAGGTTTAGCAGAACACAACCTGTATTGATAAACAGCATCGGCTTCTTCTTAGAAAGGAGTTATCTTCATTATATACCAATTTTAATAAAGGTTTAAGCGTCAGTCACTGCTTTTCACTATTGTGTCGGGGTGTTTGGTGAACATTTTTGTAATATACCTTTTTAACCTATTTTACTTCCTTTAGAAAACAGGCTCTAAAGTACTCCCTAGCAATGACCTAAACATTGCCAAAAAGAGTCAGTCCCATACACCCATACTGACTTTATACTGTAGTGATTGCCAAAGAGGAGGGGGTCACTTGAAGTACCTGTGTCTCTGGTTATATATTACCTAGAACAGTGTTCCTGGTGCTATATGAGAGCTAATACTCACAATTCAAGCTATGATATCACTAATTAAACACACACAGTTGGAAAAGCAATTTTAGATGCAGCATGTACTGGTAGTATCAGAGATTTGAAGTGACCCCCCCCCCCACCATCCCTTAATAACTGTACATCTGCACATACTGGCTATAACAATTTGTGTGGGTTTTTCCTTTCAACAGCAGTGTTACAACATTGCTAGGGATAACTTTAGAGATCATTTTCTTTTAAAAAGAAGAAAAATAGATTAATGTACAGAAATGTGATTTTTATATATGGCATGAACTGGTAGTTTCACTGTTTTAGGTGGTATAAGACTGGAGATATGGCTATTTGAAGTAACCAACCTTCATTTAGTAAGTTTTACATCTGTACATATCAACAATAGAAATGTGATTCTGTCCTAAAACAGCTTAGGTTAGATCATTGCTAGGGATAACTTTAGAGCCCATTTTCTACTAAAAAGAATTGGACTAGGTTAACTAAGCACATTACAAAAATGTTCACAACAATATAAAAGAATAACTGTATGTATTATTTGGAGGCAAAGGGAAGATCACAGGTAAATAGTAAAAGGAGCAATGCCCCTAGAAGCACAGAGTATTTCAGGAGAGGATTAGGTTGCAGAAAGTTATATACTGTATTATTAGAACAGAGATAAGTAGTTTACAAATAGGGAGGCTTGTACAGTGGAAAAAGCCCTGGTAGTACAGAGTATTTCAGGAGAGTGGATTCTGTATTTATGTGAACTCCACAAGTCCTCAGTCATAGACATTTTTATACAACAAACAAATCTTGATATTTTAGGCACATTTACGTTATGAGCACACTTATAATGTCTTTAGCTCCAACTTACAAACATGGTTGTGTTCAATAGCCGTTGTGCAAAAGTCATTTTTATGTTCACACTCAACAGATTCTCCTGCACAGTCTACTGCTCCGACAGCCTTACAGTGATGACACCACAGAGCAAAACCTAAATGTATACATGATTAAAATACAGACATATACCCACAAATACACAGAAACATAAGGAACCCATCACCATAGTCACTAAGGATATTATATATTATCTAGTCCATCAAGTCCTATAAAAAGGAGAAGTGGCGTGCTATAATGGATGATGAGATGTATCAAGGATCTGTAGAGAGGCCCTAACTTAAGAACCCCCTTCCTTCTTCCATAGGGGATGTGACCATGTGAATTGAACATCTTTAATGGCAACATGGTGAACCTGAGTTGAAGGTCATATCAACCTTTCTTCACGGCATGGTTTGACCACACATATACCCAAACTCCACTTGGTATGTCAATTTTGTGACATGGTCCATTATCATCACCATTTCAGTTTGTATTAGTCTGATGTCTCTCACCCGACTCTACTGAACAGATCTCACTGAGGAAGCTGGAGAACCTGAAGGTTGACTAATGACCACCTACGAAAAGTCACAGAACAGTGTAATATAGTATACTAATAATATAATTCTTACCTATGGTGATCTCACCCAGGACAACGACTAGGAAGACAAAGAAGGACTTCATGGATAAAGAAGCTTAAGTTCAAGTTGATGGTAGATAGGCAGAGTCATCTTTGATGCTGATGCAGTTACCTGTTTAGAGCCAAGGAGCATTTTATAGGGTTCTTAGCAGCATCACTTGGCATTACGTAATCATTCATGTAACACACTAAGGAAAATAAATCATCTTATTTGACTTCTGGCAACACTTCATAGGAAAACAAACATTTACCTGGCATACTCGTGAAAGCTGAAAGTCAACAATGCTTGGACGCTGGTGAGAAGCATCCAAGACTGTATGTACATTTGCAGGTTCCCCGAAGCTCATCATGGAGCCTGAAACACCATCAGAGATTGTTGAAGACCTAGAAGATGAATCACATGGATAAAACTAACAAGTTGAAAATTTGTCCTGGTACTGCTAGACCAATCTTACTATTGTGACCACTGGTGGTGGACGCAACAGATTTATTAAGAGGCTTCCAACTCTTAATAACTGAACCAATACTCAGCTGCTCAGGCCCAGTTGTTAAACTTGGTGGTGTGCTCCTGTACAGTCTAAACATCATGGCAGAGGAGACAGAGATCAACATGTACTTCTTTAATTTTGGAAGTAGGAGATGATTATAGTCAACAACTGTGTAAAGAGTTAATACAAGGTGAGTTCCAGGGATGCCTTTGGTGCCTGGATCTCCCCATTAGGTGGAAAGTTGGCACCATTTTAGATTACTTGTGTTCAAAACTCTTGAGGGTCTGTGCCGACATGCTGGGCTCAATTATCACCATAACTGGGCCACCCAGTAAAACCCTCTTGGTGTAAAAAAGATCTGGGGTATATCCCAATGCCAAAAGGTAGTCAAAGAGTGGCGAGGTGATCAGAGCTCAACAAAGGCATGTCTAGTAGTCACATAGCTCGAGGCAAGAAGGGGTGAATGACAGAAAAATAATGATGGGGGGGGGATATCATAAACATCCTATGCCAGTAAATTGGTACTGAAGTGGTTCATCTTTGGTGCATGGTCCAGATTTGTGCCACTTTGACTTTTTCCATCCAACTTGCCATTTTTTAAGACATAAGGTGGAGTAGAAAGAAATCAAGATGAGGGGACAACTCATCCCATCAGACTTACTATAACTCATGCCAGAAAACTGATGTACATTATAGCTGAAATTTACTTCAGTCCCGGGAACATAACGTCAATTGTGTCAACATAAGCCCCAGGCTCTTTCTTAGTGATAGAACATCTGAAGGATTCGGCAGCCCTTGGCAATGTTTATCTCTTCTACAGAAGCCAATAATAAGATGAGTCTGCTTCTTTGCGGCCAAAAGGCTCCTTTATAATGCAAACAGCTAAGTGAGTGCGGGAGCTTGAAAGCGAACATTTGTGTAAAGTGTGCAAAGCCTTAAAAGGATATTCCCATAAACATCACCATATGTAAATCTACAGACAATTAAAAGTGAAACATTTTGGCAAATAAAAGTCATTAAAAATTATTTTAGTGGGGACAGTCTTTCATCTAGATGAGTTGTCAATGGATATGACCAGGAATGCAGGAACTTTCTATGGTCTTGGGTTTGTCAGAAACCCAGTCATGATTTCCATATTGTGGACAGGTTATCAGGAGGTCACTACATGTATGAGGAGATAACCTGACCACAATAAGGACATCATGGCTGGTTATCAGGAGGGACACTACATGTATGAGGAGATAACCTGACCACAATAAGGACATCATGGCTGGTTATCAGGAGGACACTACATGTATGAGAAGATAACCCGACCACAATAAGGACATCATGGCTGGTTATCAGAAGGACACTACATGTATGAGAAGATAACCCGACCACAATAAGGACATCATGGCTGGTTATCAGGAGGGGACACTACATGTATGAGAAGATAACCTGACCACAATAAGGACATCATGGCTGGTTATCAGGAGGACACTACATGTATGAGAAGATAACCTGACAACAATAAGGACATCATGGCTGGTTATCAGGAGGACACTACAAGTATGAGAAGATAACCTGACCACAATAAGGACATCATGGCTGGTTATCAGGAGGGACACTACATGTATGAGAAGATAACCTGACCACAATAAGGACATCATGGCTGGTTATCAGGAGGACACTACATATATGAGAAGATAACCTGACCACAATAAGGACATCATGGCTGGTTATCAGGAGGACACTACAAATATGAGAAGATAACCTGACCACAATAAGGACATCATGGCTGGTTATCAGGAGGGGACACTACATGTATGAGAAGATAACCTGACCACAATAAGGACATCATGGCTGGTTATCAGGAGAGGACACTACATGTATGAGAAGATAACCTGGCCACAATAAGGACATCATGGCTGGTTATCAGGAGGACACTACATGTATGAGAAGATAACCCGACCACAATAAGGACATCATGGCTGGTTATCAGGAGTGACACTACATGTACAAGAAGATAACCTGACCACAATAAGGACATCATGGCTGGTTATCAGGAGAGACACTACATGTATGAGAAGATAACCTGACCACAATAAGGACATCATGGCTGGTTATCAGGAGGGACACTACATGTATGAGAAGATAACCTGACCACAATAAGGACATCATGGCTGGTTATCAGGAGGGGACACTACATGTATGAGAAGATAACCTGACCACAATAAGGACATCATGGCTGGTTATCAGGAGGACACTACATGTATGAGAAGATAACCTGACCACAATAAGGACATCATGGCTGGTTATCAGGAGGACACTACAAGTATGAGAAGATAACCTGACCACAATAAGGACATCATGGCTGGTTATCAGGAGGGACACTACATGTATGAGAAGATAACCTGACCACAATAAGGACATCATGGCTGGTTATCAGGAGGACACTACATATATGAGAAGATAACCTGACCACAATAAGGACATCATGGCTGGTTATCAGGAGGACACTACAAATATGAGAAGATAACATGACCACAATAAGGACATCATGGCTGGTTATCAGGAGGACACTACAAATATGAGAAGATAACATGACCACAATAAGGACATCATGGCTGGTTATCAGGAGAGGACACTACATGTATGAGAAGATAACCTGACCACAATAAGGACATCATGGCTGGTTATCAGGAGGACACTACATGTATGAGAAGATAACCTGACCACAATAAGTACATCATGGCTGGTTATCAGGAGGACACTACATGTATGAGAACATAACCCGACCACAATAAGGACATCATGGCTGGTTATCAGGAGGACACTACAAATATGAGAAGATAACATGACCACAATAAGGACATCATGGCTGGTTATCAGGAGGACACTACATGTATGAGAACATAACCCGACCACAATAAGGACATCATGGCTGGTTATCAGGAGGACACTACAAATATGAGAAGATAACATGACCACAATAAGGACATCATGGCTGGTTATCAGGAGGACACTACAAATATGAGAAGATAACATGACCACAATAAGGACATCATGGCTGGTTATCAGGAGAGGACACTACATGTATGAGAAGATAACCTGACCACAATAAGGACATCATGGCTGGTTATCAGGAGGACACTACATGTATGAGAAGATAACCTGACCACAATAAGTACATCATGGCTGGTTATCAGGAGGACACTACATGTATGAGAACATAACCCGACCACAATAAGGACATCATGGCTGGTTATCAGGAGGACACTACAAATATGAGAAGATAACATGACCACAATAAGGACATCATGGCTGGTTATCAGGAAGGACACTACATGTATGAGAAGATAACCCGACCACAATAAGGACATCATGGCTGGTTATCAGGAGGGGACACTACATGTATGAGAAGATAACCCGACCACAATAAGGACATCATGGCTGGGTTACTGACCACTGAACCCTAAATTTTCTGGATTCGCACAAATTAATCCACCAAAATGGCAATCAAGTGGTTGTCATTATGATGAATGTGTTAGAGTACAAGGAAGGCTTGTAAAAATAATAAAAAAAAAAAGACTCACCATTACTGAGATCTGCAGAACATCTTTCGGTGTTCCAATCTTCTTCATGGGCCATCAGTTATCTTCTTCAGCATCCAAGTCACTGCTGAGACCTGTGATTGGGCCTCAGCAGCCATGGGGGGTATTCATTTAATTGGACCCAGGTAATATGGGGAGGCTTTGACATCATCATACTATAGCATCATGTACGCTTTAGCTTCTAAGCATGATGGCATTGACAATCCTTGAATGACCGCTGAGATCTGTAATTGGGGATGTGGAATGATGTGACCTTGTGGCTGGGGCAGATGGTGAATGGCCTGGGAAGAGGCCGAGATAAGAGGAAAGGTGACAACAATTGTTTTTATTTTTTATTTCTACACAACTTTTCTGGCCAGAGTATTCATCAGCTTCACTCTGCACATCTAGGTCGGACCAAAGAAGTTCAGTTGGGACTCCATGGAGAGTGAACGCCACGATTTGGTCGCATTGGAAACACCGCGGTAAACACCGCGGTAAATACCGCAGCATTTTACAGTACCTGCAAAATGGATGGAATTCTGGCTGATCCCATCCACACATTGCAAAAAATATCCGCAGCGGAAATGCTGCAATTTCCAAAACGCTTGCAGCATGTCAGTTATATCTACGGAAACACTGCCGGTTTCCCTATAGGTATAATGTAAGCAGAAAATCCGCAAAGGAACCTCTGCGCACTCTATGTGAAAAGCATTGCGGGAAAAAAAACACAATATGTTTCCGCCGCAATTTTTACTGCAGCGTTCTTTGACTGCGGCTTGCTACGTGGGGCCTTAGTCTGAAAAATCTCCAAATGAAGGAAATAAAATGCAATATCTGTGTGAACACAGCAAGGTCGGCAAGTTGTCAGGTCCTTCATGAAGAGCAGCGGCCCTTACATCTCACAGCCAGGACTGAACAAATGACACACACATGTAACAACAAGCAGGGAAACTGCACAAACCTTATAAATGATAAATAAATTATCAATTCAGTAAAAGTGTTAAAATCCTCTGGATCAAAAGCACCGACAATACAGGAAAGTTCAAAACCAAGCATATAATATTATTAAAGGGGTTGTCCAGGAGAGGCCGGGGAAGACACTCACCTAACCGATAAGCGGCCTAAGGAAAGGGCACGGGACGTCACAGGCATGAGCGGTCACGTGCGGCAGGGACTCCCACTGGAAGAAAACACTGGAGCAGCAGGACCGGACCATGCTGGGAGACACCGAGCACCAGGGACAAGTGCATATGGTTTGTTTGTTTTTTAATTGTGCCAAACCTCAAAAACCAAAAAGTCACATTTTCACAGCCATTTTTTATTTTTATTTTTTTACCATGGTTGTGTCAGTATGGTCTTAAAGTTCATTCACACGGTGCAGGTAAAACTGTATCAGAAAAAAACGGCATAAAAATTTCACGCAGTTTTTGGTCCCTTTTTGTTTTAGTTTGCAGGTGAAACATGTTAAATAAAGAGGTTTGACCTGTAAAATGAAGTTGCAGTTATTGCGATGCAGGTCTTCCTGCTCCATGTGAATGCAGCCTTAGAATATATTGTTAGTTTGGTTTCCTCCTTTATGTAATAGTATGGTATCTGCCATTAGTTGCTGTTGAGTTTTTCTGTCTTATTTGCTCTGACTTCAGCTACATCCACGTGAAAGTGAATAATATCCGTGTGACGCCGTTTTTTAACAGACCTCACACAGCAGCATTAAATTCAGTATCAGTGAATGCGGCTATAGACGTGACATGGACCATCAAAATACAGTATACGTCATGTTCTATTTTTTTTTTCTGTGAAAACACTTACCCCTGCGGTGCAAGACAGCCGTGAAAAAGATCCATTTTTCACAGCCATTTTGCACCTTGGTTGTCTGCATGTAGCCTAAGGCTAGGGTAAAGTAAAATATCCATTTTTTGCAGCGGTTTTGCACCTGTTTGTCGTATATTTTGTATCCATTTCACGCCCATATGACGATTCTTAGCCTCCATTTGTATCCATTTTCTTCCTTTTTTAACAGAATGTTAAAAAAAATTTATGCTTATGCTTTGTGTGGTGGGTGTATCAGGCGTTTACCTTCCCCGCGGCTCTCAACGCCTCATATAGCTTTGGCTGAATTTTGATGTGTATTTGGTTGGTTTTATCTCAGCCCCACCGTGTTCATGGATAACTAATAAGCTCGGTCTTTAGCCTTCTTCCTATCAGGCAGCTTATAATACTTTTCTTGCACCAAAGATGCGCCATATTGGATTGGGATGGGGTTTCCTTGACTTGCCCAATGTACTATCACTCCAGAAATCTGTCGTGAGACATACCTGAAATCTGCGCCCGATCCTGACTGGTGTCTGAGTATTCAATTCTGATTTATTAAGATGCTGGAACTAATAAATCAGGCACATTTTTCACCTCCACTGTATCATGCCCGATTAGTGCCCCCACATAGTATAATACCCCATTAGTGTCCCCACATAGTATAATACCACATTAGTGCCCCACACACACTATAATGCCCCATTAGTGACCCACACAGTATAATTCTCCTTAGTCCCCCCACAGAATATAATTCCATGTTAGCGTCGCCACCCAGTATAATGCCCCAGTAGTGCCTACACAGATTATAATGTCTCCCACACAGTATAATGCCCCTCCACGCACTATAATGCCCCATTATATTGTGTGGCGTCACCAATAGGACTATATACTTAATTGCATCTTTTAACCCCATTTATCTCCAACAGCATACGACACCTCTACTCCATTTGACCACCAGGGAAGGTTAAATTAATTTAAATATGTTTCCATAATTTTTCTAAACCTGCATACACACATAGTTTGTAAAGATCCAAGGCAAGAACAAGTGAAGAACATAGTGCACTTTGCTGGTACTTGCCTCAGATCCATGGCAATTCAGGGTAACCTTGTGTGGTTTTGCCATGGGCTCACTACTGCCTTGCAGATGCCACATGGCACCCCGGCCTTATGGTTTTAGTCTTCATGGCCACTCACATACAATGATGTCAGTTGTGTCAATATCAGCCCAGAGATCAATCATAGAGATGGAACTTCTGAAGGATTTGGCCGCCCTGGGCAATGTCTGTTCCTTCTACAGAAGTCAATAATAAAATGGCTGTCACTGCTTTGTAGCCGGAGGACTGATTTGCAGTTAAAAGAGCAGATTATTTGGCACTAGACCTATATAAACATACAGCTAAGTAAGAGCAGGAGCTTGGGGACCTGTATTTATCTAAAGGGTCATAAAATGTCTCCTAAAATTTTGATGACCTATGGATAGGTGTCTTTTAGATAAGTCATTGACAGAAATGAGTGAAACAGGTCAGAACAAACTTTCCAAAACCCAAATTTTTAGTGGTTCGATTAGCACAAACCAAGTAAAATGGCGGCCACCATAAGTCCTTTACGGCACAATGTTTGCTTCTATTTGTCCTTATTATTCATGTGTGTATCAGATATACACTGATCGGTGACACACTCGGTGTGAACTTAGCAGTTTATCATGACCGTGGCCCTTGTGTACAGTATGTAGATAGGACGTATCTTTGTACTTTTTAGAAGTTTGTGCTCTGTATCTATACAATTCAGTGTAATATTTATACATTTTTCTATCTATTTTGTTCTTTGACCTGTACTTGACACATTTCTTTTTTGAGATAGACTTTCATTTTAGGTGTGTTTTAGCCTCTCATTTACGGTGCAGCCTGTGTTTGGTATTAGCTCTTTTTGTGACCCTTGATCCATCATTTCTATACCACAGTGCCTTTAGTTTTATGGATGTCTTGCATTTATAGGACGGTAACTAGACATATTGTTCACTTCGGGAACCTGAATGACTTCTAAAAGGACATCTTAAAGATCTTCACAGACAGACGTACAAATGTTCGATGATCTGAGATGGTAATAGTAGTAGGACTGGTCTATGAAAGTCGCACATTTGGTCCATGTGTCATAAAAATACAAGCGATAACTTAGAACTTTTGGACCCCAATGCAAGTTTTATAACAGGACCCCGGCTACCAAGTATCCTTCATAATACTAATTTTCTTCTGGAGAAGAGGACCTGTTAGATCTCCACAAGCACCAGGGCCCAGACATGACTACAACCTTGACATGACCTATAGTTATGAATTTGTCCATATTTATGTTTAACAATATATTGACTGGAGTCAAGCTCAGATCTCAGAGACAGGATTAGTTTTGGTAGAGTGAGTTGTCTCTTGGGTAGAGATGAATTAGCACCATCTCCATCTTGAATCTCCTTTGGTTGAAGATATATTATCACAAGGATAAGATATAACACAACAAGAGATGGGCAACCCTCTCAAGATTCATTTTGTGTTCAGGATCAGCACTTCGGGTTCCCTCATTATTTTGAGATGAACAAGTTTGGTATGAACCACACTTTAAATTGGCTTAAAAAATAATGTAGAATACTCTTAGGACTCCTAGGAACCTATCTATAAAACATAGTGTAGAATACTCTTAGGGCTCCTAGGAACCTATCTATAAAACAGTGTAGAATACTCTTAGGGCTCCTAGGAACCTATCTATAAAACATAGTGTAGAACACTCTTAGGGATCCTAGGAACCCATCTATAAAACATAGTGTAGAATACTCTTAGGGCTCCTGGGAACCTGTCTATAAAACATAGTGTAGAATACTCTTAGGGCTCCTAGGAACCTATCTATAAAACAGTGTAGAATACTCTTAGGGCTCCTAGGAACCTATCTATAAAACATAGTGTAGAACACTCTTAGGGATCCTAGGAACCTATCTATAAAACATAGTGTAGAATACTCTTAGGGCTCCTGGGAACCTGCCTATAAAACATAGTGTAGAATACTCTTAGGGCTCCCAGGAACCTATCTATAAATCATAGTGTAGAACACTCTTAGGGCTCCTAGGAACCTATCTATAAAACATAGTGTAGAATACTCTTAGGGCTCCTAGGAACCTATCTATAAAACATAGTGTAGAATACTCTTAGGGCTCCTAGGAACCTATCTATAAAACATAGTGTAGACTACTCTTAGGGCTCCTGGGAACCTGTCTATAAAACATAGTGTAGAATACTCTTAGGGCTCCTAGGAACCTATCTATAAAACATAGTGTAGAATACTCTTAGGGCTCCTAGGAACCTATCTATAAAACATAGTGTAGAATACTCATAGGGCTCCTGGGAATCTATAAAACATAGTGTAGAACACTCTTAGGGCTCCTAGGAACCTATCTATAAAACACAGTGTAGAATACTCTTAGGGCTCCTAGGAACCTATCTATAAAACATAGTGTAGAACACTGTCAGGGCTCCTAGGAACCTATCTATAAAACATAGTGTAGAATACTCTTAGGACTCCTAGGAACCTATCTATAAAACATAGTGTAGAACATTTGTAGGCTCCTAGGAACCTATGTAATTTCTAGCTCTCTAACGCAAACACAGCTGAAGTTATGTCAAAGTGAAAAATGACATTACTATACTCTGGGGTCTCTTCGTATCTCAGTCTATAATAGATGGAGGCCCAGGGAAGGTGACAAAAATAAAGAAGAACATTCAGACTCACCTTCCCTTACCTCTTTTGGGCCTCCTTGCGGTGTCTGGCACTTTCCTTGTGATGCCCAGCGTTCTTCTGTAATGTCATCGGCCGGGTTCAGCGCTGAGGCCTGTGATTGAGCCACCAGCGGTCAATCGCCACCCCTTATACTCCTGGGTCTGCAGAGACCCCAGAGTATAAAGAGACAGCCATTTTAATTCGCCTGAGACGAATCTCCATTTGTTTCATAAAGAAACTAACTATTCTAAAATTTGGGACAAACCTGACTCGTTACAAGCCGATTTGCCTATCTCTAATCACAACCTGTGGACCTTGGGGGGTCTGACTTTATGGAGAATGTGATTTGGTCCCTCAAGTGAAAACACTACGTCATAGTACCTGGTGGATATAATGATGTACATTAGAAGATGCAATTCTACGCAGAGTGTTGCAAGCAATTATGTCTATTAATCTGATTGGTGGGGGCTCCAACTGCTGGACCTCAATTTGTGATGTCACGATGGTCATACAGTGGGGAAATAAAAGTATTTAGTCAGCCACCAATTGTGCAAGTTCTCCCACTTAAAAAAATGAGGCCGGCCTGTAATTGTCATCATAGGTAGACCTCAACTATGAGAGACAAAATGAGAAAACAAATCCAGAAAATCACATTGTCTCATTTATAAAGAATTTATTTGCAAATTATGGTGGAAAATAAGTATTTGGTCAATAACAAAAGTTCATCTCAATACTTTGTTCTATCTCCTTTGTTGGCAATGACAGAGGTCAAACGTTTTCTGTAAGTCTTCACAAGGTTGGCACACACTGTTGCCGGTATGTTGGCCCATTCCTCCATGCAGATCTCCTCTAGAGCAGGGATGTTTTGGGGCTGTCGCTGGGCAACACGGACTTTCAACTCCCTCCAAAGGTTTTCTATGGGGTTGAGATCTGGAGACTGGCTAGGCCACTCCAGGACCTTGAAATGCTTCTTACGAAGCCGCTCCTTCGTTGTCCTGGCGGTGTGCTTGGGATCATTGTCATGCTGAAAGACCCAGCCACGTTTCATCTTCAATGCCCTTGCTGATGGAAGGAGGTTTGCACTCAAAATCTCACGATACATGGCCCCATTCATTCTTTCATGTACACGGATCAGTCGTCCTGGTCCCTTTGCAGAGAAACAGCCCCAAAGCATGATGTTGCCCCCCATGCTTCACAGTAGGTATGGTGTTCTTTGGATGCAACTCAGCATTCACTCTCCTCCAAACACGACAAGTTGTGTTTCTACCAAACAGTTCTACTTTGTATCCTCCTATGTATAGTACTGTCCTCCTATGTATAGTACTGCCCTCCTATATATACTACTGTCCTCCTATGTATAGTACTGTCCTCCTATGTATAGTACTGTCCTCCTATGTATAGTACTGCCCTCCTATGTATAGTATTGTCCTCCTATGTATAGCACTGTCCTCCTATGTATAGTACTGTCCTCCTATGTATAGTACTGCCCTCCTATGTATACTACTGTCCTCCTATGTATAGTACTGTCCTCCTATGTATAGTACTGTCCTCCTATGTATAGTACTGTCCTCCTATGTATAGTACTGCCCTCCTATGTACAGTACTCTCCTCCTATGTATAGTACTGTCCTCCTATGTATAGTACTGTCCTCCTATGTATAGTACTGTCCTCCTATGTATAGTACTGTCCTCCTATGTATAGTACTGCCCTCCTATGTATAGTATTGTCCTCCTATGTATAGTACTGTCCTCCTATGTATAGTACTGTCCTCCTATGTATAGTACTGTCCTCCTATATATAGTACTGTCCTCCTATGTATAGTACTGACCTCCTATGTATAGTATTGTCCTCCTATGTATAGTACTGTCCTCCTATGTATAGTATTGTCCTCCTATGTATAGCACTGTCCTCCTATGTATAGTACTGCCCTCCTATATATACTACTGTCCTCCTATGTATATTATTGTCCTCCTATGTATAGTACTGTCCTCCTATGTATAGTATTGTCCTCCTATGTATAGTACTGTCCTCCTATGTATAGTATTGTCCTCCTATGTATAGTACTGTCCTCCTATGTATAGTATTGTCCTCCTATGTATAGTACTGTCCTCCTATGTATAGTATTGTCCTCCTATGTATAGTACTGTCCTCCTATGTATAGCACTGTCCTCCTATGTATAGTACTGACCTCCTATGTATAGTACTGTCCTCCTATGTACAGCACTGTCCTCCTATGTACAGCACTGTCCTCCTATGTATACTACTGTCCTCCTATGTATAGTACTGTCCTCCTATGTATAGTACTGCCCTCCTATGTATACTACTGTCCTCCTATGTATAGTACTGTCCTCCTATGTATAGTACTGTCCTCCTATGTATAGCACTGTCCTCCTATGTATAGTACTGTCCTCCTATGTATAGTACTGTCCTCCTATGTATAGTACTGTATTCCTATGTATAGTACTGTCTTCCTATGTATAGTACTGCCCTCCTATGTATAGCACTGTCCTCCTATGTATAGCACTGTCCTCCTATGTATAGCACTGTCCTCCTATGTACAGCACTGTCCTCCTATGTACAGCACTGTCCTCCTATGTATAGCACTGTCCTCCTATGTACAGCACTGTCCTCCTATGTACAGCACTGTCTTCCTATGTATAGTACTGCCCTCCTATGTATAGTACTGTCCTCCTATGTATAGCACTGTCCTCCTATGTACAGCACTGTCCTCCTTTGTACAGCACTGTCCTCCTATGTACAGCACTGTCCTCCTATGTACAGCACTGTCCTCCTATGTACAGCACTGTCCTCCTATGTACAGCACTGTCCTCCTATGTATAGTACTGTCCTCCTATGTATAGCACTGTCCTCCTATGTATAGCACTGTCCTCCTATGTACAGCACTGTCCTCCTATGTACAGCACTGTCCTCCTATGTATAGCACTGTCCTCCTATGTACAGCACTGTCCTCCTATGTACAGCACTGTCCTCCTATGTATATAGCATTTTTCCACACCTGCACAAAAATTTTACAGAACTTTCCTAGACTTATTTAAAAATAAGGAAATATGAAGAACTGTAGGAATGGGGAATTAGAAAGTTATGTGACAGGGTTGTTTAGTTTAGAAATCTAATTTCCATACATCCAATTAGACAATTCTGTGTTAATAGGGGAAAGGTCGTCCTCTGTGCAGTAGATCTCAGCTTAAAGGGTTCTATCTCCTTTATATGGCTCAAGTCTCTGTCTAAAGATACAAGGCATGTTATCTATATTCAGAGGTTAGAGGTATGTACGATCCAATATTTAAAGGGGTTATCCAGTTTCTACTATTGATGGCCTATCATTAGGATTGGCCAATAATATTAGATCTGCAGGGGTACAACAGCTGAGACCCCTACAGATCAGCAGTACAGCTGTACCGAGATTGCGGCTCACAGTATTTACATTGTAGGAGCTGCGCTGCTCACTTGCTGTACAAATGGTAGCGGCGGGTATACGATAATAATAATCATAGTACTAATACCAATAATAACACTGCCACTACTACTCTGGCTACTACTAATAATAATACCAATATTAATAATAATAATAATAATAATAATAATAATAATAATTGATATGTTAAAGGGGTTGACCAGGCAGACCTCATTACATTGGTCTCTCAATATTGGTCTGAAAGTGGACAACCCCTTTAATAATAATATTAATAATAAAAATAATAATAATAATAATAATAATAATAATACATCTTTACTCTTTTTTCTTTGAATCTTCCCTCACTCCTTACTTTCTCTGGGATCACCATAAAATTAACATAGAGGACGAAATTCTATCACTACAACCATGATATATAGCAGGGGTAGGCAACCTTCTTTGTTCGGCGTGCCGATTTTAATAAAAAAATCAAAGATGAGGTACTCGGAGTGACGGTCAATAATTGTAAGTCTGACGACCCCTAAACTAAAGTCATATACCACAAACCATAACACAGAAGTGCTGCCATCAGATGCTTTAGGACACATGCACTTACTGCTATTTCCTGGGACGCTCCTGTACTTTCCGATTAGAAGCAATGAAAGTCCATGTGCAGCCCCCAATTACTGGTAAATGTAACTGTCCAGGAGCACCGTATGGCGGCATCCTTATGGTGAATACACACTATGTATCTGGATGCAGCTATATTTTTAGGCCACTGGAACTTTTACTTCAACGTAAAACTGCGTTCACATGGTGCGTTTTTGCACAAAAAAAAAAATGCCTGTGTTTTCTGTCCAAAAACACATCCTTAATACAGAAAACACACCGTTATACAGAATAATGTCCCACAGCACCCCTGCACACGGTATTATGTCCCATAGCGGTCCCTACACACGGTATTATGTCCCATAGCGGTCCCTGCACATGGTATTATGTCCCATAGCGGCCCCTTCACATGGTATTATATCCCATAGCAGAACCTTCACACGGTATTATATCCTATAGAGGCCCCTGCACACGGTATTATGTCCCATACTGGCCCCTGCACACAGTATAATATTCCAACTTTTATAATATTCCAATTGTCAGCACTCACTAGCTATTATTATACTGTGGGGTCTCTTCAGACCCCAGAGTATAATAAGTGCAGGGCCAAGAGAGATGACAAACATAAAAAATAATGTTCCTCACCTTGTTTCCTGCACTCCGCAGCCGCTCTGTTCTCTTCAGCGCTTCTGCCTGTAGTCAGAGACCGCTGATTGGGTCTCTGGGGTCACGTCGCGTCATTATGTGTAATGATGCCGGACGTGACCCCCGAGGCCCTGTCAGCTGTCAGAAGCGCCTGCAGATCGCACAGCCGCCGCGTAGCGCAGGGAACAAGGTGAGAAACATTGTTTTATTATGTTTCATCACTTCTCCTGAGTCTCCAATTATTATACTCGGGGGTCTGAAGAGACCCCCACATTATAATAATAGCAGTTTCATTTTTGGTCCGATCGAAACTGCTGGGTGAGGACTCCACTGCCACTCCAGGGAAATAAGCCGTGCATGCCACTCTTGGCACGCGTTTTGGGGGTTGCCGACCCCTGCTCTATAGATAAGACATTACCTGGACGAGCTCCCATTCCATGGAACTCAAAGCACTCCTCCTGGTCACCAACGCAGGGAAGGGGCTCATACTTGTCACATTCGTAGCTATCCTCCACACTACATGACTTGCAGGAAAGTCCATTTTTTGTCAAATTTAGAGGTGGAACTAGATTAATATGAAATGAGAGAACATTGTAAATATAAATCACTAATAGAGTATCCCCTGCAAAGCCAATTATAGCCATCAAATATGTACAAAACTAACAATAATCACAATTATAGACATAAACATATATCAAATAACCCTTTAGTGACATGCGCTGTACTATTACACGCTAGGTCTCTGCTGATTTACAAGGAGTGCCTGTGATCAAAGATGCCTTCTGAATGTTCCCGGGCTTGCCATAGTAATATGATTATTGAAGTGTGCCTGTGGCTGGCCTCAATATTTAAATAGTGATTTTCCCATAGACTGCCATACTACTGTACAATCAATGCCTGGAAGGGGTTAAAAATGTATACTATATATATATATATATATATATATATATTTATACACAGGTGGACAAAATTGTTGGTACCCCTCCCTCGTTTAATGAAATAAAAACCCATAATGGTCACAGAAATAACTTGAATCTGACAAAACTGGAATTTGCCAAACTACATGTTGACAAGCCACAAAGCTTCTGGGAGAATGTCCTATGGACAGATGAGACAAAAATTGAAATTTTTGGCAAGGCACATCAGCTTTATGTTCACAGGCAGAAAAATGAAGCATATCAGTTAGGGTCTTGCCAGATGTAGCAATACCTTACACTACTGCAGGGGTCTGGGAGGAAGGACAGAGACAAGTGAGCCCTAATCTCACCCCAGTCACTGTCCCTTCCTATTGCCTCAGTTACCCTAAACGGTAAAAGGATAACCAGAAGACGAGCCCTATACTGGGTAAGTGACAACACAGAACACAGAAAACAAACGACAAAAAGAGAGGTCAGAAAGCCAAGGGTTCAGTAACAGACGAGCAATGCAGTACAGAATCGAAATCCAAGAGAATAGTCACAAGGCAAGCCAGAGGTCAGAGAATCAGGTAACAAAGCAGCAAGAGATATAACAAAGAGAGCAGGCAAAGACAGTGCAATAACCGGCCACCATGTGAGGGCTGACAACCTGTTTATAGAAAGTCTGGGCAAGCCCCAGACTGGATTGGTAGACAGGCTGTCAATCACACAGGCAAGGCTGAGATTAACTATTAGTGGAACAGAGAAAACCAAGGTGAAGGAAACGGGTGGGGATGAAAATCAATTACGTTGTCTAGGACCATGTTCAGACTGAGCAACAAGAAACCTACGCAAGGAACCAAACTGAACACGCCTCCTTCACCGCAGCGTGCGAGCGGAGGGTGGTGCAGAGACCCGAACAGGCAGAGACGTTACAATATCTTGAAAAGAACACTGTCCCTACTGTGACACATGGAGGAGGCTCTGTTATGTTCTGGGGCTGCTTTGCTGCATCTGGCACAGGGTGTCTTGAATCTGTGCAGGGTACAATAAAATCTCAAGACTATCAAGGGATTCTAGAGAGAAATGTGCTGCCCAGTGTCAGAAAGCTTGGTCACAGTCGCAGGTCATGGGTCTTGAAACAGGATAATGACCCAAAACACACAGCTAAAAACACCCAAGAATGGCTAAGAGGAAAACATTGGACTATTCTGAAGTGGCCTTCTATGAGCCCTGACCTAAATCCTATTGAGCATCTTTGGAAGCAGCTGAAACATGCCGTCTGGAAAAGGCACCCTTCACACCCGAGACAACTGGAGCAGTTTGCTCATGAGGAGTGGCCAAAATACCTGCTGAGATGTGCAGAAGTCTCATTGACAGTTACAGGAATCGTTTGATTGCAGGGATTGTCTCAAAAGGTTGTGCAACTAAATATTAAGTTAAGGGAACCCTCATTTCTGTCCAGGCCTGTTTCATGAGTTTTCTTTTTTTTTTTAAATTCTGTTGAAGCCTGGTTGGAAAGCAATGTCTGACTATCATTTGTTCATTTTCGTAGAATTTTTATATATTATTACTTTTGTCAGATTCAAGTTATTTCTGTGACCATTGTTTCATTAAACGAGGGAGGGGGACCAACAATTTTATCCATGTGTGTGTCTGTGTATATATATACAGTGCCTTGCGAAAGTATTCAGCCCCCTTGAACTTTTCAACCTTTTGCCACATTTCAGGCTTCAAACATAAGGATATAAAATTTTAATTTTTTGGTGAAGAATCAACAACAAGTGGGACACAATCGTGAAGTGGAACGAAATTTATTGGATATTTTAAACTTTTGTAAAAAAAATAAAAACTGAAAAGTGGGGCGTACCAAATTATTCGGCCCCCTTAAGTTAATACTTTGTAGCGCCACCTTTTGCTGCGATTACAGATACAAGTCGCTCGGGGTTGTCTCTATCGGTTTTGCACATGGAGAGACTGAAATTCTTGCCCATTCTTCCTTGGAAAATAGCTGGAGCTCAGTGAGGTTGGATGGAGAGCGTTTGTGAACAGCAGTTTTCAGCTCTTTCCACAGATTCTCGATTGGATTCAGGTCTGGACTTTGACTTGGCCATTCTAACACCTGGATACGTTTATTTGTGAACCATTCCATTGTAGATTTGGCTTTATGTTTGGGATCATTGTCTTGTTGGAAGATAAATCTCCGTCCCAGTCTCAGGTCTTTTGCAGACTCCAACAGGTTTTCTTCCAGAATGGTCCTGTATTTGGCTCCATCCATCTTCCCATCAATTTTAACCATCTTCCCTGTCCCTGCTGAAGAAAAGCAGGCCCAAACCATGATGCTGCCCCCACCATGTGTGACAGTGGGGATGGTGTGTTCAGGGGGATGAGCTGTGTTGCTTTTACGCCAAACATATTGTTTTGCATTGTGGCCAAAAAGTTGGATTTTGGTTTCATCTGACCAGAGCACCTTCTTCCACATGTTTGGTGTCTCCCAGGTAACTTTTTATGGATCTCTTTGAGAAATGGCTTTCTTCTTGCCACTCTTCCATAAAGGCCTGATTTGTGCAGTGTACGACTGATTGTTGTCCTATGGACAGACTCTCCCACCTCAGCTGTAGATCTCTGCAGTTCATCCAGAGTGATCATGGGCCTCTTGGCTGCATCTCTGATCAGTCTTCTCCTTGTTTGAGATGAAAGTTTAGAGGGACGGCCGGGTCTTGGTAGATTTGCAGTGGTCTGATACTCCTTCCATTTCAATATGATCGCTTGCACAGTGCTCCTTGGGATGTTTAAAGTTTGGGAATCTTTTTGTATCCAAATCCGGCTTTAAACTTCTCCACAACAGTATCACGGACCTGCCTGGTGTGTTCCTTGGTCTTCATGATGCTCTCTGCGCTTTAAACAGAACCCTGAGACTATCACAGAGCAGGTGCATTTATACGGAGACTTGATTACACACAGGTGGATTATATTTATCATCATCAGTCATTTAGGACAACATTGGATCATTCAGAGATCCTCACTGAACTTCTGGAGTGAGTTTGCTGCACTGAAAGTAAAGGGGCCGAATAATATTGCACGCCCCACTTTTAAGTTTTTTATTTTTTACAAAAGTTTAAAATAACCAATAAATTTCGTTCCACTTCACAATTGTGTCCCACTTGTTGATTCTTCACCCAAAAATTTTAATTTTATATCTTTATGTTTGAAGCCTGAAATGTGGCAAAAGGTTGAAAAATTCAAGGGGGCCGAATACTTTCGCAAGGCACTGTATATATATATATATATATATATATATAGTGTTCTCTATGAAAGAATACATCTGAATAAGGGAACCTCAACCACAAAATGGACACAAATAGGACCAGCCCTGAGTTTTCTTGCGCGGCTCACGACCCCTACACGGATCCATGAAAATGGTTGTGTGCATTGGGTTATAGAAATGAATGGGTCCATGTGCTATCTGATAACAAAACATATAGCATATGGGCACAAATATGGCCATGTGTATGAGGCCCTACATAAGTATTCCATACTATTCCCTTACATATCTACTTATATTGCCCTGTCTTCTGCCAATTTAACCCGTCTATAACATGGGGCTACTTTTAGATTTTTTTTTTCCAGGGCTATTTTAAGTTCCCAATCCACCTCTGCTCACACATACTGTATATACATTCCAGTTCTATACATGTTACACACATATATACACACATACTACATGATCTGTATACATAGTCCATACAGATATATAGACACTTTTGCTTACTTTTCCTGCAGATGTTGGTGTAGCTGACACTTGGGGGTAGTAGTAGAGGGAATCAGCAGCTGGGGAAAAAGAAAAGAGGACCAAAAAGAGCAGCTGGGAAGCAGAAGAAAGGAGAGGGCATCTACAGCAGAGGACAGAAGAGGGCAGCTAGGGAGCATAGGGCATGAGAGGGCAGCTGCAGCAGAGGACAGGAGAGGGCAGCAGAGAAAAGGAGAGGGCAACTGCAGCAGAGGACAGGAGAGGGCAGCTGGGGAGCAGAGAAAAGGAGAGGTCAACTGCAGCAGAGGACAGGAGAGGGCAGCTGGAGAGCAGAGAAAAGGAGAGGGCAACTGCAGCAGAGGACAGGAGAGGGCAGCTGGAGAGCAGAGAAAAGGAGAGGGCAGCTGCAGCAGAGGGAAGAGGGCAGCTTGGGAGCAGAGGACAGGAGAAAGCAGCTGCAGCGGAGGGCAGAAGACAGAAGATGGCAGCTGGAGCAGAGGACAGGAGAGGGCAGCTGCAGCAGAGGGAAGAGGGCAGCTTGGGAGCAGAGGACAGGAAAAAGCAGCTGCAGCAGAGGGCAGAAGACAGAAGATGGCAGCTGGAGCAGAGGACAGCTGCAGCAGACAGTAGAGGACAGAAGAGGGGAATTAGGTAGAAGAGGACATGAGAGGGCAGCTGCAGCAGAAGGTAGAGGACAGAAGAGGGCAGCTGGGTAGCAGAGGACAGGAGAGGGAAGCTGCAGCAGAGGGCAGAAGACAGAAGAGGGCAGCTGGAGCAGAGGACAGGAGAGGACAGCTGCAGCAGACAGTAAAGGACAGAAGAGGGCAATTGGGTAGCAGAGGACAGGAGAGGGCAGCTGCAGCAGAAGGCAGAGGACAGGAGAGGGCAGCTGGGGACAAAGGAAATAAAATGGAAATTTGAGGATAGAAGCAAAGAGTGAACAGCTAAGCAGAAGGGAGAAGAGGACAGGAAATATCAGCAGCTGTGGCAGGAGGCAGGGTACAGAAGACCCTTAAATTCTCTTCCTGTACTGCTCTCCTATAGCACTTCCTCTATCTTGACCACCTCTCCCTCCTGTCAGACCTGACTACATAGCTGCCTCTGCATAATGTTACAACAATGTGGGGGAGGGAGACATGATTGGTAGGGGGAGATCTGACTATTTCATATTTCATATACAGTCACCCTGTTCTTTAGAATGTCCATGGCAGTTGGTTACCCCTCTGACCCTCTACAGCATTGTAATGGAGAGGGGTGGGTCTCCCAGAGGATACTCTGGAGGGCCAGTTCAACACTGGGTGGGCTCTTGGTTAAAAAAGTCATAGTGGGGCTCCTGTTTACTCCTCGTTCAGTGTGGCTGGTATACAGGATGTTTATACACATTGGTCCCCCAAGTCCTAGTCATGGATACAATAT
The DNA here is from genome assembly GCA_947044405.1 of Leptodactylus fallax. Lineage (NCBI taxonomy): Eukaryota > Metazoa > Chordata > Amphibia > Anura > Leptodactylidae > Leptodactylus > Leptodactylus fallax. The sequence continues at coordinate 1,005,102 of CAMRHE010000413.1, forward strand.
ATCTAACCATAAAGAATATACATGTAAAATATTCATGGAATTTTACTGACAAACTGTGCCCATAATACAGATGTTACTTACTTCTGATTTTTTCTGAATTACAGTCATCTGAACAACAGCATTTGAAGATATTTAGAAGCTGGAAACGTGTTGAAGTCACATATATAGGGCCCTTGCACAACAAGGTTAAGTTATTACAGCCCCTGCTGGCTGTAGGTATCCAATGTCCATCTGGAAGAAGAAAGAACACGGGAATGTTATCGGTCTGACCATGTTGTTTCATGTGTATTCTGTTTGTGAGGCGTACACATATGGGATCATTAATATATTCCATAGCAGTAGAGGATGTGGGAGGCAGTGACTAGAAATAAGCAAACCAGTTCAGAGAAAATCGGGTTCTGGACAAGTTCTCGAACATATTTTCACTTTACTTTTTGCGATTTGATTCACAGTGCCTGGCTAAAATGGTGGCCACCATGTGAAAGTATGGAGAAAGCAGAAAATATGAATAGAACAGAGGTCACGGATAGTGCATAGGCAGTATAAAGTCTATATAAGTCCAGGTAATAAAAAAAAAGGTGGCGTCCATATTATGGGGAGAGATTAGAGAGATAAGAAATAATACACAGAAAATACAGTGTGACAATTCTGGGGAAATGTAATGTTAAGACTGAAGAAAAAGACTGTGATTTAGTTCAAATAAGTAATTTTTGTGCAAAACATAAAAACTTATATAAACTTGGTATCACCATAATTGTATCAATTGGCAGAATAAAGGTAACATGTCATTTATGATGCCCAGTGAACTATGCAGAAAACAAAAAAAGCGATGATGAATCCGACTTTTATTGTACCATCCTGCTAAGAAAGAGTTAATACAATTTGATTAATAAGCTAAATGTCTCCCCTGCGGATAGGTCATCAGTATGAAATCTCCCTTTCGGGCTGGAAAATCCCTTTAAGTTATGAGCATAGTTAAGATGTCTTTATATCCAACTTACCTACTATGCTGTATTCAATAGCCTGTGAGCAAAACTGATCTTCATGTTCACACTCGACAGATTCTCCTTTGCAGTCTTCTTTACCGACAGCCTTACACTGATGGCACCTCATGGCAAAACCTAAAATTAAATATGATTAAAATACAGACATATACCCCTAAATACGCAGTGGTAGCAGATGATAAGATGAATCAAGAATCTATTGAGGGGCCCTAACTTAAGAGCCCCCTTCCCTATACCATAAGTGACCATAAGGGATGTGACCCTGTGAACTGAAACTCTCTACAGGCAACAAGACAGACTCTGAGGACTTGGAAATCTGACTTTCTGCAAGGCATGAGGTGACCAAACATGTACCCATAACTACTGTACTTCTACTACACCGGTAATACACGGAGTACATAATGGAAACTGAAGAACCCAAAATTTGACAAATAACCACCTATCAAAAGTCATTGAAAAGTGAAATATAATATTATCATTCTATCTTACCTATAGTGATCTCTCCCATGACAATGACGAAGAAGACCAAAAAGTACTTCATGGCTGAAGAACCTGAAGTTCAAGTCAAAGGCAGATTGTCAGAGACGTCTTCAATCCTGGTGCAGTTATCTGTGCTTGGGTCAGAGGAGAGACTTTTATAGTAGTAGCATCATATGACACGATGTATCAAGATGACGGCATGTTATTACTTTTGGCAGGACTTAATAGCAAAACAAACATCTACCTGGCATACCTGTAATAACTGAAAGTCAACTATACTTGGACAATTGTGAGGAGCATCCAAGATTGTCTGTACATTTGTATGTACTGAGATACACACGTGGACAAAATTGTTGGTCCCCTCGTTTAATGAAAGAAAAACCCACAATGGTCACAGAAATAACTTGAATCTGACAAAAGTAATAATATATAAAAATTCTATGAAAATTAACAAATGAAAGTCAGACATTGCTTTCCAACCAGGCTTCAACAGAATTTTTAAAAAAAAGGAAACTCATGAAACAGGCCTGGACAGAAATGATGGTTCCCTTAACTTAATATTTAGTTGCAGAACCTTTTGAGGCAATCCCTGCAATCAAATGATTCCTGTAACTGTCAATGAGACTTCTGCACCTCTCAGCAGGTATTTTGGCCACTCCTCATGAGCAAACTGCTCCAGTTGTCTCAGGTGTGAAGGGTGCCTTTTCCAGACGGCATGTTTCAGCTCCTTCCAAAGATGCTCCATAGGATTTAGGTCAGGGCTCATAGAAGGCCACTTCAGAATAGTCCAATGTTTCCCTCTTAGCCATTCTTGGGTGTTTTTAGCTGTGTGTTTTGGGTCATTATCCTGTTTCAAGACCCATGACCTGCGACTGAGACCAAGCTTTCTGACACTGGGCAGCACATTTCTCTCTAGAATCCCTTGATAGTCTTGAGATTTCATTGTACCCTGCACAGATTCAAGACACCCTGTGCCAGATGCAGCAAAGCAGCCCCAGAACATAACAGAGCCTCCTCCATGTTTCACAGTAGGGACAGTGTTCTTTTCAAGATATGCTTCATTTTTTTCCATCTGTGAACATAGAGCTGATGTGCCGTGCCAAAAATATTGATTTTTGTCTCATCTGTCCATAGGACATTCTCCCAGAAGCTTTGTGGCTTGTCAACATGTAGTTTGGCAAATTCCAGTCTGGCTTTTTTATGATTTGTTTTCAACAATGGTGTCCTCCTTGGTCATCTCCCATGAAGTCCACTTTGGCTCAAACAATGACGGATGGTGCGATCTGACACTGATGTTCCTTGAGCTTGAAGTTCACCTTTAATCTCATTAGAAGTTTTTCTGGGCTCTTTTGTTACCATTCGTTTTATCCTTCTCTTTGATTTGTCATCCGTTTTCCTCCTGCGGCCACATCCAGGGAGGTTGGCTACAGTCCCATGGAGCTTAAATTTCTGAATAATATGTGCAACTGTGGTCACAGGAACATCAAGCTGCTTGGAGATGGTCTTATAACCTTTACCTTTAACATGCTTGTCTATAATTTTCTTTCTAAGCTCCTGAGACAACTCTTTCCTTCGCTTCCTCTGGTCCATGTTGAGTGCGGTACTCACCATGTCACCAAACAGCACAGCGAGTATCTGTAGCCCTATATACAGGCCACGGACTGAGTACAGGATTGTAGACACCGGGGATGCTATTAGTGGACACACCTTGATGTAACATGTCCCTCTGGTCACATTATTTTCACCGGTCCCATCATTTCTGTCCAGGCCTGTTTCATGAGTTTTCTTTTTTTTTTTTTAAATTCTGTTGAAGCCTGGTTGGAAAGCAATTTCTGACTTTCATTTGTTCATTTTCATAGAATTTTTATATATTATTACTTTTGTCAGATTTAAGTTATTTCTGTGACCATTGTGGGTTTTTCTTTCATTAAACGAGGGAGGGGACCAACAATTTTGTCCACGTGTGTATAATCTCTGAAATAGCCATTGGAGATTGTTGAAGACTTGAAGATTTGTCCAAATTTGTGGCCATCATCTCCACTTTGGTCTTCAAGATGATAAAGCCTGACACTTCAGATAAGCTAATACTGCCTGACTTTTAGACAGTCCAAAGATAGAGCAGAGATATTTTTCAGACATATATATTAAGTGTCTAAAGCTGAGAATATGGCGCACATTTAGAGTGACTAGTCTAACTTTACACCGCTTAGTAATTGGCTTAGTTTCCAACAAAATTTTAGCGCATCATTTAGTGGCATTAAGATTAGATTATGGTACATTTTTGTTAGTTTATCTGCCCCACTGATTTTTTGTCAAAATTGCACACCCCTATGTCATATTCCTACATTAATCTTACAATATCTTTAGTGCAACATATACAGTGCCTAGAACTCAACTTGTTATATTTTATCCACATCATACGCTTGGTGCTACACAGAACAACTCTTGGTGGCCACAGATTGTTATGGATTGCTGTGCCCATTTCTGGAGGCCTCAACTACAACTAGACAACACATAGATAAAGACAAGACATAGATAAAGACAAGACATAGATAAACACATGACATAGATTAAGACATGACATAGATATCTCCAGCAGTTTCCATTCATATGAATAGAACGGCGTGAACTGTCTGACCAGCCACGCCATTCAAAACTGGAGAGCAAATCATCCCTGTTCTTGAGATCCCTGGGGATCCCAGCAGTGGAACACCCACTGATAAGCAAGTTACCCCCAATCCTGTGGATAGTGGGTAACCTGCTGTGTTTGGACAGTGCTCCAAAAAGTAGCCCAATTGGGGAAAGATGCCTTTTGTCAGATTCAAGTTATTGCTGTGACCATTGTGGGTTTTTATTTCATTAAACGAGTATATATATATATATATATATATATATATATACAGTATATATGTGTGAAGCTGGTGATAGTAATATCATTAATCATGTAGCATGATGTAAGTGCTAAACAGATCACAATAACTAATAAAAATATAAAAAAAATACTTCAGAAAATATAAAAATCTAGGTTCATGGCAGGGTCTTCATGCGGCGGTCATGGCAGGGTAAGGTGCTGCACATCAAAACCACATATGGTTTGCATGGATCCAAGGTAAGAAGAGGTGTAGCACATAGAGACAATGTACTTTACCTGTACTTGCCCAGATTGTCCATGTGGTTTATGGCTCACTACAGCCTTGCAGATTCCATGTTGTAACCCAGCCATATGTAGTCTTAATGGCCTTCAACACATACAGTAAAATGTGAGTCTGTAGGAACATGGCGTCAGTTGTGTCAGTATCAGCCCCAAGCTCATGCATGGAGATGGAACATCTGAAGGATTTGGCAGCCCTAGGCAATGACCGTCTCTTCTACAGAAGCCAATAACAAGATGGCGTTGACTGCTTTGTAGCCAGAGGACTAACATGCAGTTCGAAAAAATCTTATTTGTCACTAGACCTATATAAACATCAGCTAAGTGAGTGCGGGAGCTTAGAAGGGTGCATTTGTCTAAGGTGTGCAGTGTGACTTGAGATCAGTGACAGGGACTTCAGAAGAAACTGTTATTTGCTCTTTGATGTTTGGTGATAGCTTGTATTTACATAGCTTCACAAAACTCCATAATTGGCAATGCTACGCGGTGTACCATGTGTGCCCTTCAACAACCATTTGAGTAGGAATACTGCTGTGTGGGGTGTATGAACGTTGTCCCTCAAGAAGCCCAGATTATGGACCTACAGTAAATGAGCAACTTTCCACACTGTGTACAACATGGAGAGGAATTTACTTCTACATGGGGCAGTTGGATGTGGGGATAGATTAGGGGAGTTCAGGAGGGTGGGGGAAAGTCAATTCAAGGGTAGCACAACATGGATTCAGGGTAGCAAAGCTGTGCCATGACAGGGGAATATCTAGTCAAGTAAGAAGAGGAATGGGAACAGAAGAAAGGCCAGCCAGGGGACTCATTTATTAGGGTAACACATTGGGCAATCTTTCAAAAAGACTTGGGATACCAGACAGGGCATTTCCATCCAGCTGACCAGGTTCAGTATTTTGTGATAGCATTTCAGAATACTGGTTGGGGCTGGTGAAGACCCAGCAGTCATGGTGCACATTGAAACCAGTCATAAAGATAGTGGAAGCTAGATGGTTGTCAAACATTATTTTAGAGATTAGGACCATAAACTCAGGGCAAGGATCTCAAATGTATTATTTTCTGAAATATCACCTGAATCATGGTCCAAATGGAGTCCATTGTGACTAATATGGACATTTGTGAAGCTAAGTAAATACAAGCTATCACCAAACAACTATGAGCCAATAACGGTTTCTTCTGAAGTCCCTGAGTTTTATGTCACTGATATCAAGTCACATTGAAGACACTGCACACCTTAGACGAATGCACCCTTCTAAGCTCCCGCACTCACTTAGCTGATGTTTATATAGATCTAGTGCCAAATAAGATCTTTTTGAACTGCATGTTAGTCCTCTGGCTACAAAGCAGTCAACGCCATCTTGTTATTGGCTTCTGTAGAAGAGATGGTCATTGCCTAGGGCTGCCGAATCCTTCAGATGTTCCATCTCCATAAATGAGCTTGAGGCCGATATTGACACAACTGACGCCATGTTCCTACAGATTCACATTTTACTGTATGTGTTGAAGGTCTTCAAGACTACATATGACTCGATTGCAATATGGCATCTGCAGGTTCACATTAATAGGTCCACAATAATCCTCCGCTAATCTACAACACTCTTTACTAGACCATTAGAAGATCCATTTATAATCTGGAGTTACCACATAGATTTAAAGGGGGTTTCTGACCCAAAATCATTTATTCATTCTGGTGACCTAGCCACATAATAGTCATCACTATGTGATTTGTCATGGTCCGACACCTGGACCCCACACAGACCAGCTGTTGCAGCACTGCTCCTATTCATCCCCATCTGCATAATGGATCTTCCAGAGAAATGCAGCGCCGGTCCATTTATTTGTATAGGAGCAGCGCCGCAAGCACTTCCCGACCACTATCAGCTTCCAGCACCTGCAGGGCACTTATGGGAACTCTGTAACTCACTGTCCTCTTCTGTTTCCATAATCCTCATTCATTTCTATGTGAGAACTACTGTGTCCGTACAGCCTGAGCATAGGTGAAAGTCTTCTCAGCTAGGTCTGGCCAGGTAAGTACTAGGGCACAGAGGCTCAGAGGTTCATTGTAGAGATAGGTGCGGGTCCCAGACATTTATGGCATATCCTGTATAATATAAGTGGATTTCTTGGAAAGTCACTTTTAGCCATCCAGGCAACCACGTACAAACAAAAATCATGAAGATTCAAGAAGACTGAATCATGTGATGTGGTAAGAAAACCTAAAATGTAGTGTATTTAACCAATTCAGTACCGGCCATATTCCCTGGTTCAGGACCGGACAGTTTTTTTTTTTCTTTTTTTTTTTGGTACATGCAGTTTTAAAGGCTATAGCATTTTTTTTTTCTTTTGGTTTATTTAAAATAGAGTTTTATTTTTAGACTTTTATTTTTCTATGTTTTTTCTTCATTTTAATATCCTAGAAAATGTAAACGAAAAAGAAGGGGAAATTGTTACTTTTCACATTTTCAGTGTATTTTATTTATTTATTTATTTAATAGCACAAAGTGACTAGAACCTGTGACGGCGGCATCGTATGGCAGGGGGAAAGATTTTCACTTTATTTTTTATTTTTTTTTTGTTTTCTTTACATATCGCCACCCCCCCCCCACCCAATATGGCCATTTTATCTTTATATATTTTTTTAATGATCCATACAGCCCCAGTTAGAGGCAGAATACAGGCCCCTATGCTGCACACCAGAGCTGATCTGGAGTTTATTTTTGTTTTTACTTTTCTGTTTACTTTTACATTGTGTCCCCGTAAGGTCATGATAGACCTTTGGGGGGCATTTTAACAGTATTTTTTTGGTGGGATGGGGCTGTTACATTAGCCGCAGTTACAGGAGGAATGCTGATGTTAACACTTTTTTTTCATTAGATATGTTTTGTTTTTACCAAGCTTTTTCCTTCCCTGCATATGGATGATATATAGAGAAATATTTCTATATGCCAGTACATTATATGCTTAGAAAATACATATTTAACCACTTCCAGACGGCCCATTGGGTTTTTACGTCAGGATAGTGGCTTCAGCAGCTGCACACAATTGTAAAAGGACAAAACTGTCCACAGGCGAAAATTTCTTTCAGGCATGGATCCGTGAGGATTGTCAAACACCTTCAGCTGATTCCAGCAAGTAAAGCTGCCGCTGTCTCCGTTTCATGTTCCATTTACTGTTGATGCCGTTACATCATCTCTTGTTGCCCGATCCATGACATTATTCCATACTGTACCACCACTGCCGCCACTCATGTCCTACAGCTTGGTCCATCACATTTTACTATACCATGCTGTTGGTGCCACAATGTTGACATTAAAAAAAATTATATTGAACCTTTTGATTTCATATCTGCTCCTATGAAGGGATCATATTTGATGGCTTCATGTTTCAAAAGCCAGTTCTTCTTCATCAATTTTCAACTAGACCCATAGCCATAAACATTTCTCCAAAGTAACAAGCCAGTAGAACTTACAGGTCATCTAAACAGGCAAATTTTTAGATAAAGCCTTGGCTCGAAAAACCTAACCTTAGCGGAAAACGGGAAAACACAGTAGAAGCTTAAACTAAAAAGCATTTTCACAGCATTTTTCCCCGGTTGGTTTATATATTTATTTTTTTCTGTTTTAATCAGTGTGGCCTCAAAGATTTTTCGGGTGCTATCACTCTGACATTATTAGAGAAACGATTTATGTATCATAAAATTGACTTGTAACAGAGAGTAACCCAACGTGTCCAAGGATCTTCTGACGTTGGTGCTTGAGAAGACAAATGATCACCACTTGTAACAGAATTGCCTCTAATGCAATTCCCAAAACTGCAGAAACTGGTAGATAACAGAGAGCAGTAGAACAATCTACCTAAATCTCACTTTGCTTTGATGGGTCCCACACCAAAAAGCTTTTGTCCAAACTTTGTTTCTTCGAGGATTGGATCATTGTATTTAGAGGAATGGACAGTCATATTTAGGTAAGTGATGGGAATGACAGTACAGTATGGAATGTGGTGATGGATCGTGTCGCAGGAGGTGATGTCCGGCTGTTTAGGAGTAGCAGCATCGGCAGTACAGTAAAAGGAACATGATAAAGGGAGATGGTGGCAGATCTATTCTGTGGCATCAGCCGGTGTAGTAAAATCCTCCTGGATCCATGTCTGATTCATTTTGATGAAAGTAATTTTTTCCATGTTTGTGGTGGACAATTTGGTCCTTATAAGTGTTACAACACCAGCGGCAGCACTGAACCCCCTCTCGGCCATTACACTTTAGTCTGGACAACATAAATCTCCCATGGCAAACTGGGTCAGCTCCTTCCACTGCTCTAACCTATTGGCCCAGAATTCCATGGGGTCAGAGTTATCTGCTGGACTAGAGGAGCACTCTAGGTATGACTGTACCTGCTTGTGCAGCCGGGGGTGTCAGTTACCTGTTGTGGGTCTGGTTGGTGCTGCAAAGTGAAAAATTGATGCTTCTTCATGTTCCAGACATTGTGCTGGCCGCTGATGCTGCTTTTCCTCCTGCTATTTGAAACTGTGGCAGTGGCAGAGTTGGTGGAGCGCTGGCTGACTGAGGTGGACTGGGAATGGGCAAAGGACACATGGGCACACTTGCGACTGGCACTTGCAATGGTCTCCTTAAAAGCTGCAGCAAGCTTGGTATTCAGCCTATCCTTATAATATATCAATTTTGCCTCCCTTTGGGAGACAGAGAAGAATTTGCCGATTTTAGCTTTATAGCAAAGATCTAAAAGCATCACGATCCAGTACTCATCCCTGTGCCTCATGCTAATAATACTAATTGTGATGTCATAAGCCTCATAGTGATTTCACAGAACTCCATTTTAATGCTCCACTTTGTTGTGTTGTGATGTCAGAGACCACTAGAGATGAGCGAATTTCTCAAAAGTTCGATTCGGCAGTTCAATTCGAAGTTCCAAAAAAATTTGCTTTGATCCGAATTACTTTGCGGCGAATAAACAGCTATTTCCGGGCTACAGAGAGCCGGGGTGGGCGGCAAAATGGCAGAAGCCCTTGGATGCCGCGGTCATGTCTCTCTCTCTCCAGCACGGACAACTTTTATTCATGTGGAAGGATCTGCTAACAAGCAAAGACACGCCTACCCAATTACATCACTAGAGAACATCATGTAACACAAAGGTCCTTACTAAATATTCATTACCACGAAGCATCAGGAAATCCGGAATCGTGGAGAATCGAAGATTTCCTAAAATTCGGATCGAATTCCACTTCTGCAGAATTGATTTGCTCATCTCTAGAGACCACCATTGTGATGTCAGAATGTCCCATGTCACGGGTCATGTTAATGCAGGAGATCTGAATTTAAGTACTAGAAAAAACAAAAAAAACAAAACGATATCCAATAGTTGAAATTCACTTTAATTCGTTATAGAATTCAGTACCAATATTTATTAGCAGTAGTTAGAGAATTTCTTGATTTGGCTTCTTCATTTTGATACATTATTTGATTAGATTTGATTCTATTTATGGCATAATATCAAGTTTTCCAATCTCTGGATCAGTCAGAGATATTGGTTGAGCATCTGTACAATCAAAAACTGAGAAGTAAAGTACTGGGGCTCGAACCAGCTTTCTTAGGTTCAATCCGCATATTAAGGAGGATATACAGCCTTTGGCTGCGAAAGGGATTATGACGTCATCTGTGAAAAAAAAAAAAAAAAGATATTTGCAGTCAACTACTGTTGAGAATAAAATGAAATGATATAGCAGAGAGTCATGGGGCTGTACTTAACCTTTTACTATTGTGAGAAGGTGACAGGTAAAGTTCTGGAAGGTCGCTATATCTTCCCCAGATTCCTCACTTATGTATGGAAAGTGAGATTACAACACAGATCTGTAACAAAACCTCAGCTGTCAGAAGGTCTTTCTGTAAACCGTTTCCTGTCCTACAGCAGGAAGGAGCCTTTAAGCACAGGTGGGAGCTGGGCCTCAAAAAGGCCTATAAAAGGTTGTCAAGACCTCAGTCCTGGGCAGTTCCTGGGGGAGAGGAGGAGGAGCCGGATTCTGTCCTAAGACTCTGACAACTGGTGAGAGACCAGTGTGAAGTGTTGCCTGTGTGTTGACCGTGTGGCTGAAGCAAGCCACACATATAGATAGGGCCTCTTTGTTTAGTTAGTAGCTCAGATGAGCAGGATTTCTGTTGTCGTTTTGCCCGACCAGTTTAAAACAGGTCTTAAAGAGACAGGCACCTATTTTTCCATTTTTCCTCCACCACCTTATGTCCTGGGTGAAGGTGACAGGAGAGCCAAAAAAGGACGCTGCCACCATGGATGACTTCATTAAATTACTTGGGCAGGCACAGCTGGATGCTAAGAGGCATCAACAGTGTGCCATGGAGTTGGCCTAAAAATGGCAGCAAGAGATGCCCGCCATGTTAATGAAGCAGCTGTCTGTATTGTGTGAGACCTTGGATGCTCAGAAGGTAGGAGAATCTTCTGCTGAGACCCCATTGGTGAAATCCACTGCTTGAGCGGCTGTCCAAAGTTCTCTACAGAAGATGACGTCCACTGACGACATAGAGGCATATCTTAATGTCTTTGAGCGTGTTGCTGAATGAGAAAAGCTGCCAAAAGAACAGTGGGCCGATGTCGTGGTGCCCTTTCTAACCGGGGAACCACAGAAGGCATATTACCTAGGTGAGACAGAAGCCAAAGATTATCCTAAGTTGAGGAGTGAGATCCTGGCCCGTCTTGGAGTAAATATGCATGTGCGAGCCAGAAGGGTACATCACTGGACTTTTTCTGAAAGTCTCCCACCCAGGTCTCAAATGCATGACCTTATCTACCTGGTAAAGAAGTGGCTACAACCTGAAGAGGCCTCCCCTGCACAGATGGTGGAAAGAGTGGTCCTAGACCAGGACACCCGGTCGCTCCCACTTAACATTCAACGCTGGGTTGGCCAAGCAGGTCCTACGACAGTGGACCAGCTAGTATGCCTGGTGGAGAGATATCGAGCCACTGAGGAGCTCCTGCAGACACCCTCCAGACCAGCCACCCCAAGAACTGGTAAGATGATACCAACCGTTAGGGGTGTGAGGAAGGTTGGGATGGAAGGGTGTTCACAAGGTGAACAGGCAGCTGGGACTGTGACCTATAGCCCCAAGACTCAAAATGGGGACCAATCCTGTACCCGATGCTGATGGTGCCATGGGTTAGGTCATGTAGCTGCCCACTGTCCCCTGACGACTGAGCCCATGGACTGCAGCAGTTCCAAGTGGGTATCCCTGTTTGCTCACCCCGCTTGTTCGGCAGAAACTGTGACTGAACGACAGATGTGTACGGTGACTGTAACAGAGCATGCTGTACTGGCTCTCCTGGACTCTGGGAGCCTGGTAACCCTGGTGCACCGTGATCTAGTCGACCCTGCACTGTACAGTGGACAAACTATTGGGGTCTTATGCATACATGGTGAAGCTAGGGAGTATCCTGTTGCAGAGGTCACCATCAAAACTGCCTCTGGCTCCGCCTCTCACAAAGTGGGTGTGGTTAAATCCCTGTTCTATAGTGTGATCATAGGGAAGGATTTTCCTCTGTTATGGGATATGTGGAAAAAGCAGAAGCTACCATGTCCTAAAAATGTTATTATTGGTGATGTCTTGCCTAAGGTTAACCCTGAACCCTTTGATCCTGACAGGGAAACACCAGCTGTAGGGGTGACCCAAGATGGTAGTAATTTTCCCCTGTAAGAATTAGCTGGTGATGATGAAAGTCAGGAGGGGGTTCCCGAGATACCTGAGCTCGAGGTGTCTCGAGGTGTCTGTCTCATGCCAGGGAAAATGTAAAGGTGGTAAACTGTGAACCCCAGTACCCAGGGGCTGACAAGGAGTTCCCCTATATGTCCATGAACCAGGACCTACTGTATAGGGTGAACCAAATACAGGGAAAAATTGTCAAACAATTGGTGGTGCCCCGTCCCTATCAAAGAGCGGTTTTAGATTTGGCACATAAGCATGAGCTGGGAGGACACTTGGATTATGAGAAAACCAAAGTACGCATATTACAGCGTTTCTATTGGCCGGGTGTGGATAGACATGTGCGAGAGTACTGTAGCTCCGGCCCGGTGTGCCAACTAACCACTCCACTGACACACTTCAGGAGCCCTTTAGTACCGCTGCCTATTATAGAGGTCCCCTTTGAACATATAGCCATGGATTTGGTGGGTTCTCTTGTAAAATCCGCACAGGGATATCAGTACATACTAGTGGTATTGGATTATGCTACCCGGTACCCTGAAGCTGTGCCCCTCAGACACACTTCAGCAAAGTTAATTGCAAAGGAGCTTTTTTATATGTTTTCTCAGACAGGCATACCTAAAGAGGGATCAAGAGACCCCATTTATGTCCAAAGTTATGAAGGAAATGTGTAAGCTCCTGGGTATCAAACATCTGAAAACCTCTGTGTATCACCCCCAGACAGACGGCCTGGTTGAGCGGTTTAATAAAACCCATAAGGGAATGTTAAAAAGGATAGTTAGCAAAGATGGCAAGGATTGGGATTGTTTGCTGCCATATCTAATGTTTGCAATTCGAGAGGAAACCCAATTCTTCCCCAGGTTTCTCTCCATTCGAATTAGTGTATGGTAGACACCCACGGGGGCTCTTAGATATTGCTAAAGAAACTTGGGATCAGGAACAAACTCCTTACCGTAGCGTTATTGAGAACATTACTCAGATGGAAGACCGAATTACGGCAGTAATGCCAATTGTGAAAGAGCACATGGAGCAGGCCCAGTTGGCTAAAGGCCGCGTTTTTAACAGGAAGGATAAGCTCCAAACTTTAACCCAGGTGATCGGGAGTTAGTGCTCGTACCCACAGTAGAAAGTAAATTTCTAGCCAAGTGGCAAGGCCCATATGGAATAATTGAAAAAGTGGGTGATGTAAACGACAAGGTTTACCAGCCAGGCAGGAGAAAACCTGAACAGATATATCATGTGAATTTGTTAAAACCCTGGAAAGACAGAGAGTCCTTGTCTGCCATAAGTACCCCTAGAGAGGTTACTGCTAAGGCAGGGGGCGTACTTGGTAAAAACTTGCCTGAGGTACAAATAGCAGAGTCCCTATCTAAAGTACAAGCACAAGAAACAAAAGAATTTGTACAGAGAAATAATGATGTATTTTCTGAGTTACCTGGGCGTACTGATCTGATAGAGCATGACATTGTCACCGAGCCGCAGGTACGAGTCAATCTGAAGCCGTACCGAATACCTGAAGCTCATAGACAGGCCATAACCAAAGAGGTCCATGATATGTTAGCCCTCGGGGTTATTGAAGAGTCTAAGAGCGCTTGGTCAAATCCAATTGTCCTGATTCCCAAACCTGACGGTACAATCAGGTTTTGCAATGACTTTCGTAAATTAAATAAAATGTCCAAGTTTGATGCCTACCCAATGCCAAGAGTAGATGAACTGATCGAAAGGCTGGGAACTACCAGGTATTTCTCTACTCTGGATTTGACAAAAGGGTATTGGCAGGTACCGCTCACAGAGAGTGCTAGAGAAAAAACTGTGTTTGTCACCCCAGATGGTCTGTTTCAGTACGTGACTATGCCTTTTGGGTTACATGGTGCTCCTGCAACCTTCCAGTGACTGATGGACAAAATCCTTAAGCCACATCGCAGGCACACTTCGGCCTACCTTGACGACATTGTCATTTTGAGTCATGATTTGGAAAGTCACTTCCCAAAAGTCCAAGCTGTACTAGATTCTCTTTGGGCAGCCGGGCTAACTGCTAACTCCAAGAAGTGTGCTTTGGGCCTTGAAGATGCCCGGTATTTGGGGTACACAATAGGAAGGGGGATAATAAAACCCCAGGTTAATAAAGTAGAGGCTATCCAGAACTGGCCCCATCCCTTGAGTAAGAAGCAAGTGAGGGCTTTTCTAAGAATTATGGGGTACTATCAGAGGTTTATACCCAATTTTGCCTCTATTGCAGCTCCCTTGACCGGCCTTACCAAGGGAGGAAAGCCTGGCTTGATCAAGTGGAGTGAAGAGGCTGAGGGGGTATTCCGGGAGCTAAAATCAGTCCTCTGTAAGCAGCCAGTTTTGATCACTCCCAACTATGCCAAGGAGTTTGTGGTACAGACTGACGCCTCTGATGTAGGGTTAGGCGCAGTTCTCACAAAAGTAATTAAAAGTGAGGAACATCCGGTCACATACTTGAGTTGAAAACTTACACCTGAAAAGAACTACAGTATTGTGGAAAGGGAATGTTTGGCCATCAAATGGGCCTTGGAGTCTCTATGGTATTACTTGCTGCGCCGACATTTTCGGTTGGTTACTGACCACTCCCCTCTCACGTGGATGTCGCAGGCCAAAGAGAGAAATGCCCGTGTCACGAGATGGTTCCTTACCTACAAAATTTCAAATTTAATGTAGAGCACCGATCCGGTAGGTTGCAGGGGAATGCGGATGCTCTGTCCAGGGCACACTGTATGATGGCGAAAAGTGTTCGCCCCTATAGGTTCGAACAAAGGGGGAGGGTATGTGAGAAGGTGACAGGTAAGGTTCTGGAAGGTCGCTATATTTCTCCCAAATTCCTCACTTATGAATTACATTGACAGCATTACATTGGGTACTGCAGATGGGGAAAACCTGCAAAATCTGCTAACTCTATTTTTTTCTGCTGACTGGTAGGGATCCAGAGGTTGTAACCATATAGGTCTTATATAGATGGCTTTTGCCAAGGACAGCCATCAATGTCTTGTTTTAAAAAGACATAATGTACGTTCTAGAAGAATCACCTGGTTTCTTGGCTACTGCGACATAATTGAAGCATTTGTCTTGATCTCCTCGACACATGTTCACATGGTTAGGTTTTCTTCTGTGGTGCCTGATACAAAGCATCTTGGACATACAAGCCCATTGGGCGGCTCCTCTGGTGACACTAAGTCATAATATAAGAAATACAGGTTTAGATGTAAGTCTACAGTGCTGGCCAAAAGTATTGGCACCCCTGCAATTCTGTCAGATAATACTCAATTTCTTCCAGAAAATGATTGCAATCACAAATGCTTTGGTAATAATATCTTCATTTAATTGGTTGTCAATGGAAAACCACAAAAAGAATTGTCAAAAAGCCAAATTGGATATAATTCCACACCAAACATAAAAAAGGGGGTGGACAAAAGTATTGGCACCATTTGAAAAATCATGTGATGCTTCTCTAATTTGTGTAATTAACAGCACCTGTTACTTACCTGTGGCACATAACAGGTGGTGGCAATAACTAAATCACACTTGCAGCCAGTTGAAATGGATTAAAGTTTACTCAACCTCTGCCCTGTGTCCTTGTGTGTACCACATTGAGCATGGAGAAAAGAAAGAAGACCAAAGAACTGTCTGAGGACTTGAGAAGCAAAATTGTGAGGAAGCATGAGCAATCTCAAGGCTGCAAGTCCATCTCCAAAGACCTGAATGTTCCTGTGTCTACCGTGCGCAGTGTCATCAAGAAGTGTAAAGCCCATGGCACTGTGGCTAACCTCCCTAGATGTGGACGGAAAAGAAAGATTGTGCGGATGGTGGCTAAAGAACCTCGACTAACATCCAAACAAGTTCTAGCTGCCCTGCAGTCCGAGGGTACAACAGTGTCAATCCGTACTATCCGTCGGCGTCTGAATGAAAAGGGACTCTATGGTAGGATACCCAGGAAGACCCCACTTCTGATCCAGAGACATAAAAAAGCCAGGCTGGAGTTTGCCAAAACTTACCTGAGAAAGCCAAAAACTTTTTGGAAGAATGTTCTTTGGTCAGATGAGACAAAAGTAGAGCTTTTTGGGAAAAGGCATCAACATAGAGTTTACAGGAAAAAAAAAGAGGCCTTCAAAGAAAAGAACACGGTCCCTACAGTCAGACATGGCGGAGGTTCCCTAATGTTTTGGGGTTGCTTTGCTGCCTCTGGCACTGGACTGCTTGACCGTGTGCATGACATTATGAAGTCTGCAGCATAATGTAGGGCCCAGTGTGAGAAAGCTGGGTCTCCCTCAGAGGTCATGGGTCTTCCAGCAGGACAATGACCCAAAACACACTTCAAAAAGCACTAGAAAATGGTTTGAGAGAAAGCACTGGAGACTTGTAAAGTGGCCAGCAATGAGTCCAGACCTGAATCCCATAGAACACCCAAGGAGAGATCTCACAATGGCAGTTTGGAGAAGGCGCCCTTCACATCTCAGGGACCTGGAGAAATTCCAGCAGAGCATTGTAAGAAACTCATTGATGGTTACCGGAAGCGGTTGTTCGCAGTTATTTTGTCTAAAGGTTGTGCTACCAAGTATTAGGTTGAGGGTGCCAATACTTTTGTCCGGCCCATTTTTGGAGTTTTGTGTAAAATGATCAATGATTTGACTTTTTTTTTTCATTCTCTTTTGTGTTTTTTCATTGCAAGCAAAATAAATGAAGATCTTATTACCAAAGCATTTGTGATTGCAATCATTTTCTGGAAGAAATTGAGTATTATCTGACAGAATCGCAGGGGTGCCAATACTTTTGGCCAGCACTGTACACACAAGATCCAGCTGTCATTTTAGTGTTATCTAGAAATTTGTCAAAAATATTGATCAGCACTAAAGTTACTCATTCAATATATATGGAACAGCCGGAAAGTTTAGGGTAAGCAATTGGTGAGGTGACATGGGCCAAAGAGACAGTTCTTACTTGTGGAGTCCTCTCAACCTTCCCTTTTTCATCTGACATTACTGACATGCTGTGGAGGACTGAATAGTAAGATGACAATCCTATTATGGGGGATACAATGTAATACTATGGCAGGCGAGCTCCATGACAAGTCAACCTCACAAGTGGGGTGGTATAAACTGTATGGCAAGTTTCATGATGTATCTGCCCCAGCAACATGAAGGTCTATTAGAGAACATTTCTAATTGGAAATATAATATGTTGTTTAGTATTTATTACAGCAATAATAACCAAAAAGAGGGGAAACCCTTCACAATAACCTATACACATATAACATATACTGAGCGCTGGTGTCCTCCAGTAAATGTTATATGTTCTGCTTCCTCATATTCTTATTCTCTGTACTCACTTTCATAGAACTCCTCATTACACAAGTTTTCATCACAACACGTTATGTTATACAACATATGAGCTTCATAGTTTGCCCTTCCAGAAAGTTTCACATTACAAGGTATTTTGCGAGAGCAACCCTTCCATAAGGAGTGATAGGTGCAATCTGTGAAAATGTTGTGTATGTTTAAGTGAAATTATCTACAAACCCAAAATAATAATAATAATAATAATAATAATAATAATAATATTAATAATAATAACACTACGACTAGTACTAATAATATTAATGATAATAACTAACAATAACATGGTAATAATAATAATAATAATAATAATAATAATAATAATAATAATAATAATAATAATATGTTAATAATAACATCAACATGAAAATAATAATTATAATAGCAATAATACTAAAAATAACATAATAATAGTAACTAACATATCTGTGTTAAAGCTTCTAGCACTGGAACAAATCATAAGATACCCTAGTAGAAAGGATGAAGTGTAAAACTGATACTCACTATATTTATATTCTTCAGAAATTGTCATACATCGTTCTCCCTCTGCACATTCTACTATTTTTTGCTCACAGGTTTCTGAGTTCCTTGCATGACACTGGTAACATTGGAGAGCGGCAGCTGAGAGTAAAGAACAATTATTGGACATATAGAATGGCTATCATGTATAATAATGTTTATTAGAGATCAGAGACAAAAGAAATAAGAACAAATAAGAAGAAAGATCTTAGTTAATAATGATATGTAATCTGTCATACATAGTGATCCTGACACTTGTATAACTATAGCAGTTGCAGTGGTTGTAACTTTCACTGGCCCCAAAATCCAAAGGAGGCCACTGGTCAATCCCACCACATGAGGGCCCATTAAACTTCTCATTTTCTGCTTTCCTTTGATGACCGGCAGTCTGTCCATCACACGTTTATTTCCTCTATTTATCATACACAGCCTTCCAATGTCAGAAATGAAAAAAAAAGTTTACCCTTTAAAGGCAAAAAATAGCAGTTGGTAAACAGCAACAGATGGTGTCTAGGAGGCTGATTTACACTATGTGGGGGCAACGGCAGGGGCGGGGAATGATGGAAGGCTTGTGCACACAGATATATTGTGAACAAGTCATCATGGTGGTCTGGGCCAGACAGAGAAGAAAAAAGAAATGAAATATAACAAAATAGCAAATACTTACCAATGGAGAGTAAGAGGCAAAGAAGGAAGATGCTGATAATAACAGATTTCATTATCTCTGCCCTCAGGTATCTTGAAAGATGTTCTGCTTATGAGACTTATCAATAGAAGTGTCTTGTCCTGGAGAATTGTCCTTTATATAGTACCGATGGCTGGGGAAGAGACAAAGTAACAATATTGTATCTGTTTACCATAGAGGGTTCATCCCCCAGGAATTTACATATAAAATTGGGTGCACTTTGTAGTTTGGTTAAATAGAACTAGGGAGATGTCCGGGCTTTCTATGCCAAATTATATCTCCGATAATCTTAGGGCCAGTTCACATCTGCATTTGGTTCCCGTACAGGGGAGTCCGCTTGGGGATCCCCCAAACGGAAACCTATACGCAGAGAGGAGCGGGTTACATAAGGAATGGGGCAGAATTTTCCTCTCCGCATGTTTCCGCACGAAACATGCGGAAACCACACGGACCCCATTATAGTCTATGGGGTTCGCAGGTTTCCTTATGTAATCCGCTTCTCTCTGCATATAGGTTTCTGTTCGGGGGGTTCCTAAGCGGACTCCCCTGTATGGAAACCAAACGCAGATGTGAACTGGCCCTTATTTAATCGGTCTCAGAAGCAAAATGATGCTTAGCAAAGACCAGGCAAAGCAGATACTAGAAAATATTACTAAGAAATGTTCTTTAAAAAAAAATTTCTCTCTCTCTCTCAACCAAACGCATATACTGTGTGTATATATATATATATATATATATATATATATATATATATATAGTATTAACCCCTTCCTGATATTTGACCTATATGTAAATCATAAAAGGAGAGGAGTCCCCCCACAATCTCCATCTTCCCATCGTCCCCTAGAAAATGTCTTAATCCCTGATATATTGCACACAGCTTACATACGCTCCCACAATATCATTTAAAACACTGTTAAAACCCCAAACAAAATTGTTGCTACTTTTTATACCGCTACATGTATTCTCTAAGGTGTGCAGTTTCCAGACGTGGTTCAGTTCTATGGGGTTCACTTTGTACTAGTACCTCGGGGCATTTGTGAAAGTGACATGGCACACCAACACAATTCCAGCAAAATCTGCAGTTTTATTTTTGACTATTTTGGACCTTAAAGGGGTTTGTGCAAGATTAGAAAACATGGCTGATTTCTTCTTGTCGTGTCTGTTGGTTTCCTTCAGTTTAGTAGTTCCATGTGAACGACAGACGTGAGATCACTCCCTGAAAAGAAGAAATCAGCCATGTTTTTCAATCCTGTACAACCTTTTAAGTTCCCAAAACTGAATTTGGAGCTGATTTTGTGGTGGATTCACCTAAAATCAGCTCCATACTCCGGACTGAGCCTGCTTCCCACTGTTTTCAATGGCAGGTAGTTTCGGACTTATCTTTGTTTAGGAAGCTAAAAAAAGAAAAGTTCTGCTCGATATTGCAGGGGCAAGAAACTCAGGGTGAGAAACTCGGGGCAAGAAACTCACTGTAACTTACTGTATCTGTGGCCATTGAGCGAGTGAAGCCGCGATGAAAATCACAGAGCTGGGAAGTTCTGCCCTAGTACCCAAATAGTTATAAAAATCCATGAGCACTCACAAATTACCGTCTCCAAAGGGTCACACCAGATATTGATGGGATTTACTTTTCTCTTTTCTTCTATTAACCCTTCTATTTCTAAAAGCTTTCTTACTGCACATTTTTCCACACCTGCCTAAAAACTTTGCACGGTTCTGTATTTCTCCTTTCTTTCTGCCCCTACTAGGTGTGTTGCTGATCATGTCAGTCATCTGGTTATTAGCTGTGTTTTACTTTTTGCTTCTGTTTTTGTTTCCAGTTTTTGATCTCCTCGATCCCAATGTTTGATCTTCCCTGCTTCACACGATGCCGTTCTTCATATGTCAATGACCTTCATGTCGGCTCTTGGTATTTAGAAACTGTTTTAGTCTTTGTACATTCTGTTATATTTGAGACTACGATAAATGTAACAATTTTGAAATACTGCTTGTTGTGTTAGGCTATTTCCAAACTAGTAAAACCCCTCATTGTCGCTCTGATTCTCTCTCGTCTTCACTATTACAATTCTCTACTAATTGTTCTTCCTCTTACTAATCTGTCCTCACTACAATCTGTCCTGAATGCGGCCGCCAGACTCCTCTTTCTATCACTCCGGTACACAGACACATCTACCTTGTGTCAGTCGCTGTATTGGTTGCCCATCCATCACAGAATACAATATAAAATTATCACACTGTCCTGCAAATCCATCCATAGTGCTGCGCCCCCTATATCTCCTCCCTCGTCACTGTCTACCGCCCTAACTGTCCTCTCCGTTCTGCCAATGACTTTAGACTTGCATCCTCTGTTATCTGAACATCCCACTCCCGTCTCCAAGACTTTTCTTGAGCTGCACCGGTGCTCTGGAATGTTCTACCCCGGACAATATGATTAATCCCCAACTACAGCAGCTTCAATAATGCCCTAAAGTCACATCTGTTTAGTCGGCTTATCACATGACCTGATCACATGGTTCTACATCCGCACACTACACTAACATGTCTTATCCTAAGCTATCCTTCTTCCTCTTTTCCTCAGATCCTGACCCCTTCATCTAGAAGTTTCCCTGCACTCCCTGCATTCGTATCTGTATATTCACAGGTACCGGCTGGTGACGGCTCAGACAGCTTCAGTTATATGACCTTATGTATTAATAGATGGCTGGACCATTGTTCCAAACAAGCCCTCTGACCTCTTGTGTCCCCCTATCTCCTCATAGATTGTCAGCTCTTGGGAGCAGGACCCTCACTGCTATTGTATGATATGTTAATTATTTTGTTACATTGTAATGTCTGATATTGTCTGTTCATGACCCCACTGATGTGCTGCAGAAAATGTTGGCGCTATATAAATAAAATAATATAATAAACCCCAGAGGCCAAGTCCTCAGCATGCATCACGTTCCAGGAGACTCAGTACAAGTTACTTATGTTTTGGTGCTATACCCCAGTCTTATTACACACTCTCAATCCTACTATCCCTAGGACCTGCTGGAGATGCCTCACCGAGGAGGGTACGTTGTTTCACATTTTCTGGAGCTGCTCTTTGATTCAGCTTTTTTTGGGTGGAGGTTGCGGCACTAGCTGATGGTCTCTTTCTCCAGGGTGTCCCGCTTGATCCTTCTGTTTCTTTGCTTAACCTCCCTCCTCGACACCTTGGCATGAAGACGTCTAAGCTGTTCTTGTACCTCTGCACTGCCGCAAAATCACTTATAGCCCTTCATTGGAAAAATGTGCATCCTCCTACTGGCCCGGCCCTTGTGGCTCATTTCAAAGACATACGCAGCCTAGAATTTCTCACGGCTACCCTTAGTAATTCTACAGATGCCTTCTAATCTATCTGGAATCCATGGGATACATATTGCACTATCCACAGTCTCTGACTCTTCCCCCCTTGTCCCTTTTTTTCTTCTTCTTCTCCCTTTTGTTCTCTTTATGTTTATGTGTTCTTAGTTCTCTGTCCAGGTTTTAATCACTGTCTTATTGTGTATTATGTTATGCTTTTTGTTTCTGTGTATGATATATTTTTGGAAATTTAATAAAAACTACAGTTTAAAAAAATGACATTATTAATAATAATAATAATAGGGTCAGCACCAGACTGACGTACTTTTCCCTTCCTTCTTCCCGTCCATTATAATTTTGGCACACCAGTAGGGCCATTTGTCTGGCATAGGATTCCACTTATGTGTTTGGTAACCTGTTTACTTTTTATAGGAATCAATCACTTTAATACATTAGCGGATCTTTACTGCTTCTACTGACCATGGTTGTCAGCCATTTATAAAGGAGTCGGAGCAGTAGTTGGGCTGTGGAAAAATACAGAAGTCAAGAAGTCGGAGTCGGTGGTTTGGCCAACCTGCAACACAGCCCTGATCACAGGTCACACTTAGGACTCTGCACATTCCCTTTCGTCCTACCAGCAGCACAGTACTGGGGTATTTCTGCCACTGTGTGCTGGTAGGACAGAATGGAACAATAGATGTAACCCCTCCCCTTCCTCAATATAAGGAAGGAAGTATCAACCCCCCAGCATGTTTTTTTCTGTCCTGTGTTGGTGGGACAGATGGGGAAGGTTCTTTTCCTTCCCTATATGAAGTCTCAGGTTTCTATAGCCTGCAGCCTCTTCGCTCCTGCTTGTCTTGCAATGAAGATCTCAGGCTCCTCAGAGCTTCTCTTGCGGGGCTTATTTCATGTTTGTGTCCTCAGCCTTTCTCCTGTTTCCTGCTCTTCTGTTTATGTCTGGCTCCTCTGTAGGGCACCAGACATACACTGCGTGATGACGTCACCCGCTCCTCATCCCCACCCTTGTTTAAAGGGAAAGTTCCCTGAAATCTGCTTTTTGATGAGGAGGCAGTTTTTAAAGTTATGTCTCCTTTCTTCTTCTTTCTCCATTGAAAGAGTTTGCAGGTTTTTTCACTTAAAAAAAAAAAAAGTGGATTATCGAACCTGGGATTTATCTACTGTATTAAAGGGTTTATGTGATTCCCCCTTTGAGCCTCTAGAAGAGGTTGAGATTAAATTTCTCACACTAAAAACAGTGTTCCTTTTGGCCATAACCTCAGCTAAAAGAGTTGGGGAACTCCAGGCTTTATCTTCAGTAGAACCGTACATATCCTTTTTTCCGGATAGAGTACAACTAAGGTTTATGCCAGGGTTTCTACCTAAGGTACCCTCATTTTCTAACCTCAACCATGTTATTTCATTACCAGTGTTCTATCCCAGCCCGTCATCTCCGGAGGAACTTAAACCTCACTCCCTGGATGTGGCCAGATGTCTCGGAGTTTATATTCAGAGGTCCCGACCTTTTAGATGGTCAGAGAACCTTTTTATATCATTTGCTGGGAAGAATAGGGGGCTCAAGGCCTCTAAAGCTTCCTTAGCACGCTGGATTAAGGAAGCCATAAAATTGGCTTTCATTTCTCAGGGGGTAGACCCGCCTAAATTTGTTCAAGCTCACTCTACCAGAGCGGAAAGAAGCTCTGTTCCTTGGGAACAGATCTGTTCGGCAGCTGCTTGGAACTCTCTCCATACCTTTGTTAATCATTACAGATTTAACACCCAGGGTACGGAGGCCACTTCTTTTGACCGTTCCATGTTAAGTTCCATTCTTCAAGAGGGCCCTCCCTAGGGTTCTTCTTGCTAGATCCCCAGTATTGTGATGCTGGTGGGACAAAAGGGAAGTGCAGATTATGATGTTAATCTGTTTTCCCTTAGTCCCAACAGCAGCACAAGGCTCCCTCCCTATGTGTTATGTATTTGTCTTTATAATTACACGCTGGAGGGTTGGTACGTCCTTCCTTATATTGAGGAGAGGAGGGGTTACAGTTAACCATTTATTGTTCATTAAAAATTCCATTCTGTCCTACCAGCACACAGGGGCAGAAATACCCCAGTATTGTGCTGCTGTTGGGACTAAGGGAAAACAGATTAACATCATAATCTACACTTTTAGACAAATGAAAGGTGTAAAGTTCTACTTCATAGCAAGCTTCATGAGAGGAGAAAGAGCTCATTTTATCTGTGTGGCCAATGTCTTGATCCTTTGGTACTCTTCTGGGCCCAGGGTCTAACACAATAATGGTCCAGCAGAAGACACCCAAATATGAAGGGTACTATTGTTTATTTCCTGGAGGTTGTTGGAGGGCCCCAGAATCATTATATATATATATATATATATATATATATATATATATATATATATATATCATATAGTAATATCATTTTATTCATCCTCTCTGGATTTTGCACACTTTCAAGCTCCCGCTCTCACTTAGCTGTATGTTTATATAGGTCTAGTGCCAAATAATCTGCTCTTTTAACTGCAAGTCAGTCCTCCGGCTGCAAACCAGCCACAGCCATCTTATTATTGACATCTGTAGAAGGAACAGACATTGCCCAGGGCGGCCGAGTCCTTCAGATGTTCCATCATCATAAATGAGCTTAGGGCTGATATTGACACAACTAGTGCCATGTTCCTACAGATTCTTGTATCAGTGTATGTGAGTGGCCATAAAGACTAAAAGCATAAGGCTGGGGGCCACATGGAGATCCACAAAACACATTAATCATAAATTGTCATGGATCTGAGGCAAGTACAGGTAGAACACATTGGAGTTGCCGCTTTACGTCTTCTTTCCTCGGATTCATGTAGACCATGTGAGTTTTTACTCCGCAGCACATTACCTCTGGTGGCCGCAGCATGAAAACCTCACCTTATACTTACCTTTTATTAGCACTTGTAAAACTTGAGTTACTATAATTTGTGTTCAATAAAAAGTTGATGAATAATTATGTTACTGTGGCCGGGGTCATGTATTTTTATCCCCATACACACAGTATGTAGCTAGATCAGCCGGCTCCTGCTATTGTCTATCTGGTACTGAAACAACAAACACCAAAAAATTGCAATCACACAATTCCTTGTACCATAAATATCCAAAGGACAAACCAAGAGCTGAAGAGTTTATCCGATAAATAATAATAATTTATTAGTATATCAATGGAGTAAACCATCGTCATGACCGAGTGTTAACAGACGAAACGCACGTCGGGGTTCTTGCTGTTTTCTTGGGGATTCTACCTTAGTTATGTCTGTGGGTAAGTGGGATGGTTTACTCCATTGATAAGGGGCAGTATACCTTTATTGTTATCCGTTAGCTACCATTGTCATTAGTTATCCACTATTATTATTATATGTCTGCTATATACTATGAGGTGCTAATAACATTCGCATAGTAGACTTTTTTTCATGTCTCCTACATTGTCACTATGTTACTGCTGTTACTATTGTCCCACCTCTGATTGTGTGTTTTTACACACTTAGTTGTGTGATTTATGAGACACATATATTTTTGGTATATCTCAGACAGTCATGGTAGCCTCTTTTTGCTCCTATCTGTTACTATCCATCCTTCAGTATTTCATCTTTTGTTAAGCCCACAGATTGTTATAACTGGTATAATCTGCGTTGCTCCATTATTAATGAGAACTAGTGCGGTGTTCCCCCTATTTCTTTTTCCCTTGTTTTGTTCCTAGGGGCTGTGGGGGGCATTTTTGATGTATTTTACGTCCTCCTGCACAGTCTGTGTTTGTGCTGTTGGAATTGTTCACCTTTTTTTAATCAAATTTTGTATCATGTGATATACTAATAATTATTATTATTTATATGATAAACTCTTCAGTTCCAAATTCAGTTGCATGAACTTACCCTTAAATGGGTTGTGCAGGATTACAAAACATGTCTGATTTCTTTTTTTCAGGGAGTGATCTCACGCCCGTTGTTCACATGGTAATACTAAACTGAAGGAAACGAACAGATGTGACAAGAAGAAATCAGGCATATTTTCTAATCTTGCACAAACCCCTTTAAGGTCCAAAATAGTCGAAGGTAAACTATCAAAAAAACAAACAAAAAACTGTCAAAAATACACAAAAACCCCATATTTACAGCATGAAAAGAATATTATAAACTGAACTTGTGGGTACTTGGGTGCGAATGGAGAGAATGTTACTGCCTGCTGGGAAGGAGGAAACTATTGCCGCAGGTCCCTCACACCTGAAGAACGAAAACCTACAAATATCAAGAACATTAGAGATAGACGAACTGCTTAATCACAAACAGAATTCCACTCAAATATTCCACATTTTTGCTGGAATGGTTTTTGGGTGCCATGTTGCTTCTGAGGAACTTCTAAAGTACCAATATAGCAAAAACATACAAAAGTGATCCCAGTTTTTCCAGTATAACATTCCTTTAGTCCCAAGTTTTTCAGTTTCACAAGGGGTAATAAGAGGTAATGTACCCCATCATTTGCTACAATATTTTGTGTGGTGAAAAAACTGCTGCATGTGCACACGGCGGTGCTAAAGATTGGCGAACCTCAGAAGATTTGTTTCGTCCTGCGTTTAGACGAAGCGATCCCCAGGTTTGGGCCAAACTTGTTCGGATAGAACCAGAAGGGAAACTATTATACTCTGGGGTCTGTTCAGACCATAAAGTATAATAGGTGGAGGCCCTGGGAGGTGACAAAAACAAAAAAACAAAAAAGCATTTATACTCACCTTCCGTTATCTCTTTTGGACCTCCTCAGAGCGTCCGGACACCAAAGTGCGACAGACTTCGCGAGGAAGCAGAAACAGAGTGCTGGATGCCACGAGAAGCCCAGAAGAGGTAACGAAAGGTGAGTATGAATGATTTTTACTTTTTACACCTCCCCTGGGCCTCCCCCTATTATACTCTGAGGTCTGAAGAGATCCCAGAGAATAATAATTTACCAGCAGTGAGTCAGTAAGTTGAACAATTTGGAATTTTTGGGTAAAATCTGGTTCATTGTGAACCTATTTGCCTTTCTCTATTACTAACCATTTAAGGAGTTCCATTAGGGTATAAGGCTGCAGTTTTTGCTGGAATTGTGTTTGGGTGCCATGTCACTTTTGCAAGTGCCCTGAGGTACTAGTACAAAGTGAACCCCATAGATAAAATCTAAGTTCATGGCAGGCTTTCATGTAGCGGTCATGGCAGGGTAAGGTGCTGCACATCAAAACCACACATGGTTTGCATGGATCCAAGGCAAGAAGAGGTGTAGCACATAGAGACAATGTACTTTACATATAGTACATAGTTACATAGTAGATGAGGTTGGATGAAGACATCAGTCCAACAAGTCCGACCTATAACCCTACAGTCCCCTACAGTGTTGATCCAGAGGAAGGCAAAAAAAAACCCCATGAGGCTTATGCCAATTGCCCCATTTCATGGGAAAAAATTCCTTCCCGACTCCAATCTGGCAATCAGCATAAAACCCTGGATCAACGTGCCCTTAAAATCTAAAACCCACCTGTACCTGTACCAGATTGTCCATGTGGTTTATGGCTCACTACAGCCTTGCAGATGCCATGTTGTAACCCAGCCATATGTAGTCTTGATGGCATTCAACACATACAGTAAAATGTGAATCTGTAGGAACATGGCGTCAGTTGTGTCAGTATCAGCCCCAAGCTCATGCATGGAGATGGAACATCTGAAGGATTCGGCAGCCCTAGGCAATGTCCGTCTCCTCTACAGAAGCCAATAACAAGATGGCGTTGACTGCTTTGTAACATGCAGTTCAAAAAGATCTTATTTGGCACTAGATCTATATAAACATCAGCTAAGTGAGTGCGGGAGCTTAGAAGGGTGCATTCGTCTAAGGTGTGCAGTGTCTTCAATGTGACTTGATATCAGTGACATAAAACTCAGGGACTTCAGAAGAAACCGTTATTGGCTCATAGTTGTTTGATGCATTTACTTAGCTTCACAATCATCTGAGTAGGGATACTGTTATGTGGGGTGTATAAACGTCGACCCTCTAGGAGCCCAGATTATGGACCTAAATGAGCAACTTTCAACACTGTGTACAACATGGAGAGGAATTTTATACAGAAAGAATATCAGAATCTTATAATCCACAAATACAAAAAAATAGAGAACACCAAGAAGCAAAGACAATAAAAACAATAATTGTTCTTAAAAATAACAAATCCCATAAAATCCAAAATTCATCTTTATTAAATCAATAACCACTCCTTTTATTTCCAAAATAGATTTTATTTTTTTTAAACTAAGACCAGAAAGGAATAATTTTTGAATCACATGTAAAAAACAATTATCGCTATCGGTGTACAAACACCAGGAGACATCTGTCCCCAAAAAGGGACATGTTTTTTTTTTTTTTTATAAATGGTAAATAATCTAACAGTATGATGTGTTATTAAGCAGACTATCCCAAATGGGCCAAATCTGAAATGAAACAAATCTAGAAAGGTTTTCTCATCTCTTGTTAGTGCCTGAACCCAAGAGAGATCCCAGTGTGGTCCTCTATTGGACAGACATAGGGGATTGGGGTTACTTCGGAGTCATTGCCTCTCCAAATAAGTGAAACCTACATTTCTGGTCATTTATTTTTATATCACATTCCATCTGTTCTTTTTGGGTGACCAATATCATCCCTGTATTTTGATTTACTATTGTGGAAACTTTTTGCCCACAATAATTACAGTACTGCACAAAAATTTTAGGCAGCTGTGGAGAAAATGCTGCAAAGTAAGAATGCTTTCAGAAATAGAAAGGTTAATATTTTTTTTTTTTGTCAACTAACAAAATAAACTGAATAAAGAAAAGAGAAATGTAAATCCCATCAATATTTGGTGTGACCTTTGCCCTTTGGAGGAGGAGTCCTGGAAGTCATGATCCGGCCCCCACAGATATAGTCCTGATCTCATCCAGTCTGTCTGGGATGACATGAAGAGACAGACGGATTGGAGCAAGCCTACATCCACAGAAGATCTGTGCTTAGTTCCCCAAGATGGCGGCGGGAACAACCTCCCTGCCCAGTTCTGCCAAAAACTGTCTATTTTTGAAAGAATTCTTAATTTTCTGCATTTTCTCCATGCTTGCCTAGAACTGCCTACATATCCACAGTTATGCCTGTTATATTGAAGTTTCAACAATATATATTGAATGTCTGTGCAATTGTCTTGTCTGATCTGCAGACTAAAATTGGGACGCACCGCCCCGGCAATGTTTATCTGTTGACTAAGAAGAATACACCTTGGATATGAATAGGAAGGTTGTGTTTCTTAATTTTTCCCTAAAAATGGCTACCAATGCAACTCCCATGTGTGAGCGGCGTCCCAACATTCCCATACCACTGTGCCTTTATATGGATATATGGAAGTAGGAAACCTGAGAGCTTCTAACCAAAAGGACAACTTGAAGTTTTTGCTTACAGAATGATGGACACTTAGTCAATGGTCTGAGATGGTCATAGCGATAGGTCTGGTCCATAAAAGTCACAGCTGATCTATGTGCCATACAAATGGGGTGACTTAGAAACATATGGGTCTAAATTCAAGGTCTATAATAGGACCCCAGAAATCACATATCCATCACATTACCAATTTTCTTATATGGAAGGATAAGAACCATCTCCATCTTGAATCTTCTTTGGTTATAGATGGATTATTAGAAGAATAGTATACATCACCACTTGTGGATCGTGGGGTCTGACGGCTTATGTTCACTTACTGTATGGAGAATGAGATATGTGTCTAAGTTATAGAACCTGCACAGCCATAGTGCTGTATAGGAGGAACTACAGTGCTCCTCAGTGTGGTGGGACCGCTCCAATCTACCAGTCTCATTGGGGTCCAGCAGTTGGCCCAATCAGATATACACTGTGTTAGTGCTATGACATCACCTGTTACTACTGGAAAATCCCTTTAAATGAAGCTTTTCTACCATCAATAGAAATCTTATACTAGGGAAACTGAACCCTCATGTGCCATGTATAGATCGGCTGACCTCCAGTGCGTCGGAGACTTTTGGTCTCAGCCAGTACCAGGACATGGATACGCCCACAACCTATGTACCTCCATAACTTCCCCAATGGGCACCGGGCAACAACTAAAAAGTATATATAAAAATCAATACACTCAATAAATGCAGAGCTCATATGTATTGTAAATTTGTGAGATAAAGTCATCCAATATTTATTGTAGACACATCTTTTATGTACGTGGATTTGCATCTGAATATTCTAAAATTCACAAGGCTTTTCCCTTTTTATTTTGTGTTCAGGCGGGTAGGTCAGGTTTCTTGGATATCCCACAAACGTCCCCTCTAGTGCCTTATAGTCAATGCCGCAGGCTCCTTTCTTGGCACAGCCGGCTGAGGCGTAAAATTTTGGCAGTTTCCCTAAATGCAGGTAAAATAAAATATTATATAGAGTTGTAAATGAACATTTCTATGAAGCTCTGTGAAGAACACTTTCCTGTATTTTTGGTTCGTTCAACATTTTTGGTTAGATATGTTTATGAGAAAACTGGGCGACAACCAATATGACCCCTATTATGGATCCCAGAAGGGTTGGCCTACATCTTCCCAAGACAGAAAAATCGGAGAAATTCTAAAGAACTGTAAGGATGAGGGATTGGAAATGTCTGTGTCAATCACTCAACAATGACTTAAAGGGGTGTTTAGTTTAGAAATCCTATTTTGTACACCCTATTACTAAATTCTAGGTTAATGGGGGGAGGGTCCTCGGTTCATCTTGTCCAGCAGTTACACAGAGAGACTTTCCCTCTGGAGGACCTGTCCTGTCCTACAATACACAGAAAAGCCATTACTTGGAATGGACACTGGGCAATGGTTCATATCATCTGTGGTGGCACTACAGGAAAGTAGCAACTGATCTCAGGGGTTACCAGCAGGGGTACACTTTGTGAGATGGTTATTGTCAAGGGACCCTTCTGAAATGTAAAGATTTTCCAAAGCGGAGATCTCCGTTACGTAAGTTGTCTCATAAGGGCAATCCATTCTCTAAACCCTTACCAGATGATCTCCTTAGTAAACATAAGGTAAAGGGAATTGTCAGGGCTATTTGGGGCACTAAACCACTTGGTAATAGCCACCAAAAAAACCAATCCCAGAGTTCCAGATGGCTCCCTATATGTTATAGTGAATATAGCAAATTTTGCTAAAGAACCCTGTGTATTACCTGTGAGGAGGGCAGCTGGGGAGACCGGACTCTTGTTCCTCTCTCTCTCCCCTACAGCCGCTTCAACTGTCAATGACATCACAAAATACCGTCTATTTGGGCCACACAATCACTGAGTAGATCATGGTTATGTGACCTTAGAGTTGGAGCATCAGCAGAGGAATAACAGTTCTGGCCCCCGCAAAACTAACAGATGGGGCTCCAGTGGGCCGTGGTGTAAATTAGAAATAAATCTAAACCAGTGCAGTGAAAGCTCCCAAGAAAATCCATTTCATATAATACAGTAATAGAAAGTCCACTAAAACATTATTTAGGGACGGATTTGCAAGAATAAACCCCTCACATTTATAATTTTATCTAAGACTTGGGAGGAACGAACTAGTTTGGATTTGTTATGAACTTTCATATTTCAAATTTCAGGATAGACATTTTTGGGATTTGCTACACATGAATCATTATTATATTCCAGGATCTCTTCAGACCTCAGAGAATAATAAATAGAATCCCAGAGAAGTTGTAAGAACATAATGAACACTGACACTCACCTTTCATCACCTCCTCTTGCAGTATCAGGCCCACAATCTCCTCCCTCCTTGGGCCTCTTCTGGGATGTCACAGGCGATCACCATTGAGGCTTATGATTGGGCCTCAGTGCTGACGTTGGCCCATGACATCATAGAAAAGGCAGTAAGGAGACTGAAAATGGCAGGGAACGCAAACCTTACACAAGGAAGCCTAGGAGACATGAGGGAAGGGGAGTTTCAGCTTTTATTTTAACTTTACCTCCACTTATTATACCCTGGGGGCTGGAAAAGGCACAGGAAGAAAAGTATATGAGAAAATACAGCCACAGATAAACCAAATGTAACAATGTGGCAGCAAAGCACACTAGAAATACAATATAACAGATATAACACTGAATGCAATTTAAGAGAATTATACACAGGAGAGCGGAACGACAAAAATCTATAAATAACACCTTACCTGGATGAGTTACTACTCCACTGAATGAATAGCACTCCTCCTGATCTCCTATGCACTCAATTGGTTCATACTTGGTACATTTTAGGCTGTCCTCCTCAAAACATGACTTGCAGGACAATCCATTTTTTGTAAAATTTAGCGCCGGCACTAGATATTTATAAGAAAAAAAGGGAACATTTTAAATATTCATCACCTACAGGGTATCCAGTATGTTCACCCACGAAAACAATAATAATAATTAGATACAAAATAATAACAATCATATACATAATAATAACCATAATATACACAATAATAAAAATAATAACAATTATATACACAATAATGACAATAAAAATCATACACACAAAAATAACCATAATATATACAATAATATACACAAGCAGCTGCTGGATAAAATTCATTAAAAATAAACAGAATGAGGCCTACAAAGAAAGGAACACAGGACCAACAGTCAAGTATGGTGGTGGGTTAAAGATGTTTTGGGGTTGTTTTGCTGCCTCTGGCACTGAGTGCCTTGACTGTGCACAAGGCGTCATGAAATCTGAAGATTACCAAAGGATTTTGGGTCTCCATGTAGGGCCCAGTGTCAGAAAGCTGGGTTTGCGTCCTAGTTCATAGGTCTTCCAGCAGGACATTGATCCCAAACATACATCAAAAAGCCCCCAGAAATGGATGGAAACAAAGTGCTGGAGAGTTCTGAAGTGGCCACAATGAGTCCTGATCTAAATCCCATTGAACACCTGTGGAGAGATCTTACAATTACTGGAGGAGAAGAGAAGGCGCCCCCCAAATATGAGAGACCTGGAGAAGAAGTCTGCAAAAGAAAAGGGGCCCAATATACTACGTGAAAGGTGTAAGAAGCTTTTGGATGGTTGTAGGAAGCCATTGATTTCAGGTATTTTTTCAAAAGGATGTGCAAGAAAAATATTAAGTTCAGGTTGCCAGGAATGTTGTCCAGCCCATTTTTGGAGTTTTTTTGAGAAATTATATAATTTTCGGCTTTTTTTTTTCTGTTTTAATGTCTTGTTCCAATACACACAAAGGAAATAAATCTATCTATAACAAAACGTGTAACTTCAATAATTTTCTGGGACAGATACTACATTTTCTGTAAAAAATTCAACACTTACGACTGTATACACCATAGTAGTATAATGTTGTACCGTGTTAGCCATTGAAAGTAGTGGAAGAGTGAAGAAATCAGGCGATACCTTTTAGAGGCTAACTGAGTATATTTATAAGTAAGCTTTCAGGAGTACTCGCTCCCTTCATCAGACATGGTGTGATACAAGAACTGAAAATTAACAGATTTTTATACACATGGTTTTCAAAGCATTTTAGAGTCCTTAAAAAAATTGCAATCTAAGTAGAGAAGTTATTTACAACAGGTCAAAAAAAAAAAAAAAAAAAAAAAAAAAAAAAAAAAAAAAAAAAACAGTCTGGAAACTTGTGGTGCGTGACGGAGGGATCAGTAATTCTTGCTGTTATCTGTTTGCTATCAGGAGGTGATTTGTGACCCTCACAGGTCACACATAGTGTGATTTGAAGCTGGCATGAATATTGAGTTCAGTTCATGGTTCAAACATAGTGTGACATGAAGCTGGCATGAATATTAAGTCCAAATTGCAGAGTTTGAAATTTTTGCATAAATTTATACTCCATTTGTTTTCTTTTCTCCTGTGTCTTAAAATGTCCCATTAAAACCACAACCCGCAAATCTTCAATAGAGTGGTTTTCTCCGGAGAAATGTGCGGCCACTGGGAGATCGGTTCTGCTGTTATTAATGGTGGATCTGTGTGAGTTCATTCGTTGACTGAGTCTCTGCCCTGTTTCCCCCACATAGAGGCCTGTGGTGGGACATTGCACACACAATTTTTTTTTTTTTTTTTTTTTTTTTTTTTTTGACCTGTTGTAAATAACTTCTCTACTTAGATTGCAATTTTTTTAAGGACTCTAAAATGCTTTGAAAACCATGTGTATAAAAATCTGTTAATTTTCAGTTCTTGTATCACACCATGTCTGATGAAGGGAGCGAGTACTCCTGAAAGCTTACTTATAAATATACTCAGTTAGCCTCTAAAAGGTATCGCCTGATTTCTTCACTCTTCCACTGTATACACCATAGGCTGACTATGGGAGGATACAATAAACCTAAACATAAAGAATACATGTCTAATGTTAATGGAATTTTACTGACACACTGCGCCAATAATACAGATATGTTACTTACTTAAAATTTTATCTGAATTACAGTTATCTGTATGACAGCATTCAAAGGAAGAGATCAAGGCAAAATTTCGTCTAGTCCAAACTATTGGGCCCTCGCACAAGTGGTAGAAAGTCTTGCACCCCCTGCTGGCTGTAGGTGTCATCACTCCATCTGGAAGAAGAACATGGAAATGTTATGAAGTTGAACGTGTTGTTGTAATGTTCCCAATTGTATAACTTGTGAGACATGAACATATGAGAACATGAACATGCTCCATAGCAGCAGAGGATGAGTGTGCTGACCATGAGGGAGGCAGCGACCTGTCCATTCGTGTCTTTAGCTTAAAGGGAATGTGATACCAGAAAAGGAACTATTGTAGTTTTTATGTTAAACTTATTTTTACAGTATTTTTGGTGAGGGTTTTTTTTTTTATTTTTTCTTATTTTTATCTAGAGATGGGCGAACCATTTTATAATTAAACAAATTTGACTATAATTTTTCAAAGTTTTTGCAATGCACTTTGAACTATCCAGCAAAAAATAGCCACCACCACATGTATCCTGAGTAAGAAGCAGAGAGAAATGTCACATTTGTCAGAGTGCCATAATTAAAATTTTCTTTCAAATTCTGTACTTTTCACCTCCAATGCCACACTATTGCTATAAAGGAATAATTTTTGGCTTTTTTTTTTTGAGCACTTGCAAAATCCATTACCTCTTCCATTGTAACCGGCGTGTTTGTGTTTGTCTCCCCCAAAACAAGATATTTTTTTATTTATTTTTTTTAATTTTAAAAAGAGGAAAAAGTGACAAAGCAGAGTGTATTTAAATAAGCAGTATCTATCCACTGTTTACCATACATTTTCCTATAGACATGTACAGTATGTCACTATCACTTTGAGATTACTCTGGTTGCCTTGGAGAGCAGGAAATGGACTACATAGAGTCCTAGAAGCCCTGACAGTGTCATACACTATGTATTATAGATATATAGTCCTAGGAGCCCTGACAGTGTCATACACTATGTTTTATAGCTATATAGTCCTAGGAGCCCTGACAGTGTCATACACTATGTTTTATAGATATATAGTCCTAGGAGTCCTGACAGTGTCATACACTATGTATTATAGATATATAGTCCTATGAGTCCTGACAGTGTCATACACTATGTTTTATAGATATATAGTCCTAGGAGCCCTGACAGTGTCATACACTATGTTTTATAGATATATAGTCCTAGGAGCCCTGACAGTGTCATACACTATGTTTTATAGATATATAGTCCTAGGAGTCCTGACAGTGTCATACACTATGTATTATAGATATATAGTCCTAGGAGTCCTGACAGTGTCATACACTATGTTTTATAGATATATAGTCCTAGGAGCCCTGACAGTGTCATACACTATGTTTTATAGATATATAGTCCTATGAGTCCTGACAGTGTCATACACTATGTTTTATAGATATATAGTCCTAGGAGCCCTGACAGTGTCATACACTATGTTTTATAGATATATAGTCCTAGGAGCCCTGACAGTGTCATACACTATGTTTTATAGATATATAGTCCTAGGAGTCCTGACAGTGTCATACACTATGTATTATAGATATATAGTCCTAGGAGTCCTGACAGTGTCATACACTATGTTTTATAGATATATAGTCCTAGGAGCCCTGACAGTGTCATACACTATGTTTTATAGATATATAGTCCTAGGAGCCCTGACAGTGTCATACACTATGTTTTATAGATATATAGTCCTAGGAGTCCTGACAGTGTCATACACTATGTATTATAGATATATAGTCCTAGGAGTCCTGACAGTGTCATACACTATATATTATAGATATATAGTCCTAGGAGCTCTGACAGTGTCATACACTGTTTTATAGATATATAATCCTAGGATCCCTGTCAGTGTCATACACTATGTTTTATAGATATATAGTTCTAGGAGTCCTGACAGTGTCATACACTATGTATAATAGATATAGTCCTAGGAGCCCTGACAATGTTGCACACTATGTATTATAGATATATAGGCCTAGGAGCCCTGACAGTGTCATACACTATGTTTTATAGATATAGAGTCCTAGGAGTCCTGACATTGTCATACACTATGTTTTATAGATATATAGTCCTAGGAGCCCTGACAGTGTCATACACTATGTTTTATAGATATATAGTCCTAGGAGTCCTGACAGTGTCATACACTGTGTTTTATAGATATATAGTCCTAGGAGCCCTGACAGTGTCATACACTATGTTTATAGATATATAGTCCTAGGAGTCCTGACAGTGTCATACACTATGTTTTATAGATGTATAGTCCTAGGAGCCCTGACAGTGTTATACACTATATTTTATAGATATATAGCCCTAGGAGTCCTGACAGTGTCACACACTATGTTTTATAGATATAGAGTCCTAGGAGCCCTGACAGTGTCATACACTATGTTTTATAGATATAGTCCTAGGAGTCCTGACAGTTTCATACACTATGTATTATAGATATATAGTCCTAGGAGCCCTGACAGTGTCATACACTATGTATTATAGATATAGTCCTAGGAGTCCTGACAGTGTCATACACTGTTTTATAAATATATAGTCCTAGGAGCCCTGACAGTGTCATACACTATGTTTTATAGATATATAGTCCTAGGAGTCCTGACAGTGTCATACACTATGTATTATAGATATATAGTCCTAGGAGCCCTGACAGTGTCATACACTATGTTTTATAGATATATAGTCCTAGGAGCCCTGACAGTGTCATACACTATGTTTTATAGATATATAGTCCTAGGAGCCCTGACAGTGTCATACACTATGTTTTATAGATATATAGTCCTAGGAGTCCTGACAGTGTCATACACTATGTATTATAGATATATAGTCCTAGGAGCCCTGACAGTGTCATACACTATGTTTTATAGATATATAGTCCTAGGAGCCCTGACAGTGTCATACACTATGTTTTATAGATATATAGTCCTAGGAGTCCTGACAGTGTCATACACTATATATTATAGATATATAGTCCTAGGAGCCCTGACAGTGTCATACACTATGTATTATAGATATAGTCCTAGGAGTCCTGACAGTGTCATACACTGTTTTATAGATATATAGTCCTAGGAGCCCTGACAGTGTCATACACTATGTTTTATAAATATATAGTCCTAGGAGCCCTGACAGTGTCATACACTATGTTTTATAGCTATATAGTCCTAGGAGTCCTGACAGTGTCATACACTATGTATTATAGATATATAGTCCTAGGAGCCCTGACAGTGTCATACACTATGTTTTATAGATATATAGTTCTAGGAGCCCTGACAGTGTCATACACTATGTTTTATAGATATATAGTCCTAGGAGTCCTGACAGTGTCATACACTATGTATTATAGATATATAGTCCTAGGAGTCCTGACAGTGTCATACACTATATATTATAGATATATAGTCCTAGGAGCTCTGACAGTGTCATACACTGTTTTATAGATATATAATCCTAGGATCCCTGACAGTGTCATACACTATGTTTTATAGATATATAGTTCTAGGAGTCCTGACAGTGTCATACACTATGTATAATAGATATAGTCCTAGGAGCCCTGACAATGTTGTACACTATGTATTATAGATATATAGGCCTAGGAGCCCTGACAGTGTCATACACTATGTTTTATAGATATATAGTCCTAGGAGTCCTGACAGTGTCATACACTATGTATTATAGATATATAGTCCTAGGAGTCCTGACAGTGTCATACACTATGTTTTATAGATATATAGTCCTAGGAGCCCTGACAGTGTCATACACTATGTTTTATAGATATATAGTCCTATGAGTCCTGACAGTGTCATACACTATGTTTTATAGATATATAGTCCTAGGAGCCCTGACAGTGTCATACACTATGTTTTATAGATATATAGTCCTAGGAGCCCTGACAGTGTCATACACTATGTTTTATAGATATATAGTCCTAGGAGTCCTGACAGTGTCATACACTATGTATTATAGATATATAGTCCTAGGAGTCCTGACAGTGTCATACACTATGTTTTATAGATATATAGTCCTAGGAGCCCTGACAGTGTCATACACTATGTTTTATAGATATATAGTTCTAGGAGCCCTGACAGTGTCATACACTATGTTTTATAGATATATAGTCCTAGGAGTCCTGACAGTGTCATACACTATGTATTATAGATATATAGTCCTAGGAGTCCTGACAGTGTCATACACTATATATTATAGATATATAGTCCTAGGAGCTCTGACAGTGTCATACACTGTTTTATAGATATATAATCCTAGGATCCCTGACAGTGTCATACACTATGTTTTATAGATATATAGTTCTAGGAGTCCTGACAGTGTCATACACTATGTATAATAGATATAGTCCTAGGAGCCCTGACAATGTTGTACACTATGTATTATAGATATATAGGCCTAGGAGCCCTGACAGTGTCATACACTATGTTTTATAGATATATAGTCCTAGGAGTCCTGACAGTGTCATACACTATGTATTATAGATATATAGTCCTAGGAGTCCTGACAGTGTCATACACTATGTTTTATAGATATATAGTCCTAGGAGCCCTGACAGTGTCATACACTATGTTTTATAGATATAGAGTCCTAGGAGTCCTGACATTGTCATACACTATGTTTTATAGATATATAGTCCTAGGAGCCCTGACAGTGTCATACACTATGTTTTATAGATATATAGTCCTAGGAGTCCTGACAGTGTCATACACTGTGTTTTATAGATATATAGTCCTAGGAGCCCTGACAGTGTCATACACTATGTTTATAGATATATAGTCCTAGGAGTCCTGACAGTGTCATACACTATGTTTTATAGATGTATAGTCCTAGGAGCCCTGACAGTGTTATACACTATATTTTATAGATATATAGCCCTAGGAGTCCTGACAGTGTCACACACTATGTTTTATAGATATAGAGTCCTAGGAGCCCTGACAGTGTCATACACTATGTTTTATAGATATAGTCCTAGGAGTCCTGACAGTTTCATACACTATGTATTATAGATATATAGTCCTAGGAGCCCTGACAGTGTCATACACTATGTATTATAGATATAGTCCTAGGAGTCCTGACAGTGTCATACACTGTTTTATAAATATATAGTCCTAGGAGCCCTGACAGTGTCATACACTATGTTTTATAGATATATAGTCCTAGGAGTCCTGACAGTGTCATACACTATGTATTATAGATATATAGTCCTAGGAGCCCTGACAGTGTCATACACTATGTTTTATAGATATATAGTCCTAGGAGCCCTGACAGTGTCATACACTATGTTTTATAGATATATAGTCCTAGGAGCCCTGACAGTGTCATACACTATGTTTTATAGATATATAGTCCTAGGAGTCCTGACAGTGTCATACACTATGTTATATAGATATATAGTCCTAGGAGTCCTGACAGTGTCATACACTATGTATTATAGATATATAGTCCTAGGAGCCCTGACAGTGTCATACACTATGTATTATAGATATAGTCCTAGGAGCCCTGACAGTGTCATACACTGTTTTATAGATATATTGTCCTAGGAGCCCTGACAATGTCGTACACTATGTTTTATAGATATAGTCCTAGGAGTCCTGACAGTGTCATACACTGTTTTATAGATATATAGTCCTAGGAGCCCTGACAGTGTCATACACTATGTTTTATAAATATATAGTCCTAGGAGCCCTGACAGTGTCATACACTATGTTTTATAGCTATATAGTCCTAGGAGTCCTGACAGTGTCATACACTATGTATTATAGATATATAGTCCTAGGAGCCCTGACAGTGTCATACACTATGTTTTATAGATATATAGTTCTAGGAGCCCTGACAGTGTCATACACTATGTTTTATAGATATATAGTCCTAGGAGTCCTGACAGTGTCATACACTATGTATTATAGATATATAGTCCTAGGAGTCCTGACAGTGTCATACACTATATATTATAGATATATAGTCCTAGGAGCTCTGACAGTGTCATACACTTGTTTTATAGATATATAATCCTAGGATCCCTGACAGTGTCATACACTATGTTTTATAGATATATAGTTCTAGGAGTCCTGACAGCGTCATACACTATGTATAATAGATATAGTCCTAGGAGCCCTGACAATGTTGTACACTATGTATTATAGATATATAGGCCTAGGAGCCCTGACAGTGTCATACACTATGTTTTATAGATATATAGTCCTAGGAGTCCTGACAGTGTCATACACTATGTATTATAGATATATAGTCCTAGGAGTCCTGACAGTGTCATACACTATGTTTTATAGATATATAGTCCTAGGAGCCCTGACAGTGTCATACACTATGTTTTATAGATATATAGTCCTATGAGTCCTGACAGTGTCATACACTATGTTTTATAGATATATAGTCCTAGGAGCCCTGACAGTGTCATACACTATGTTTTATAGATATATAGTCCTAGGAGCCCTGACAGTGTCATACACTATGTTTTATAGATATATAGTCCTAGGAGTCCTGACAGTGTCATACACTATGTATTATAGATATATAGTCCTAGGAGTCCTGACAGTGTCATACACTATGTTTTATAGATATATAGTCCTAGGAGCCCTGACAGTGTCATACACTATGTTTTATAGATATATAGTCCTAGGAGTCCTGACAGTGTCATACACTATGTATTATAGATATATAGTCCTAGGAGTCCTGACAGTGTCATACACTATATATTATAGATATATAGTCCTAGGAGCTCTGACAGTGTCATACACTGTTTTATAGATATATAATCCTAGGATCCCTGTCAGTGTCATACACTATGTTTTATAGATATATAGTTCTAGGAGTCCTGACAGTGTCATACACTATGTATAATAGATATAGTCCTAGGAGCCCTGACAATGTTGCACACTATGTATTATAGATATATAGGCCTAGGAGCCCTGACAGTGTCATACACTATGTTTTATAGATATAGAGTCCTAGGAGTCCTGACATTGTCATACACTATGTTTTATAGATATATAGTCCTAGGAGCCCTGACAGTGTCATACACTATGTTTTATAGATATATAGTCCTAGGAGTCCTGACAGTGTCATACACTGTGTTTTATAGATATATAGTCCTAGGAGCCCTGACAGTGTCATACACTATGTTTTATAGATATATAGTCCTAGGAGTCCTGACAGTGTCATACACTATGTTTTATAGATGTATAGTCCTAGGAGCCCTGACAGTGTTATACACTATATTTTATAGATATATAGCCCTAGGAGTCCTGACAGTGTCACACACTATGTTTTATAGATATAGAGTCCTAGGAGCCCTGACAGTGTCATACACTATGTTTTATAGATATAGTCCTAGGAGTCCTGACAGTTTCATACACTATGTATTATAGATATAT
Source organism: Leptodactylus fallax (assembly GCA_947044405.1). Lineage (NCBI taxonomy): Eukaryota > Metazoa > Chordata > Amphibia > Anura > Leptodactylidae > Leptodactylus > Leptodactylus fallax. The sequence continues at coordinate 1,047,264 of CAMRHE010000413.1, forward strand.
AGTCCTAGGAGCCCTGACAGTGTCATACACTATGTATTATAGATATAGTCCTAGGAGTCCTGACAGTGTCATACACTGTTTTATAAATATATAGTCCTAGGAGCCCTGACAGTGTCATACACTATGTTTTATAGATATATAGTCCTAGGAGTCCTGACAGTGTCATACACTATGTATTATAGATATATAGTCCTAGGAGCCCTGACAGTGTCATACACTATGTTTTATAGATATATAGTCCTAGGAGCCCTGACAGTGTCATACACTATGTTTTATAGATATATAGTCCTAGGAGCCCTGACAGTGTCATACACTATGTTTTATAGATATATAGTCCTAGGAGTCCTGACAGTGTCATACACTATGTATTATAGATATATAGTCCTAGGAGCCCTGACAGTGTCATACACTATGTTTTATAGATATATAGTCCTAGGAGCCCTGACAGTGTCATACACTATGTTTTATAGATATATAGTCCTAGGAGTCCTGACAGTGTCATACACTATATATTATAGATATATAGTCCTAGGAGCCCTGACAGTGTCATACACTATGTATTATAGATATAGTCCTAGGAGTCCTGACAGTGTCATACACTGTTTTATAGATATATAGTCCTAGGAGCCCTGACAGTGTCATACACTATGTTTTATAAATATATAGTCCTAGGAGCCCTGACAGTGTCATACACTATGTTTTATAGCTATATAGTCCTAGGAGTCCTGACAGTGTCATACACTATGTATTATAGATATATAGTCCTAGGAGCCCTGACAGTGTCATACACTATGTTTTATAGATATATAGTTCTAGGAGCCCTGACAGTGTCATACACTATGTTTTATAGATATATAGTCCTAGGAGTCCTGACAGTGTCATACACTATGTATTATAGATATATAGTCCTAGGAGTCCTGACAGTGTCATACACTATATATTATAGATATATAGTCCTAGGAGCTCTGACAGTGTCATACACTGTTTTATAGATATATAATCCTAGGATCCCTGACAGTGTCATACACTATGTTTTATAGATATATAGTTCTAGGAGTCCTGACAGTGTCATACACTATGTATAATAGATATAGTCCTAGGAGCCCTGACAATGTTGTACACTATGTATTATAGATATATAGGCCTAGGAGCCCTGACAGTGTCATACACTATGTTTTATAGATATAGAGTCCTAGGAGTCATGACATTGTCATACACTATGTTTTATAGATATATAGTCCTTGGAGCCCTGACAGTGTCATACACTATGTTTTATAGATATATAGTCCTAGGAGTCCTGACAGTGTCATACACTGTGTTTTATAGATATATAGTCCTAGGAGCCCTGACAGTGTCATACACTATGTTTATAGATATATAGTCCTAGGAGTCCTGACAGTGTCATACACTATGTTTATAGATATATAGTCCTAGGAGTCCTGACAGTTTCGTACACTATGTATTATAGATATATAGTCCTAGGAGCCCTGACAGTGTCATACACTATGTATTATAGATATAGTCCTAGGAGTCCTGACAGTGTCATACACTGTTTTATAGATATATAGTCCTAGGAGCCCTGACAGTGTCATACACTATGTATTATAGATATATAGTCCTAGGAGTCCTGACAGTGTCATACACTATGTTTTATAGATATATAGTCCTAGGAGTCCTGACAGTGTCATACACTATGTTATATAGATATATAGTCCTAGGAGTCCTGACAGTGTCATACACTATGTATTATAGATATATAGTCCTAGGAGCCCTGACAGTGTCATACACTATGTATTATAGATATAGTCCTAGGAGCCCTGACAGTGTCATACACTGTTTTATAGATATATTGTCCTAGGAGCCCTGACAATGTTGTACACTATGTTTTATAGATATAGTCCTAGGAGTCCTGACAGTGTCATACACTGTTTTATAGATATATAGTCCTAGGAGCCCTGACAGTGTCATACACTATGTTTTATAGATATATAGTCCTAGGAGTCCTGACAGTGTCATACACTATGTTTATAGATATATAGTCCTAGGAGTCCTGACAGTGTCATACACTATGTTTTATAGATATATAGTCCTAGGAGCCCTGACAGTGTTATACACTATATTTTATAGATATATAGCCCTAGGAGTCCTGACAGTGTCACACACTATGTTTTATAGATATAGAGTCCTAGGAGCCCTGACAGTGTCATACACTATGTTTTATAGATATAGTCCTAGGAGTCCTGACAGTTTCATACACTATGTATTATAGATATATAGTCCTAGGAGCCATGACAGTGTCATACACTATGTATTATAGATATAGTCCTAGGAGTCCTGACAGTGTCATACACTGTTTTATAGATATATAGTCCTAGGAGCCCTGACAGTGTCATACACTATGTATTATAGATATATAGTCCTAGGAGTCCTGACAGTGTCATACACTATGTTTTATAGATATATAGTCCTAGGAGTCCTGACAGTGTCATACACTATGTTATATAGATATATAGTCCTAGGAGTCCTGACAGTGTCATACACTATGTATTATAGATATATAGTCCTAGGAGCCCTGACAGTGTCATACACTATGTATTATAGATATAGTCCTAGGAGCCCTGACAGTGTCATACACTGTTTTATAGATATATTGTCCTAGGAGCCCTGACAATGTTGTACACTATGTTTTATAGATATAGTCCTAGGAGTCCTGACAGTGTCATACACTGTGTTTTATAGATATATAGTCCTAGGAGCCCTGACAGTGTCATACACTATGTTTTATAGATATATAGTCCTAGGAGTCCTGACAGTGTCATACACTATGTTTATAGATATATAGTCCTAGGAGTCCTGACAGTGTCATACACTATGTTTTATAGATATATAGTCCTAGGAGCCCTGACAGTGTTATACACTATATTTTATAGATATATAGCCCTAGGAGTCCTGACAGTGTCACACACTATGTTTTATAGATATAGAGTCCTAGGAGCCCTGACAGTGTCATACACTATGTTTTAAAGATATAGTCCTAGGAGTCCTGACAGTTTCATACACTATGTATTATAGATATATAGTCCTAGGAGCCCTGACAGTGTCATACACTGTTTTATAGATATATAGTCCTAGGAGCCCTGACAGTGTCATACACTATGTATTATAGATATATAGTCCTAGGAGTCCTGACAGTGTCATACACTATGTTTTATAGATATATAGTCCTAGGAGTCCTGACAGTGTCATACACTATTTTATATAGATATATAGTCCTAGGAGCCCTGACAGTGTCATACACTTTGTATTATAGATATAGAGTCCTAGGAGCCCTGACAGTGTCATACGCTATGTATTATAGATATATAGTCCTAGGAGTCCTGACAGTGTCATACACTATGTTTTATAGATATCTAGTCCTAGGAGCCCTGACAGTGTCATACACTATGTTTTATAGATATATAGTCCTAGGAGTCCTGACAGTGTTACAATATGCAGTGGCTTGCAAAAGTATTCATACCCCATGACCTTTTTAACATTTTGTCATCTTACAACCACAAACTTAAATGTATTTTATTGAGATTTTAAGTGATAAAAAAACAAAGTAGCTGTAGTAATTGTGAAGTGGAACAAAAATGATACATGGTTTTTAAAATTTTAATCAAATAAAAATCTGAAAAGTGTGATGTGCAAAAGTCTTCAGCCCCCTGTACTCTGTTACTCCTAAATAAAATCCAGTGCACACAATTGCCTTCAGAAGTCACTTAATGAGTTAATAGAGTCCGGCTGTGTGTAATTTAGTCTCAGTATAAATACACCTGTCTGGTGAAGGCCTCAGTGGTTTGTTAGAGAACACTAGTGAACAAACAGCTTCATGAAAACCAAGGAACTCGCCAGACAGGTCAGAGATAAAGTTGTGGAGAAGTGTAAAGCAGGGTTAGGTTATAAAAACATATCCCAAGCTTTGAGCATCCCAAGGAGCGCTGTTCAATCCATCATCCAAAAATGGAAAAAGTATTCTACAGCTGCAAACCTACCAAGGCCATCCACCTAAACTAACAGATCAAGCAAGGAGAAGCAGCCAAGAGGCCCATGGTCACTGTGGAGGAGCTGCAGAAATCCACAGCTCAGGTATAGGGAGAATCTGTCCACAGGACAACTAGAAGTCACTGCGCACCCCACAAATCTGGCAATCTATATGGAGGAGCGGCGAGAAGGAAACCATTGTAAGAAAGACATAAGAAGTGGCGTCTGCAGTTTGCCACAAGCCATATAGGGGACACAGCAAACATGTGGAAGAAGGTGCTCTGCTCAGAGGAGACCAAAGGGGAACTTTGTGGCCTAAATACAAAGCTCTATGTGTGGTGGAAAAGTAACCCTGCTCATCCCGCTAACACCCCGTCATCCCCACTGTGACACATAGGGGGCAGCATCATGCTGGGGGGACAGGGAAGCTGCTCAAGGGTGATGGGAAGATGGAGGGAGCTAAATACAGGCCAATCCTGGAAGAAAAGCTGAGACTGGAGGCTGCAAAAGACTTGAGACTGGGAAGGAGATTCCCCTTCCAGCAAGACAATGACCCTATGTGACATGGATAGTATTATTTGGAGGGAAATAGAAAATGGCAGGCAAATAGTGGAAGTAGCAGAAGCACAGAGTATTTCAGGAGAAGAGATGGATGATCTTACTGAATGCTGTATATGACAGGGAAACAGAAAAAAGTGGAATGTTACAATAAGGGAGACTTATTCATGGATAAAGCTCTGGCAGCACAGAGTATTTCAGGATGGTGGATTCTTTATTTATGTAAACCCTACAAGCCCATAATCATAGACATTATTATACAGCAGATAAATGACATATTAGTATTTTGGCACATTTAAGTTATGAGCATAGTTAAGATGTCTTTGAATCCAACTTACTAATTATACTGTATTCAAGTCCCTTTGTGCAAAAGGCATCTTCACATCCACACTCAACAGATTCTCCTGTGCAGTCTTCTTTACCGATAGCCTTACAGTGATGACACCTCATGGCAAAACCTAAATGCAAATATGATTAAAATACAGATATATACACACAAATACACAAAAACCTAAGGAACCCATCACCATAGTCACTGAGGATGCCATTTATCATCTCGTCCATCAAGTCCTATAGGTTGACTAATGGTATCAAATGTTACTGAAAAATGTAATACAGCATAAGTATAATATAATTCTTACCTATACTAATCTCACCCATACCCAAAGCTAAGAAGACAAGGAAGGGCTTCATGGCTAAAGAAACTGAAGTTAAAGTTAATGACAGATTGTCAGAGACGTCTTCAGTGCTGGTGCAGTCATCTGTGCTTGCGTCAAAGGAGAGACTTTTATACTATGCTTAGCAGCATCATTTGGCATGATGTATCAAGATGACATCATGTGATTACTTTTGGCAGCGCTTCATAGCAAAATAAACATCTACCTGGCATACCTGTAATAACTGAAAGTCAACAATACAATGGTGAGAAGCATCCAAGATTGTCTGTACATCTGCAGGTGCTGGGAATCTCATCCAGGAGCCTGAAACACCATCAGGGATTGTCGAACACTCTTAGGGCTCCTAGGAACCTATCTATAAAACATAGTGTAGAACACTCTTAGGACTCCTAGGAACCTATCTATAAAACATAGTGTAGAATACTCTTAGGACTCCTAGGACTATATATCTATAAAACATAGTGTAGAATACTCTTAGGGCTCCTAGGACTATATATCTATAAAACATAGTGTAGAATACTCTTAGGGCTCCTAGGAACCTATCTATAAAACATAGTGTAGAACACTCTTAGGACTCCTAGGAACCTATCTATAAAACATAGTGTAGAATATTCTTAGGACTCCTAGGAACCTATCTATAAAACATAGTGTAGAATACTCTTAGGGCTCCTAGGAACCTATCTATAAACATAGTGTAGAACACTCTTAGGCCACCTAGGAGCCTATCTATAAACATAGTGTAGAATATTCTTAGGGCTTCTAGGACTATATATCTATAAACATAGTGTATAATACTCTTAGGGCTCCTAGGACTATATATCTATAAAACATAGTGTAGAATACTCTTAGGGCTCCTAGGAACCTATCTATAAAACATAGTGTAGAATATTCTTAGGGCTTCTAGGACTATATATCTATAAAACATAGTGTAGAATACTCTTAGGGCTCCTAGGACTATATATCTATAAAACATAGTGTAGAACACTCTTAGGGCTCCTAGGAACCTATCTATAAAACATAGTGTAGAATACTCTTAGGGCTCCTAGGAACCTATCTATAAAACATAGTGTAGAATACTCTTAGGGCTCCTAGGAACCTATCTATAAAACATAGTGTAGAACACTCTTAGGCCACCTAGGAGCCTATCTATAAACATAGTGTAGAATATTCTTAGGGCTTCTAGGACTATATATCTATAAACATAGTGTAGAATATTCTTAGGGATTCTAGGACTATATATCTATAAACATAGTGTAGAATACTCAGGGCTCCTAGGACTATATATCTATAAAACATAGTGTAGAACACTCTTAGGGCTCCTAGGAACCTATCTATAAAACATAGGGTAGAATACTCTTAGGGCTCCTAGGAACCTATCTATAAAACATAGTGTAGAATACTCTTAGGGCTCCTAGGAACCTATCTATAAAACATAGTGTAGAATACTCTTAGGGCTCCTAGGAACCTATCTATAAAACATAGTGTAGAACACTCTTAGGCCACCTAGGAGCCTATCTATAAACATAGTGTAGAATATTCTTAGGGCTTCTAGGACTATATATCTATAAACATAGTGTAGAATACTCAGGGCTCCTAGGACTATATATCTATAAAACATAGTGTAGAATACTCTTAGGGCTCCTAGGAACCTATCTATAAAACATAGTGTAGAATATTCTTAGGGCTTCTAGGACTATATATCTATAAAACATAGTATAGAATACTCTTAGGGCTCCTAGGACTATATATCTATAAAACATAGTGTAGAACACTCTTAGGGCTCCTAGGAACCTATCTATAAAACATAGTGTAGAATACTCTTAGGGCTCCTAGGAACCTATCTATAAAACATAGTGTAGAATACTCTTAGGGCTCCTAGGAACCTATCTATAAAACATAGTGTAGAACACTCTTAGGACTCCTAGGAACCTATCTATAAAACATAGTGTAGAACACTCTTAGGCCACCTAGGAGCCTATCTATAAACATAGTGTAGAATATTCTTAGGGCTTCTAGGACTATATATCTATAAACATAGTGTAGAATACTCTTAGGGCTCCTAGGACTATATATCTATAAAACATAGTGTAGAATACTCTTAGGGCTCCTAGGAACCTATCTATAAAACATAGTGTAGAATATTCTTAGGGCTTCTAGGACTATATATCTATAAAACATAGTATAGAATACTCTTAGGGCTCCTAGGACTATATATCTATAAAACATAGTGTAGAACACTCTTAGGGCTCCTAGGAACCTATCTATAAAACATAGTGTAGAATACTCTTAGGGCTCCTAGGAACCTATCTATAAAACATAGTGTAGAATACTCTTAGGGCTCCTAGGAACCTATCTATAAACATAGTGTAGAACACTCTTAGGGCTTCTAGGACTATATATCTATAAACATAGTGTAGAATACTCTTAGGGCTCCTAGGACTATATATCTATAAAACATAGTGTAGAATACTCTTAGGGCTCCTAGGAACCTATCTATAAAACATAGTGTAGAATATTCTTAGGGCTTCTAGGACTATATATCTATAAAACATAGTGTAGAATACTCTTAGGGCTCCTAGGACTATATATGTATAAAACATAGTGTAGGACACTCTTAGGGCTCCTAGGAACCTATCTATAAACATAGTGTAGAATACTCTTAGGGCTCCTAGGAACCTATCTATAAAACATAGTGTAGAATACTCTTAGGGCTCCTAGGAACCTATCTATAAAACATAGTGTAGAATACTCTTAGGGCTCCTAGGAACCTAGCTATCTAATTTCTAGCTCTCTAAAGCAAACACAGCCAAAGTTATGTCAATGTGAATGTGACATGTATGTCTATGGAAAAATGGTTGGTAAGCAGAGGATTCAAACTCTGAGTTTAACATACACTCAATTTTACACATTTTAACATTTAAAATGCTCCAAAGTTTACCCTTCGTTGGGGAAAAAGGTGCTAGAGCATGGTTTCGTAGACACATGTGTAGATTATATTACAAAAAGCAATGTTTTTGTAGAAAAACTAGCCATTTTGATGACTTGTAAGTGCTGCAGAGGCTTATTGTTATTTGGCAGACAAATTTGTTTCTGTGAGGCGCCTGGAAAGTGATGACGAGTATTGTTTAAAAAAAAAAAAAAAAGTCACCAACAATTATCCCTTGATAGGAACAAATGTGAAATTAATCTTTTAATAGCACCATCAGTGTCCTATAGTGGAATGTGATGGTGGCCGCAGTGGTGGTAGCTGGGCAGCTGTGGTAACATGTCTCTTAAATAATAGGGATTCTTTTTTAGATTATCGGAGGCTGCAATACTATATATATAACAACCATATATAAAAAAATAAATAAATAAAAAATAAATATTTTTTTTTCATATTAACAACACTTAATCACACCATTTTTGTTCATACGAGATGAATTGCTATTTGTTCGTTTTTGTTAAAAACTGAACAATTTTAAATAATCGGGATGAACCCGGCTTGTTACGAAGTGTTCCGCCCATCGCTACTTAGAAGATGAATCACATGGATGAAGTAAGCATGCTAAAGATTTGTCCTCAAACAAGTGAGCGTCCTCTCCACTTCAGCCTTCAAGATGATTATTAAAGCTAACTCCTTAGACACTGGGGCAGAAAGAACTGAAAAATACAACTGGCTCAATGTGTTTAAAAAAAAATGTGACCCAGAATGGGCGTGGTTTATAATGGGCGTGGTTTAGAAATGTCTCACTTTACGACACCTTTATGAGACACAAAAGTATGAATATGGCACAGCTTTTCTTGTGCAAAGTTACCAAGTTTAAGGCTAAGGCCCCATGTGGCGTCCTGCAGCAAAAAAGCGCTGCGGGAAAAACCGCGGCGGCTACGAATCGCAGTTCTTCCTGCAGCGCTTTAGACAGAGAGTTCGCAGAGGTTTCCTCTGTGGATTTTCTGTTTCAATTAAACCTATGGGGAAACCGCCGGCGTATCCGTAGGTATAATTGACATGCTGTTGTTTCCAAAACTGGAAATCGTCGCATGTCCGCAGTGTGGTTTTTGCCGCAAAGTGGGCATCCCACTTTAGAATCCCATCCACTTTGCTCTGACTGTAAAATACTGCAATTTTTTCCGCGGCATTTCCGCTGTGGGCAAATCGCGCCATTTACACCACGTGGGGTCCCGGCCTAAAATAGTGTAAAATTAATTAAAAATTCAATTCAGACAAAATTTTGGTGTACAGGTAATGTATCAGAAAATTGATCCAGAATTTATAAATATGTCTAAAACTATGAACAAGATTTCTAGTTTTTCACAGTGCAAAGTTTGACAGGATTGATACATGTGCCCCATTGAGTTTTTGTCAAAAGTGCACACCCCTATGCCACATTCCTGCATTAATCCTATGAGATCTTCAGTGCAATGTATACAATGTCTAGGACTCTGCTGCATCTTATCTATATAATGCCTTTTGTGCTGCACAGATGTTGGTGAGCACAGGTTGTTGTCAAATTGGTGGTTAAATAATTTCCAAAAGGTAATGTATTTGCTTACCTGAGTTTTCATGAAAGATTGAAATATCTGCTGGATCTTGCAGGTTGGTCTGTTCCCTGGCTGTATAAGTCTTCATACATGGTGTCCTATCAGTTATTTTGCTGCTAATAGCCTCATTGTGACTGCAGCACATTTTACATTTCTCATAAACAAGGGGAATGTACAAAAAGGAGCAGTCTGCAGTCTCCCTTATCCATTATTACTACTATTGATTTCCCAACATGTAATTCTGTCAGGAGTAACTGTACAATAGTAAACAACTACCTGAGAAAAGTCCAAAAGAACATTACATAATATAGGAGAGAAAGGGACACTGGACTATAAATATGGGGCATAATGCAGCTAAAAGATCCCTGATACAGAAAGAGAGCGAGATCTATGAGCACAGTCAGGAAAGTAGACAAAAGTACATACACACATGGACAAAATTGTTGGTATCCCTCGTTTAATGAAAGAAAAACCCACAATGGTCACAGAAATAACTTGAATCTGACAAAAGTAATAATATATAAAAATTCTATGAAAATGAACAAATGAAAGTCAGACATTGCTTTCCAACCAGGCTTCAACAGAATTTTAAAAAAAAAGAAAACTCATGAAACAGGCCTGGACAGAAATGATGGTTCCCTTAACTTAATATTTTGTTGCACAATCTTTTGAGGCAATCCCTGCAATCAAACGATTCCTGTAACTGTCAATGAGACTTCTGCGCCTCTCAGCAGGTATTTTGGCCACTCCTCATGAGCAAACTGCTCCAGTTGTCTCGGGTTTGAAGGGTGCCTTTTCCAGACGGCATGTTTCAGCTCCTTCCAAAGATGCTCAATAGGATTTAGGTCAGGGCTCATAGAAGGCCACTTCAGAATAGTCCAATGTTTTCCTCTTAGCCATTCTTGGGTGTTTTAGCTGTGTGTTTTGGGTCATTATCCTGTTGCAAGACCCATGACTTGCGACTGAGACCAAGCTTTCTGACACTGGGCAGCACATTTCTCTCTAGAATCCCTTGATAGTCTTGAGATTTCATTGTACTCTGCACAGATTCAAGACACCCTGTGCCAGATGCAGCAAAGCAGCCCCAGAACATAACAGAGCCTCCTCCATGTGTCACAGTAGGGACAGTGCTCTTTTCAAGATATGCTTCATTTTTCTGTCTGTGAACATAGAGCTGATGTGCCTTGCCAAAAATTTCGATTTTTGTCTCATCTGTCCATAGGACATTCTCCCAGAAGCTTTGTGGCTTGTCAACATGTAGTTTGGCAAATTACTTTTGTCAGATTCAAGTTATTTCTGTGACCATTGTGGGTTTTTCTTTCATTAAACGAGGGATACCAACAGTTTTGTCCACGTGTGTAAGTAAACTTTTCTTTCATTATAAACTGTGAGATGTTTCAGAACTTTCAGTCCAGTGCACAGAGAAAGCTGTGGAGGCTATGAGATAAAAGAGCCCCTTCCCTGTCCATTCACTGTATGAAGAGAGGACAGTCCCTCCCCTTCCACTCGTTGGCTGTTTTAGTCTGGTGTGTCTAAGGATGGACCTTCCCTAGTAAAAAGGGAATGAACAGCAAAAGAGACAGATAGTGGCAGGAATTTTAGAGAGAAAACACTAACATTTTCAAATAATGGGCATTATATTTTGGTCCAGAATCACATGATCCATTAAACTAAGTTGTCTGAAAAGTTTGAGACTATTTGAGCAATTTTTTAATACCCAGTAGGTAACTGACAAGCCCAGCAGATATCAAGTAAACAAGCTATGTATAATCCTATGGTGCACTGCATCACCATGTCTAAGGCTACCCCGTGGTATTCACCAGAGTCCTGCAAAATGGATGGACTTCTCTTCTTGGGATCCAGGTTGCAGCCCCAGAACAAAATGCCAGAAAAGAGTTGCTCGTGCTGGCTAAGGACCATACCAGAAAGAGTAATACATAACCCAGGGTCAAAAACCAGAAGAGTACAGGAATAGCCAAAATGGAAGCAGATAAATAGCAGAAGTCCAGGCCATGGTCAAGTGCTGGGGTGCTGGACAGTGTGATGGGGGGCACTTATATTTATGGCTGGTTGGTAATTTGTTTTAATTTCCATCCCCTTTTGTATTTATCTCCGTTTTGGTGGTTTATCATTACTTCATTTTTAATTTTTATAATTATTGAACTTTTGGCTATATGGGATTATTCATATATTAAAAACATAATGTCATTTGTTTTGAAATTCTTAATAAATAGAGTTTAAAATAAAGTGTGGAAAACCCTCGTATGTACCCCAAAATGGACGCAACTAAAAATGCAACTCATTGCACAAAGAATAGTCCCTCATATGGCAATACTGACAGAAAAGTAAAAAAAGTTATGAATTTTGGAAGCAGAGATGGAAATATTATATATATGAATTTCGAAGCTGGAAATATGAAAAAGTTGCAGATCCTTAAAGACTAAACTACTCTGACCTGAAAGGGTTAGAGTTCCACCATTACTTCTACCCCCACCTTTGCCTCCACCATGTGTCTCTAACATCTAAGGGCCACAGTATCCTATACCTAAGGGGCTCTTTAATTTCATTGCACCAAGAAGGCCCCATGACAGACACACTAACCCACCCTATTTGTGAGTCTCTTACAGGCTAGGTCTTGTAGGACTCTCCTTCTCTTCTGCATTGAAGATATAAGGATCAGATAGAGAATAGTAGGAGCCGGCTGATCTAGCTATATACTGTGTGTATGGGGATAAAAACACCCGGCCATAGTAATATAATTATTAATTACCTTTTTATTGAACACAAATTATAGTAACTCAAATTTTACAAATGCTAATAAAAGGTAAGTATAAGGCGAGGTTTTCATGCTGCCGCCACCGGAGGTAATGTGCTGCGGAGTAAAAACTCACATAGTCTACATGAATCCGGGGAAAGATGACATGAAGCGGCAACTACAATGTGTTCTACCTGTACTTGCCTCAGATCCATAACAATTTATGGTTACCATGGGTGGTTTTGACGTGTGTTTCGTGGATCTCCACGTAGCCACACAGCCTTATTGTTTTAGTCTTTATGGCCACTCACATACAGTGATACAGGAATCTGTAGGAACATGGTGCCAGTTGTGTCAATATCAGTCCATAGATTAATTATGATGACAGAACTTCTGAAGCACTCGGCCGCCCTGGGCAATGTCTGTTCCTTCTTCAGAAGTCAATACAGTAATAAGATGGCTGTAACTGGTTTGTAGCCAGAGGACTGATTTGCAGTTAAAAGAGAAGATTATTTGGCACTAGACCTATATAAACATACACCTAAGTGAGAGCGGGAGCTTGAAAGTGTGCAAAATTCAGCCCTCCAGTGCTCCGAGAGGATGAATAAAATGATATTACTTTATTGTTGATGGATTAAAAGGCACACACAAGGTCAGGCTGAGGTTCCTTGGGTCCACCAGATAAAATGATTCTGGGGCTCACCCTCCAACAACCCCCAGGATATAAACAATAGCACCCTTCAAATATGGGTGTCTTCTGCTGGACCATTATTGTGCTAGAACCTGAGCCCACCAGAGCATCGTCTGGTACTCTGATGGATCAGCCCGGCACTGGTCAGGGAGCTAAAATGCAGATATGTTTTACACCATGTGAAAGATCCTCAGTGCGCCAACACCGCTTTGGCCACACCCTGAGTCCTCTTTCATATAAAAACCACACTCACCGCCAGTGAATGTCGGGTTCACCAGATAAATACAAGACAAGCTTTCTAAATTTTATATATTTATTAACCCCTAAATGGGTCGGTATTAACATCTAACATATACAGTTCAGAACAGATATGCAGATATATGCAAGCATTAACAGTTACTAGTTACAAGATACAGTACAAATAAAATAAAAGGGATAAAGGTGAAATAATTACTTTACCACACATGTCCTTGATGTGGTTCTATAGTCCAACACTCACACATGCTCTGTCATGTGTGAGTCACCAGTGGAGGCTTGTTAGCATGTGGCATCAATAGAATAATCCCGCCTGCATGCTTTTCACAGTCTCTCAGCATTAGTCCAATAGTCTCATCACAAAAATCTCCTCATGGTCTGTCTGTAACAACTCTGTGGCATAATCCCTATAGCATCATCTCCATAGCATAATCTCCTCCCAAGGACCTCTTACCTCATCTTTTATACCCTTTATGCCACCTCCCAGAATGAGGTCACCGGCGACAGTATGTCTGATGAGTTAATTCAATCAAGTCCAGATCTTTTGTATAGAGCTGAGACCAAGTGGAATTGATACACTGTTATCAGCCATATCTGATCAACAGCCCAGGCTTGAACAATGCACTATTGTTTGATCACTCAGGGCTGTGTATGAGTACAATGGAGCCCTATTGTTCCAGCCTGGCCACTACTGCCAATATACACCTAGACTCATAGCTGCGCACAGTATGAATAAATGGAACTAGAGAGAAATACGCTACCCAGAGACCAAGATACAGCTGAGTTATAGCCACACTTAAGCAGAATCATCACACACCAGTTCTTCCTCATGACATGAAGGTTGCTACGAGGAAGAACTTCACATCTTTCATTTGTCTAAAATGTGCAGTGTCTTAAATCTTACTTGTGATCAAGGCTGTGGAGTTGGTCCGCCAAACCATCAACTCTGACATCGACTCCTCTATTTTTCCATAGCCCAACTCTGTCTTCGACTTTTGCTCCCACTCTGACTCCTTAAATGGCTGACAACCACGGTTAGTCACAAGTAGTAAAAATCCACAAAGTCAAAACAAATATGTAACAAACTATACATCTAATTATACAGTATTGATAATTGTATAATATCATTAAAAATAAGCAAACATTTTATTATGAAGGCGGAGAATGCGAATATTGCACTCCGTCCTATATTAACAACCAGATGGGGCAGGGAACATACAGTATGTGTATGGTCAAGGGACAATATGAGGTCTGCATGGCAAGACCCCGTGTCACTAGGATCATATACGATATGTTTTGGTGCCACGAGGAACCAGACAGCACAAATGGTGGACATAGAAGGTGCTGGAGGAAGAGTCACCTAACTGCGCAATAGTAGGGATCAGAGGCACTAGCCATTGAGTGCGCCAGCCCAAGGCTAAGTCATGGCCGTAGAGGAGATATAGAGACACCAGCCTGCACTGTAGACTGGATTATATCTGACAGGGATTTATGGGCGAGCGTGATAAGTCTATATTGTATTCTATGGTGGATGGACAACCAGAGCAGCGACTGACACAAAGTAGAAGCGTCTGTGTATCCATTCAATGGAAATATGAGTCTGGCAGATCCGTTCAGGACAGATTGTAGAGTGGAGAGTTTAGTAAGAGGAAGACCAAATAGAAAAGAATTATAATGGTCAAGACGAGAGTGAATCCGAGCGACATCTCGGTAGGTCCTAAGTATCACAAGTGATATCTAACCCAGTTTCGGGCTGGTGTAGATTTCAGCAATAACTCACACCAATTATCTGATCAAGATGGTACAGAAAGAAGATGGAGACCTTCTGAAGATGGTAGAAAGCTCACACATGAAAATATCAGTAGTATTGCAAGTAGGCTATAAGCAGTATACATGTATACCATAAGGACACAATATATTAGAAACGGACCACTAGTAAAAGATATAATGATTATTTTTCTCTATCTCCTCCCTCTTTTTGTTTATTACATAAACACTTTCTCAGAACCGAGAGACAACATGGAGGTCATCGACATATGAAGGACAGCATAGTATGAAATAATACAGTACTGTGCAAAGGTTTTAGGCAAGTTCAAAAACGCTGCAAAGTAAGAAAGCTTTCAGCAATAAAAGAGTTAATAATTAATTTTTATCAAGTAACAAAATTAAGTGAACAAAGAGAAAAAAAAATCTGAATCCCATCAATATTTGGTGTGACCTTTGGAAGAAGTCCTGCATCTATGGACTCCAAATATATGGCCCTGGTCTCAACATCATCCAGTCTGCAAGTACCGAGAAGAACTGATGGAAGGCAAAGGACAGACATGCAGAATCCACCTCAAAGTTAGCTCCAATATTAGTCATGTGAGCCAAATACCAGTCAGCTCTAAATTCAGTCGTTACCCTTAAGGTCCAAAATAGACCAAAGGAAAACTATAACAAAAAAACTCACACAAAACTGTCAACATACATAAAAACACCAGATTTACAGCATGGAAAACACATAATAAACTTAACTTGTGGGTACAAATGGAGAGATGGTTGCTGCCGATGTGGAAATGGCGAGAAGGGAGAGATTGTTGTTGCCAGCTGGGTAGGAATGAGAAGGAGTAAACTGCTGCTGCCGGTCTCTTACACCCATAAAATGAAAACCTACAAATATCAAGAACATTTGTATACAAAGTATAACTCATTGTTATTCAACATGTAATACAAATATACCTACAAGGACACAAATAGACATGGACATACAGTAGTGTACAACATTATTCTGGGCAGACACCGGCTCATAGCATTCATTATAAAGTAAAACGTTAATACATAAATAAACCAAACCCATGTATAGGACACTATCAGTATATAACCAGTACAGTCTATAAGTGACATCTAGTGGCGGAACATTTACTGTAATATACTAATATGCAAAAGTAGAAGAGGCCCAGCACACGTACTAAATATTCCTTTATCGCATTGATTAAAACCATGACCTGATGCAAGGAAACGTCTTGCACATGTTATTTATAGTTACATAGTAGATGAGGTTGGATGAAGACAACGTTCCATCAAGTCCAACCTATAACCCTACAGTCCCCTACAGTGTTGATCCAGAGAAAGGCAAAAACCCCATGTCAGGGGAAAAAAAATCCTTCCCAACTCCAATCCGGCAATCAGTATAAAACCCTGGATCAACTTGTCCTTAACATAATCTAGAACCCATAACCCGTTCTGTTCGATAAAGGCATCCAGGTTCCCTATAACTTGCACAATGGATCCACCATCACCACTTCCTGGGGCAGTGACTTCCATAGCTTCACTATTCTTACCGTAAATAATTCCCTTCAATGTTGCAGATGAAACTTTCTCTCCTCCAGGTGTAGAGGATTTCCCCTTTTCACTGTCACTAGTCTAGGTGTAGAGGACGTCCCCTTGTCACTGTCACTGGTCTAGGTGTAGAGGATGTCCCCTTGTCACTGTCACCGGCCTAGGTGTAGAAGATGTCCCCTTGTCACTGTCACTGGTCTAGGTGTAGAGGATGTCTCCTTGTCACTGTCACTGGCCTAGGTGTAGAGGATGTCCCCTTGTCACTATCACTGGCCTAGGTGTAGAGGATGTCCTCTTGTCACTGTCACTGGCCTAGGTGTAGAGGACGTCCGCTTGTCACTGTCACTGGCCTAGGTGTAGAATATATCTCCTTGTCACTGTCACTGGCCTAGGTGTAGAAGATATCTCCTTGTCACTGTCACTGGTCTAGGTGTAGAGGACGTCTCCTTGTCACTGTCACTGGCCTAGGTGTAGAGGACGTCCATTTGTCACTGGCCTAGGTGTAGAAGATGTCCCCTTGTCACTGTCACTGGCCTAGGTGTAGAGGATGTCCCCTTGTCACTGTCACTGGCCTAGATGTAGAGGATATCCCCTTGTCACTGTCACTGGCCTAGGTGTAGAGGACGTCCCCTTGTCACTGTCACCGGTCTATGTGTAGAGGACGTCCCCTTGTCACTGTCACTGGTCTAGGTGTAGAGGATGTCCCCTTGTCACTGTCACTGGTCTAGGTGTAGAGGATGTCCCCTTGTCACTGTCACCGGTCTAGGTGTAGAGGATGTCTCCTTGTCACTGACACTGGTCTAGGTGTAGAGGACGTCCCCTTGTCACTGTCACTGGTCTAGGTGTAGAGGATGTCCCCTTGTCACTGTCACTGGCCTAGATGTAGAGGATATCCCCTTGTCACTGTCACTGGCCTAGGTGTAGAGGACGTCCCCTTGTCACTGTCACCGGTCTAGGTGTAGAGGACGTCCCCTTGTCACTGTCACTGGTCTAGGTGTAGAGGATGTCCCCTTGTCACTGTCACTGGTCTAGGTGTAGAGGATGTCCCCTTGTCACTGTCACCGGTCTAGGTGTAGAGGATGTCTCCTTGTCACTGACACTGGTCTAGGTGTAGAGGACGTCCCCTTGTCACTGTCACTGGTCTAGGTGTAGAGGATGTCCCCTTGTCACTGTCACTGGCCTAGGTGTAGAGGATGTCCCCTTGTCACTGTCACCGGTCTAGGTGTAGAGGACGTCCCCTTGTCACTGTCACTGGTCTAGGTGTAGAGGATGTCCCCTTGTCACTGTCACTGGTCTAGGTGTAGAGGACGTCCCCTTGTCACTGTCACTGGTCTAGGTGTAGAGGATGTCCCCTTGTCACTGTCACTGGCCTAGGAGTCAAAAGATCATTAGAAAGTTCTTTGTGCTGTCCCTTCATGTATTTGTACATTGTTATTAGATCTCCCCGTGAATTTCTTTTTTCTAAACTGAATAACCCCAAATTTGTTAATCTGTCTCTGTCCTCCAAACCACCCATTCCCCTAATAATCTTGGTCGCCTTCTCTGCACTCTCTCTAGTTCAGTTATGGCCACATTAAAACTTGTCTTCATCTTGTACAATAAAGAAATAGTTTTATAGATAGGTTCCTAGGAGCCCTAAGAATATCTTATATATAGGTTTCTAGCAACCCTAGGGGTAAGTTCACATGGAGGAATTTGCCGTAGATTTGGGGGCGGAATCCACAGCAGATTCTACCCAGATTTTGCCATTGTTTTCAATGGGAGGCAGAGATTGCAACAGGAAGCTGAAATAATAAGGCTCTAGACTCCCTGCCCAGATGAATGGGCCTAATCAGCAATGGAAAGCCACAATAGTGTTTGCTTCTACACAGATAATGGTACAGGATTTCTTCTTCTTCACACAAATTTTATACAGCTATGAAATAAAAGATCATTAAAAATATAATATTGAGCTCATCTTTTAGTAAAATATCTCTTTTTATTACCCACAAAGGCAATATTGTTAATTTACATACAGATGTTTTATACTTTCTTTTACAATCAATTTATCAAGAGGTTCTTCATGTCTCTTTAACAAATCATTAATCACATGCCTGGGCTATTATTGTCTGGGTGTATTACTAACTAAGCAGCACTAGATGGCGCCCACATACTTATTTCACTTATAAGTAACAGGGAATTTCCTTTCTATCTTGATCCTCCTCAGGATAACAAAGAATTCATTAGTATTCTCCTCCATCCCTGGAGGTAGGTAGATAGGTAGGTGACCAATTCATGGTAGGTATTGTCATTTCTAGGTGTGTGAAGAGCAACGTATGGAAGTCTCCATAATGCATTGGCATAATGTTTCTATTATAAAATATATACATATATCTACAACCCCAATTCCAATGAAATTAGGACGTTGTGTAAAACATAAATAGAAACAGAATACGAAGATTTGCAAATCCTTTTCAACCTCTATTCAATTGAATACACTACAAAGACAAGATATTTAATGTTCAAACCAATAAACTTTATTTTTTTTTTTGTAAATATTCACATTATTATATTATTATTACACAATGAGGACATTTCTAGAAAACTGGTAAGTATACTAGGCCCCATAATATGGGTAAGTTATTGGAAGATACATTGATATATACATGTATATTTATAAGCTTACTTTGTAGTTGATCTCAGGCCCCACATCTTGCCTGCTTGGTATATGAAATTTAGAATTACCTGTTCTGATAAGAAGTCTGTGGGTCTTATTGTACTTTTTATTAATAGAGAGATGATGATATTTATATATAATAACTATTTTTATCTGGATATTAGGGAATACATTTCATGTCAGCTACTTGTGATGTTTTGCATTTGATTCTCCTCTCTCTCTCTCTATATATATATGTGTGTGTATATGATCTGATGATATTATTTTTATTGTTATTTATTATTATTATTATTATTATTATTATTATTATTTTTGGGCCTATTTCCATCTGTTATGTATTATCATATTTGCAGGATTTTCCCCTACCTGTCCATAGCGCTTAGTAGCGTTCGCATACACTTAGGGTATTATCACCCACTTACGATATACCTCTATATACCGTATCTCTGCAGCATGAATACTCTCTTATCAGAGACATTGTACCAAGCTTTATACATGCCCCAATAGGTGGGATAGTTCAGTAACTTCCCCCCATATATTCCATCCTTGGAATTTATAACAAATGAAACACTTTTACCAGCCCTCCCTTCATCTAAGTATATATTAGCACACGTTTCTTAAGTCAACATAAACATTGTAGCAAAATCCATTCCTGCAGTTCACACACAAACAGACACAGCTGTGTAATAGAATATTTCCTCCGATTAAGATCTTGTACACTGGACACAGACGCTCCTCTGCCTCTCTACTACGGACCTACGGCTGCTTCTCATTTGGCTATAACGCAGTTCTCTCTTAGCTGTATCCATTCCACTGCCAGCTACACCTGTAAGGGGACCTTCCCTTTTATATATTCTGTTTCTTATTCTGCTCCACCTGTTTGCTTTCATTGTCTTAATCCAAGTATTTTCCTAACCCCTCCGCTTCAGGGAGGTCTCATATGACAGGTGGGGGCCAATAAGCGGCAGCCACACAGATCAGCTGTTGGGGCCACTTTTGATGCATTCTCTGAGGCCCCACGGACTTCAGTTGTACACGAGCTGCAGCATCGGTGCCCAGTTACTATACTGTACTGCATACTGTGCCCAGTTACTATACTGTACTGTATACGGTGTCTAGTTACTATACTGTACTGTATACTGTGCCTAGTTACTACACTGTACTGTATACTGTGCCTAGTTACTATACTGTACTGTATACAGTGCCTAGTTACTATACTGTACTGTATACTGTGCCCAGTTACTATACTGTACTGCATACTGTGCCCAGTTACTATGCTGTACTGTATACTGTGCCCAGTTACTATACTGTACTGTATACGGTGCCCAGTTACTACACTGTACTGTATACTGTATGCCCAGTTACTATACTGTACTGTATACTGTGCCTAGTTACTATACTGTACTGTATACTGTGCCTAATTACTATACTGTACTGTATACTGTGCCTAGTTACTATACTGTACTGTATACTGTGCCTAATTACTATACTGTACAGTATACTGTGCCCAGTTACTATACTGTACTGTATAATGTGCCCAGTTACTATACTGTACTGTATACTGTATGCCCAGTTACTATACTGTACTGTATACTGTGCCCAGTTACTATACTATACTGTATACTGTGCCCATTTACTATACTGTACTGTATACTGTGCCCAGTTACTATACTGTACTGTATACTGTGCCCAGTTACTATACTATATCGTATACTGTATGCCCAGTTACTATACCGTACTGTATACTGTATGCCCAGTTACTATACTGTACTGTATACTGTATGCCCAGTTACTAAACTGTACTGTATACTGTGCCCAGTTACTATACTGTACTGTATACTGTATGCCCAGTTACTATACTGTGCTGTATACTGTGCCAGTTACTATACTGTACTGTATACTGTATGCCCAGTTACTATACTGTACTGTATACTGTGCCCAGTTACTATACTGTACTGTATACTGTATGCCCAGTTACTATACTGTACTGTATACTGTGCCCAGTTCCTATACTATACTGTATACTGTGCCCATTTACTATACTGTACTGTATACTGTGCCCAGTTACTATACTGTACTGTATACTGTGCCCAGTTACTATACTATACTGTATACTGTATGCCCAGTTACTATACCGTACTGTATACTGTATGCCCAGTTACTATACTGTACTGCATACTGTGCCCAGTTACTACACTGTACTGTATACTGTGCCCAGTTACTATACTATACCGTATACTGTATGCCCAGTTACTATACCGTACTGTATACTGTATGCCCAGTTACTATACTGTACTGCATACTGTGCCCAGTTACTATTCTGTACTGTACACTGTGCCCAGTTACTACACTGTACTGTATACTATGCCTAGTTACTACACTGTACTGTATACCGTATGCCCAGTTACTACACTGTACTGTATACTGTGCCCAGTTACTATACTGTACTGTATACGGTGCCCAGTTACTACACTGTACTGTATACCGTATGCCCAGTTACTACACTGTACTGTATACTGTGCCCAGTTACTATACTGTACTGTATACGGTGCCCAGTTACTACACTGTACTGTATACGGTGCCCAATTTCTATACTGTGCTGTATACTGTGCCTAGTTACTATACTGTACTGTATACTGTATGCCCAGTTACTATACCATACTGTATACTGTGCCCAGGTACTATACTGCACTGTATACTGTGCCTAGTTACTATACTGTACTGTATACTGTGTGCCCAGTTACTATACTATACTGTATACTGTGCCCATTTACTATACTGTACTCTATACTGTGCCTAGTTACTATACTGTACTGTATACTGTGCCTAGTTACTATACTGTACTGTATACTGTGCCTAGTTACTATACTGTATACTGTGCCCAGTTACTATACTGTACTGTATACTGTGCCCAGTTACTATACTGTACTGTATACTGTGCCCAGTTACTATACTGTACTGTATACTGTATGCCCAGTTACTATACTGTACTGTATACTGTGCCTAGTTACTATACTGTACTGTATACTGTGCCCAGTTACTATACTGTACTGTATACTGTATGCCCAGTTACTATACTGTACTGTATACTGTATGCCCAGTTACTATACTATACTGTATACTGAATGCCCAGTTACTATACTGTACTGTATACTGTATGCCCTGTTACTATACTATACTGTATACTGTGCCCGGTTACTATACTGTACTGTATACTGTATGCCCAGTTACTATACTGTACTGTATACTGTATGCCCAGTTACTATACTGTACTGTATACTGTGCCCAGTTACTATACTGCACTGTATACTCTATGCCAAGTTACTATACTTTACTGTATACTGTGCCCAGTTACTATACTGTACTGTATACTGTATGCCCAGTTACTATACTGTACAGTATACTGTGCCTAGTTACAATACTGTACTGTATACTGTGCCCAGTTACTATACTGTACTGTATACTGTATGCCCAGTTACTATACTGTACTGTATACTGTATGCCCAGTTACTATACTATACTGTATACTGTATGCCCAGTTACTATACTATACTGTATACTGTATGTCCAGTTACTATACTGTACTGTATACTGTATGCCCAGTTACTATACTGTACTGTATACTGTGCCCAGTTATTATACTATAGTGTGTACTGTATGCCCAGTTACTATACTATACTGTTTACTGTGCCCAGTTACTGTTCAATACTGTATACTGTATGCCGTTACTATACTGTACTGTGTACTGTGCCCAGTTACTATACTATACTGTATACTGTGCCCAGTTTCTATACTGTACTGTATACTGTATGCCCAATTACTATACTGTACTGTATACTGTGCCCAGTTACTATACTGTACTGTATACTGTGCCCAGTTACTATACTGTACTGTATACTGAGCCCAGTTACTATACTATACTGTATACTGTGCCCAGTTAATATACAGTACTGTATATTGTGCCCAATTACTATACTGTACTGTACACTGTGCCCAGTTACTATACTGTACTGTATACTGTATGCCCAGTTACTATACTGTACTGTATACTGTGCCCAGTTACTATACTGTACTGTAAACTGTATGCCAAGTTACTATACTTTACTGTATACTGTGCCCAGTTACTATACTGTACTGTATACTGTATGCCCAGTTACTATACTGTACTGTATACTGTGCCTAGTTACTATACCGTACTGTATACTGTGCCCAGTTACTATACTGTACTGTATACTGTATGCCCAGTTACTATACTGTACTGTATACTGTATGCCCAGTTACTATACTATACTGTATACTGTATGCCCAGTTACTATACTATACTGTATACTGTATGCCCAGTTACTATACTGTACTGTATATTGTATGCCCAGTTACTATTCTGTACTGTATACTGGGCCGAGTTACTATACTGTACTGTATACTGTGCCCAGTTACTATACTATACCATATACTGTATGCCCAGTTACTATACTATACTGTATACTGTGCCCAGTTACTATACTGTACTGTATACTGTGCCCAGTTACTATACTGCACTGTATACTGTGCCCAGTTACTATACTGTACTTTATACTGTGCCAAGTTACTATACTGTACTGTATACTGTATGCCCAGTCACTATACTATACTGTATACTGTGCCCAGTTACTATATTGTACTGTATACTGTATGCCCAGTTACTATACTGTACTGTATACTGTGCCCAGTTACTATAGTGTACTGTATACTGTGCCCAGTCACTACACTGTACTGTATACTGTATGCCCAGTTACTATACTGTACTGTATACTGTGGCCAGTTACTACACTATACTGTATACTGTGCCCAGTTACTATACTGTACTGTATACTGTGCCTAGTTTCTATACTGTACTGTATACTGTGCCCAGTTACTATACTGTACTGTATAGTGTGCCCAGTTACTATACTGTACTGTATACTGTGCCCAGTTACTATACTATAGTGTGTACTGTATGCCCAGTTACTATACTATACTGTTTACTGTGCCCAGTTACTGTTCTATACTGTATACTGTATGCCGTTACTATATTGTACTGTGTACTGTGCCCAGTTACTATACTATACTGTATACTGTGCCCAGTTTCTATACTGTACTGTATACTGTATGCCCAATTACTATACTGTACTGTATACTGTGCCCAGTTACTATACTGTACTGTATACTGTGCCCAGTTACTATATTGTACTGTATACTGAGCCCAGTTACTATACTATACTGTATACTGTGCCCAGTTAATATACTGTACTGTATATTGTGCCCAGTTACTATACTGTACTGTACACTGTGCCCAGTTACTATACTGTACTGTATACTGTATGCCCAGTTACTATACTATACTGTATACTGTGCCCAGTTACTATACTGTACTGTATATTGTATGCCCAGTTACTATACTGTACTGTATATTGTGCCCAGTTACTATACTATACTATACTATACTATACTATACTGTATACTGTGCCAGTTACTATACTGTACTGTATGCTGTGCCCAGTTACTATACTGTACTGTATACTATGCCTAGTTACTACACTGTACTGTATACTGTATGCCCAGTTACTCTACTATACTGTATAATCTGCCCAGTTACTATACTATACTGTATACTGTGCCCAGTTACTATACTGTACTGTATACTGTATGCCCAGTTACTATACTGTACTGTATACTGTATGCCCTGTTACTATACTATACTATATAATGTGCCCAGTTACTATACTGTACTGTATACTGTATGCCCATTTACTATACTGTACTGTATACTGTATGCCCTGTTACTATACTATACTGTATACTGTGCCCCGTTACTATACTGTACTGTATACTGTATGCCCAGTTACTATACTGTACTGTATACTGTATGCCCAGTCACTATACTATACTGTATACTGTATGCCCAGTTACTATACTGTACTGTATACTGTGCCCAGTTACTATACTGTACTGTATATACTGTACTGTACTGTATACTGTGTACTGTATACTGTGCCTAGTTACTACACTGTACTGTATACTGTGCCTAGTTACTATACTGTACTGTATACAGTGCCTAGTTACTATACTGTACTGTATACTGTGCCCAGTTACTATACTGTACTGCATACTGTGCCCAGTTACTATGCTGTACTGTATACTGTGCCCAGTTACTATACTGTACTGTATACGGTGCCCAGTTACTACACTGTACTGTATACTGTATGCCCAGTTACTATACTGTACTGTATACTGTGCCTAGTTACTATACTGTACTGTATACTGTGCCTAATTACTATACTGTACTGTATACTGTGCCTAGTTACTATACTGTACTGTATACTGTGCCTAATTACTATACTGTACAGTATACTGTGCCCAGTTACTATACTGTACTGTATAATGTGCCCAGTTACTATACTGTACTGTATACTGTATGCCCAGTTACTATACTGTACTGTATACTGTGCCCAGTTACTATACTATACTGTATACTGTGCCCATTTACTATACTGTACTGTATACTGTGCCCAGTTACTATACTGTACTGTATACTGTGCCCAGTTACTATACTATATCGTATACTGTATGCCCAGTTACTATACCGTACTGTATACTGTATGCCCAGTTACTATACTGTACTGTATACTGTATGCCCAGTTACTAAACTGTACTGTATACTGTGCCCAGTTACTATACTGTACTGTATACTGTATGCCCAGTTACTATACTGTGCTGTATACTGTGCCAGTTACTATACTGTACTGTATACTGTATGCCCAGTTACTATACTGTACTGTATACTGTGCCCAGTTACTATACTGTACTGTATACTGTATGCCCAGTTACTATACTGTACTGTATACTGTGCCCAGTTACTATACTATACTGTATACTGTGCCCATTTACTATACTGTACTGTATACTGTGCCCAGTTACTATACTGTACTGTATACTGTGCCCAGTTACTATACTATACTGTATACTGTATGCCCAGTTACTATACCGTACTGTATACTGTATGCCCAGTTACTATACTGTACTGCATACTGTGCCCAGTTACTACACTGTACTGTATACTGTGCCCAGTTACTATACTATACCGTATACTGTATGCCCAGTTACTATACCGTACTGTATACTGTATGCCCAGTTACTATACTGTACTGCATACTGTGCCCAGTTACTATTCTGTACTGTACACTGTGCCCAGTTACTACACTGTACTGTATACTATGCCTAGTTACTACACTGTACTGTATACCGTATGCCCAGTTACTACACTGTACTGTATACTGTGCCCAGTTACTATACTGTACTGTATACGGTGCCCAGTTACTACACTGTACTGTATACCGTATGCCCAGTTACTACACTGTACTGTATACTGTGCCCAGTTACTATACTGTACTGTATACGGTGCCCAGTTACTACACTGTACTGTATACGGTGCCCAATTTCTATACTGTGCTGTATACTGTGCCTAGTTACTATACTGTACTGTATACTGTATGCCCAGTTACTATACCATACTGTATACTGTGCCCAGGTACTATACTGCACTGTATACTGTGCCTAGTTACTATACTGTACTGTATACTGTGTGCCCAGTTACTATACTATACTGTATACTGTGCCCATTTACTATACTGTACTCTATACTGTGCCTAGTTACTATACTGTACTGTATACTGTGCCTAGTTACTATACTGTACTGTATACTGTGCCTAGTTACTATACTGTATACTGTGCCCAGTTACTATACTGTACTGTATACTGTGCCCAGTTACTATACTGTACTGTATACTGTGCCCAGTTACTATACTGTACTGTATACTGTATGCCCAGTTACTATACTGTACTGTATACTGTGCCTAGTTACTATACTGTACTGTATACTGTGCCCAGTTACTATACTGTACTGTATACTGTATGCCCAGTTACTATACTGTACTGTATACTGTATGCCCAGTTACTATACTATACTGTATACTGAATGCCCAGTTACTATACTGTACTGTATACTGTATGCCCTGTTACTATACTATACTGTATACTGTGCCCGGTTACTATACTGTACTGTATACTGTATGCCCAGTTACTATACTGTACTGTATACTGTATGCCCAGTTACTATACTGTACTGTATACTGTGCCCAGTTACTATACTGCACTGTATACTCTATGCCAAGTTACTATACTTTACTGTATACTGTGCCCAGTTACTATACTGTACTGTATACTGTATGCCCAGTTACTATACTGTACAGTATACTGTGCCTAGTTACAATACTGTACTGTATACTGTGCCCAGTTACTATACTGTACTGTATACTGTATGCCCAGTTACTATACTGTACTGTATACTGTATGCCCAGTTACTATACTATACTGTATACTGTATGCCCAGTTACTATACTATACTGTATACTGTATGTCCAGTTACTATACTGTACTGTATACTGTATGCCCAGTTACTATACTGTACTGTATACTGTGCCCAGTTATTATACTATAGTGTGTACTGTATGCCCAGTTACTATACTATACTGTTTACTGTGCCCAGTTACTGTTCAATACTGTATACTGTATGCCGTTACTATACTGTACTGTGTACTGTGCCCAGTTACTATACTATACTGTATACTGTGCCCAGTTTCTATACTGTACTGTATACTGTATGCCCAATTACTATACTGTACTGTATACTGTGCCCAGTTACTATACTGTACTGTATACTGTGCCCAGTTACTATACTGTACTGTATACTGAGCCCAGTTACTATACTATACTGTATACTGTGCCCAGTTAATATACAGTACTGTATATTGTGCCCAATTACTATACTGTACTGTACACTGTGCCCAGTTACTATACTGTACTGTATACTGTATGCCCAGTTACTATACTGTACTGTATACTGTGCCCAGTTACTATACTGTACTGTATACTGTATGCCAAGTTACTATACTTTACTGTATACTGTGCCCAGTTACTATACTGTACTGTATACTGTATGCCCAGTTACTATACTGTACTGTATACTGTGCCTAGTTACTATACCGTACTGTATACTGTGCCCAGTTACTATACTGTACTGTATACTGTATGCCCAGTTACTATACTGTACTGTATACTGTATGCCCAGTTACTATACTATACTGTATACTGTATGCCCAGTTACTATACTATACTGTATACTGTATGCCCAGTTACTATACTGTACTGTATATTGTATGCCCAGTTACTATTCTGTACTGTATACTGGGCCGAGTTACTATACTGTACTGTATACTGTGCCCAGTTACTATACTATACCATATACTGTATGCCCAGTTACTATACTATACTGTATACTGTGCCCAGTTACTATACTGTACTGTATACTGTGCCCAGTTACTATACTGCACTGTATACTGTGCCCAGTTACTATACTGTACTTTATACTGTGCCAAGTTACTATACTGTACTGTATACTGTATGCCCAGTCACTATACTATACTGTATACTGTGCCCAGTTACTATATTGTACTGTATACTGTATGCCCAGTTACTATACTGTACTGTATACTGTGCCCAGTTACTATAGTGTACTGTATACTGTGCCCAGTCACTACACTGTACTGTATACTGTATGCCCAGTTACTATACTGTACTGTATACTGTGGCCAGTTACTACACTATACTGTATACTGTGCCCAGTTACTATACTGTACTGTATACTGTGCCTAGTTTCTATACTGTACTGTATACTGTGCCCAGTTACTATACTGTACTGTATAGTGTGCCCAGTTACTATACTGTACTGTATACTGTGCCCAGTTACTATACTATAGTGTGTACTGTATGCCCAGTTACTATACTATACTGTTTACTGTGCCCAGTTACTGTTCTATACTGTATACTGTATGCCGTTACTATATTGTACTGTGTACTGTGCCCAGTTACTATACTATACTGTATACTGTGCCCAGTTTCTATACTGTACTGTATACTGTATGCCCAATTACTATACTGTACTGTATACTGTGCCCAGTTACTATACTGTACTGTATACTGTGCCCAGTTACTATATTGTACTGTATACTGAGCCCAGTTACTATACTATACTGTATACTGTGCCCAGTTAATATACTGTACTGTATATTGTGCCCAGTTACTATACTGTACTGTACACTGTGCCCAGTTACTATACTGTACTGTATACTGTATGCCCAGTTACTATACTATACTGTATACTGTGCCCAGTTACTATACTGTACTGTATATTGTATGCCCAGTTACTATACTGTACTGTATATTGTGCCCAGTTACTATACTATACTATACTATACTATACTATACTGTATACTGTGCCAGTTACTATACTGTACTGTATGCTGTGCCCAGTTACTATACTGTACTGTATACTATGCCTAGTTACTACACTGTACTGTATACTGTATGCCCAGTTACTCTACTATACTGTATAATCTGCCCAGTTACTATACTATACTGTATACTGTGCCCAGTTACTATACTGTACTGTATACTGTATGCCCAGTTACTATACTGTACTGTATACTGTATGCCCTGTTACTATACTATACTATATAATGTGCCCAGTTACTATACTGTACTGTATACTGTATGCCCATTTACTATACTGTACTGTATACTGTATGCCCTGTTACTATACTATACTGTATACTGTGCCCCGTTACTATACTGTACTGTATACTGTATGCCCAGTTACTATACTGTACTGTATACTGTATGCCCAGTCACTATACTATACTGTATACTGTATGCCCAGTTACTATACTGTACTGTATACTGTGCCCAGTTACTATACTGTACTGTATACTGTATGCCCAGTTACTATATGTACTGTATACTGTGCCCAGTTACTATACTGTACTGTATACTGTATGCCCAGTCACTATACTATACTGTATACTGTATGCCCAGTTACTATACTGTACTGTATACTATGCCTAGTTACTACACTGTACTGTATACTGTATGCCCAGTTACTCTACTATACTGTATACTCTGCCCAGTTACTATAATATACTGTACACTGTGCCCAGTTACTATACTGTACTGTATACTGTATGCCCTGTTACTATACTGTACTGTATACTGTGCCCAGTTACTATACTGTACTGTATACTGTATGCCCAGTTACTATACTGTACTGTATACTGTGCCCAGTTACTATACTGTACTGTATACTGTATGCCCAGTTACTATACTGTACTGTATACTGTATGCCCTGTTACTATACTATACTGTATACTGTGCCCGGTTACTATACTGTACTGTATACTGTATGCCCAGTCACTATACTATACTGTATACTGTATGCCCAGTTACTATACTGTACTGTGTATTGTGCCCAGTTACTATACTATACTGTATACTGTGCCCAGTTACTATACTGTACTGTATACTGTATGCCCAGTTACTATACTGTACTGTATACTGTGCCCAGTTACTATATTGTATTGTATACTGTGCCCAGTTACTATACTTTACTGTATACTGTGCCCAGTTACTACACTGTACTGTATACTGTATGCCCAGTTACTATACTGTACTTTATACTGTATGCCCAGTTACTATACTATACTGTATACTGTGCCCAGTTTCTATACTGTACTGTATACTGTGCCCAGTTTCTATACTGTACTGTATACTGTGCCCAGTTACTATACTGTACTGTATACTGTGCCCAGTTACTATACTGTACTGTATACTATTCCCAGTTACTATACTGTACTGTATACTGTGCCAAAGTTACTATAGTGTACTGTATACTGTGCCCAATTACTACACTGTACTGTATACTGTATGCCCAGTTACTATACTATACTGTATACTGTGCCCAGTTACTATACTGTACTGTATACTGTATGCCCAGTTACTATACTGTACTGTATACTGTATGCCCAGTTACTATACTATACTGTATACTGTGCCCAGTTTCTATACTGTACTGTATACTGTGCCCAGTTACTATACTGTACTGTATACTGTGCCCAGTTACTATACAGTACTGTATACTGTGACCAGTTACTATACTGTACTGTATACTATGCCCAGTTACTATACTGTACTGTATACTGTGCCCAGTTACTACACTGTACTGTATACTGTATGCCCAGTTACTATTCTATACTGTATACTGTATGCCGTTACTATACTGTACTGTGTACTGTGCCCAGTTACTATACTATACTGTATGCTGTGCCCAGTTTCTATACTGTACTGTATACTGTATGCCCAATTACTATACTGTACTGTATACTGTGCCCAGTTTCTATACTGTACTGTATACTGTGCCAAGTTACTATACTGTACTGTATACTGTGCCCAGTTACTATACTATACTGTATACTGTGCCCAGTTACTATACTGTACTGTATACTGTGCCCAGTTACTATTCTGTACTGTACACTGTGCCCAGTTACTATACTGTACTGTATACTGTATGCCCAGTTACTATACTGTACTGTATACTGTGCCCAGTTACTATACTGTACTGTGTACTGTATGTCCAGTTACTATACTGTACTGTATATTGTATGCCCAGTTACTATACTGTACTGTATACTATGCCCAGTTACTATACTATACTGTATACTGTGCCCAGTTACTATACTGTACTGTATGCTGTGCCCAGTTACTATACTGTACTGTATACTATGCCTAGTCACTACACTGTACTATATACTGTATGCCCAGTTACTATACTATACTATATACTGTGCCCAGTTACTATAATATACTGTATACTGTGCCCAGTTACTGTACTGTACTGTATACTGTATGCCCAGTTACTATACTGTACTGTATACTGTATGCCCTGTTACTATACTATACTGTATACTGTGCCAGATTACTATACTGTACTGTATACTGTATGCCCAGTTACTATACTGTACTGTATACTGTATGCCCAGTCACTATACTATACTGTATACTGTATGCCCAGTTACTATACTGTACTGTGTACTGTGCCCAGTTACTATACTGTATATTGTGCCCAGTTACTATACTGTACTGTATACTGTATGCCCAGTTACTATACTGTACTGTATACTGTGCCCAGTTACTATACTGTACTGTATACTGTGCCCAGTTACTAAACTGTACTGTATACTGTACCCAGTTAATATACTGTACTGTATACTGTATGTCCAGTTACTGTACTATACTGTATATTGTGCCCAGTTACTGTACTATACTGTATACTGTGCCCAGTTACTAAGCTGTACTGTATACTGCTTAGGAAGCTGAGAGCCTTTGGAATCCGGGGGGCACTTCTTAGGACTTTCTTCAACTCGGTAGTGGCATCAGCCATCTTCTTTGGAGTGGCCTGCTGGGGGAGCAGTATATCAACCAGGGACAGAAATAAACTTGACAAGCTGATTAGAAGGGCCAGCTCTGTCCTGGGGAGCCCACTGGACCCAGTGCAGGTGGTGGGTGACAGAAGGATACTGTCCGTGGTGAGCTCCATGCAGAAGAAGAAGTCCCATCCCATGCATGAGACTGTGATCACGCTGGGCAGTACTGTCAGTGACCGACTGCTCCACCCTAGGTGTGAGAAGGAGCGCTATCGGAAGTCTTTCCTCCCTGCCGCGGTCAGGCTGTACAACCAACACCGACCTAAGCGGAGATCATTACACACAGAGAACTGAAATATCTCTCTGCCTGTTATATCCGCCCCCCCCCTCTGCTACGTCCTATCTGTCTGTCTGCTATTAATGTAATGCCTCTTACCTTGGAACATTCCTGTACATGTTGTATTTGTATTTGTATTGCTTATCTTTGCTGCTGTAACACACTGAATTTCCCCATTGTGGGACTATTAAAGGACTATTATTATTATTATTATTATTATACTGTATGCCCAGTTACTATACTGTACTGTATACTGTGCCCAGTTACTATATTGTACTGTATACTGTGCCCAGTTACTACACTGTACTGTATACTGTATGCGCAGTTACTATACTATACTGTATACTGTGCCCAGTTTGTATACTGTATTGTATACTGTGCCCAGTTTCTATATTGTACTGTATACTGTGCCCAGTTACTATACTGTACTGTATACTGTGCCCAGTTACTATACTGTACTGTATACTGTGACCAGTTACTATACTGTACTGTATACTATGCCCAGTTACTATACTGTACTGTATACTGTGCCCAGTTACTATACTGTACTGTATACTGTGCCCAGTTACTAGACTGTACTGTATACTGTATGCCCAGTTACTATACTGTACTGTATACTGTATGCCCTGTTACTATACTATACTGTATACTGTGCCCGGTTACTATACTGTACTGTATACTGTATGCCCAGTCACTATACTATACTGTATACTGTATGCCCAGTTACTATACTGTACTGTGTATTGTGCCCAGTTACTATACTATACTGTATACTGTGCCCAGTTACTATACTGTACTGTATACTGTATGCCCAGTTACTATACTGTACTGTATACTGTGCCCAGTTACTATATTGTATTGTATACTGTGCCCAGTTACTATACTTTACTGTATACTGTGCCCAGTTACTACACTGTACTGTATACTGTATGCCCAGTTACTATACTGTACTGTATACTGTATGCCCAGTTACTATACTATACTGTATACTGTGCCCAGTTTCTATACTGTACTGTATACTGTGCCCAGTTTCTATACTGTACTGTATACTGTGCCCAGTTACTATACTGTACTGTATACTGTGCCCAGTTACTATACTGTACTGTATACTGTGACCAGTTACTATACTGTACTGTATACTATTCCCAGTTACTATACTGTACTGTATACTGTGCCAAAGTTACTATAGTGTACTGTATACTGTGCCCAATTACTACACTGTACTGTATACTGTATGCCCAGTTACTATACTATACTGTATACTGTGCCCAGTTACTATACTGTACTGTATACTGTATGCCCAGTTACTATACTGTACTGTATACTGTGCCCAGTTACTATACTATACTGTATACTGTGCCCAGTTTCTATACTGTACTGTATACTGTGCCCAGTTACTATACTGTACTGTATACTGTGCCCAGTTACTATACGGTACTGTATACTGTGACCAGTTACTATACTGTACTGTATACTGTATGCCCAGTTACTATACTATACTGTGTACTGTGCCTAGTTACTATACTGTGCTGTATACTGTGCCCAGTTACTACACTGTACTGTATACTGTATGCCCAGTTACTATACTGTACTGTATACTGTATGCCCAGTTACTATACTATACTGTATACTGTGCCCAGTTTCTATACTGTACTGTATACTGTGCCCAGTTACTATACTGTACTGTATACTGTGCCCAGTTACTATACAGTACTGTATACTGTGACCAGTTACTATACTGTACTGTATACTATGCCCAGTTACTATACTGTACTGTATACTGTGCCCAGTTACTACACTGTACTGTATACTGTATGCCCAGTTACTATTCTATACTGTATACTGTATGCTGTTACTATACTGTACTGTGTACTGTGCCCAGTTACTATACTATACTGTATGCTGTGCCCAGTTTCTATACTGTACTGTATACTGTATGCCCAATTACTATACTGTACTGTATACTGTGCCCAGTTTCTATACTGTACTGTATACTGTGCCCAGTTACTATACTGTACTGTATACTGTGCCCAGTTACTATACTATACTGTATACTGTGCCCAGTTACTATACTGTACTGTATACTGTGCCCAGTTACTATTCTGTACTGTACACTGTGCCCAGTTACTATACTGTACTGTATACTGTATGCCCAGTTACTATACTGTACTGTATACTGTGCCCAGTTACTATACTGTACTGTGTACTGTATGTCCAGTTACTATACTGTACTGTATATTGTATGCCCAGTTACTATACTGTACTGTATACTATGCCCAGTTACTATACTATACTGTATACTGTGCCCAGTTACTATACTGTACTGTATGCTGTGCCCAGTTACTATACTGTACTGTATACTATGCCTAGTCACTACACTGTACTATATACTGTATGCCCAGTTACTATACTATACTATATACTGTGCCCAGTTACTATAATATACTGTATACTGTGCCCAGTTACTGTACTGTACTGTATACTGTATGCCCAGTTACTATACTGTACTGTATACTGTATGCCCTGTTACTATACTATACTGTATACTGTGCCAGATTACTATACTGTACTGTATACTGTATGCCCAGTTACTATACTGTACTGTATACTGTATGCCCAGTCACTATACTATACTGTATACTGTATGCCCAGTTACTATACTGTACTGTGTACTGTGCCCAGTTACTATACTGTATATTGTGCCCAGTTACTATACTGTACTGTATACTGTATGCCCAGTTACTATACTGTACTGTATACTGTGCCCAGTTACTATACTGTACTGTATACTGTGCCCAGTTACTAAACTGTACTGTATACTGTACCCAGTTAATATACTGTACTGTATACTGTATGCCCAGTTACTGTACTATACTGTATATTGTGCCCAGTTACTGTACTATACTGTATACTGTGCCCAGTTACTAAGCTGTACTGTATACTGCTTAGGAAGCTGAGAGCCTTTGGAATCCGGGGGGCACTTCTTAGGACTTTCTTCAACTCGGTAGTGGCATCAGCCATCTTCTTTGGAGTGGCCTGCTGGGGGAGCAGTATATCAACCAGGGACAGAAATAAACTTGACAAGCTGATTAGAAAGGCCAGCTCTGTCCTTGGGAGCCCACTGGACCCAGTGCAGGTGCTGGGTGACAGAAGGATACTGTCTGTGGTCAGCTCCATGCAGAAGAAGAAGTCCCATCCCATGCATGAGACTGTGATCACGCTGGGCAGTACTGTCAGTGACCGACTGCTCCACCCTAGGTGTGAGAAGGAGCGCTATCGGAAGTCTTTCCTCCCTGCCGCGGTCAGGCTGTACAACCAACACCGACCTAAGCGGAGATCATTACACACAGAGAACTGAAATATCTCTCTGCCTGTTATATCCGCCCCCCCCTCTGCTACGTCCTATCTGTCTGTCTGCTATTAATGTAATGCCTCTTACCTTGGAACATTCCTGTACATGTTGTATTTGTATTTTTATTGCTTATCTTTGCTGCTGTAACACACTGAATTTCCCCATTGTGGGACTATTAAAGGACTATTATTATTATTATTATTATTATACTGTATGCCCAGTTACTATACTGTACTGTATACTGTGCCCAGTTACTATATTGTACTGTATACTGTGCCCAGTTACTATACTGTACTGTATACTGTGCCCAGTTACTACACTGTACTGTATACTGTATGCCCAGTTACTATACTATACTGTATACTGTGCCCAGTTTGTATACTGTATTGTATACTGTGCCCAGTTTCTATACTGTACTGTATACTGTGCCCAGTTACTATACTGTACTGTATACTGTGCCCAGTTACTATACTGTACTGTATACTGTGCCCAGTTACTATACTGTACTGTATACTATGCCCAGTTACTATACTGTACTGTATACTGTGCCCAGTTACTATACTGTACTGTATACTGTGCCCAGTTACTAGACTGTACTGTATACTGTATGCCCAGTTACTATACTTTACTGTATACTGTATGCCCAGTTACTATACTGTACTGTATACTGTGCCCAGTTACTATACTGTACTGTATACTGTGCCCAGTTACTATACTATACTGTATACTGTGCCCAGTTTCTATACTGTACTGTATACTGTGCCCAGTTACTATACTGTACTGTATACTGTGCCCAGTTACTATACTGTACTGTATACTGTGACCAGTTACTATACTGTACTGTATACTATGCCCAGTTACTATACTGTACTGTATACTGTGCCCAGTTACTATAGTGTACTGTATACTGTGTCCAGTTACTACAGTGTACTGTATACTATGCCCAGTTACTATACTCTACTGTATACTGTGCCCAGTTACTATAGTGTACTGTATACTGTGCCCAGTTACTACACTGTACTGTATACTGTATGCCCAGTTACTATACTGTACTGTATGCCCAGTTACTATACTATACTGTATACTGTGCCCAGTTACTATACTGTACTGTATACTGTGCCCAGTTACTACACTGTACTGTATACTGTATGCCCAGTTACTATACTGTACTGTATACTGTGGCCAGTTACTACACTGTACTGTATACTGTATGCCCAGTTACTATACTGTACTGTATACTGTGCCCAGTTACTATACTATACTGTATACTGTGCCCAGTTACTATACTGTACTGTATACTGTGCCCAGTTTCTATACTGTACTGTATACTGTGCCCAGTTACTATACTGTACTGTATACTGTGCCCAGTTACTATACTGTACTCTATACTGTGCCCAGTTACTATACTGTACTGTATACTATGCCCAGTTACTAAACTGTACTGTATACTGTATCCAGTTACTTTACTGTACTGTATACTGTGCCCAGTTTCTATACTGTACTGTATACTGTGCCCAGTTACTATACTGTACTCTATACTGTGCCCAGTTACTATACTGTACTGTATACTATGCCCAGTTACTAAACTGTACTGTATACTGTATCCAGTTACTTTACTGTACTGTATACTGTGTCCAGTTACTATACTGTACTGTATACTGTGCCCAGTTACTAAACTGTACTGTATACTGTATGCCCAGTTACTATACTGTACTGTATACTGTGCCCAGTTACTATACTGTACTGTATACTGTGCCCAGTTACTAGACTGCTTTCTATCCTACAAATAAGCCATAAATAAAAATTTATGGAAAACCCCTTTGATTCTAATGCATCCCATCTAGCAACATCCTCATCACATCTTTGCCAATTCAGAAAGTCATGTTAGAAGCTGGACTCCGTTGCTTTCTTCTAACAATAGTCCCCGTTGCACATGAGTCCAATCAGCGGCCTCAGCTAAGGGACACGGGATGTGACAGCCGGCAAGGACTTCCAGCCAAAGAAGACATCAGAAGAGCAGGACCGGACCACGCTGAGAGGTATCGGAGCATCCGGGGATAGGTGAGTAGGTTTTTCTGGGTTTTTTTTTTCATCTTCCCCGGACTAATTCAAGACAAGTAATGTCGTATACAGTATACAGAAGACGTTGTAGAGATTTCAGCTTCTCAGAATGATAATTGATTGAATTTTGTAAGTCTCATGTTGCGTTCAATCAAATCTCATTTTGACAACTCAAAATCTCTACAACGTCTTCTGTATACTGTTTAGGACATTACTTGTCTTAAAGCGATTCTATCATTAAAAAACATGTTTTAAACTAAGAGCATGTAGGAATAGCCTTTATCAAGGCAATTTATCTCTTACCTTTATCTTGAAAGTCCGCACCGCTGTTTTTACATTTTTATTCATTCTTCATTGTGCTGAGAAAGCACAGGGGGCGTTACCCTGTGCTCTGAGGAGAACGTTGTCATCCAATCCAGTGCTGCCTTTTTTCTGCTCCGTCGGCCATTCACCTCCTCTTCACTCCTCTTCTTCAGGAGACCACAACAAAATGGCTGACGGACATGCGCAGTTGGCTGTTTCATCGGCTATTTTGTGGTGGTCTCGTGTAAGAAGAGGAGGAGAATGGCCGATGGATTGGAAGACAACGCTCTGCTCAGAGCACAGGGGTAACGCGACTTGTACATTTTGAGCACAGGGGTAATGCCCCCTGTGCTTTCATAGCACAATTAAGAATGAATAAAAATTCAAAAATGGCGGTGCGGACCTTCAAGATAAAGGTAAGAGATGAATCACCTTTATAAAGGCTATTCCTACGTGTTCTTAGTTTAAAATGTGTTTTTTAATGATAGAATCCCTTCAAAGGGGTTGTCCAGGAGAAAAAATATTTTTTATATTAGTCCGGGGAAGGTGGAAAAAAAAAATCAAAAAAACATACTCACCTGTCCCTGGATGCTCCTATACCTCTCAGCATGGTCCGCTCCTGCTGTCCTGCTGTCTTCTTTGACTGGAAGTCCTTGTCAGAATGGCACTTTTGATTTCCCCTTGGTCATTCCTTAGGCCATAGAGTTGGGATATATGAACATTTTCGGGTCCAGATCTGTAGCTTTTCTATAGTCCCATCATGTGTTAGGATACCAGGAACATGGGTGCACTTGAGGAGCAGAGGAGATTACTTATAGACAGTGGGTGGATGGCCAATGTGGGATAACTGTTCTAATGCCCATATGGTCCTCACATGGTCCTGATATCTGTTAAGGCAATATAAGCCCCAAATGTTCCCTATGGGGCAATCAAGATGGTGGAGAACTTTTTGGGTTTGTGGATACCACAGTTTAGGAAGGATGAGATGAATTAATTGGTGGATGACCACTGCTGATCTCCTGTAGGGTTTCCACTTCATGTCATCATCCATTCTTATATAAGCTGTATTCTCATTATTATTATTCTCATTATTATTATTCTCATTATTATTTTTTTAACTAACATTCTGGCCAAATGTCACCACAGACTAAGCCTTATGTGGGTAAATATCACCCAGGAGCACAATCCACGTGCTGGAACATGTGAAGGACTCGGCAGCCCTAGGCAATGTTTGTCACTTCTATAGAGGCCAATAAGAGGATCTCAGAGGTAAAATAAGGATTTCTGTATCCGCCATTCCATTGCTAATAATAATAATAATAAGAAAGCTATAAAACCATCTAGAACTGTTGTGACGTAAAATGTGTCTACTTTATCCCAATATATACTATGTGGTTTTGTCATGTTTGGAATATTTTCTTTTATTGCAGAACATCTGTCACACCTTGAGCATCATTGCCATTCCTTCTGTATCCATACCGTACATAGACACTCTATCTGGTGGCTGACTTTGCCTGTCAGTATTTTGTCCCTCTGCTCCTTCCATCCCTTGACGTCTTTTTTAGATGGCAATTTTGACTCTTTTCAGTAAATTGGATCATTTTCTTCCGCTCACTGAAAACAGCCGATTCTTTCAGCTCCCTCTTTAGTGCCCTCTTCTCTGCTCTGCTTATTAGAGATGAGCGAACCATTTTCCAAAAGTCTCTACCTGAATCTGAAACTTTAGGGGTTCATCACCCACAACTCACTATTATATTTTGGGGTCTCTTCATAGTAAAAATAACAAACTTATGCCCACCTCACTTCACCTGTCTTGGATATTCGGCAGTCCCAGCATCATGACATTGGCACATCCCACATGATTGCTGAGGCCGTTGCGTGCCTAGGTCCCCCATGTGCTTGTTGTGCCCATTTTTGTGTGCCCATGTGTGGACATAAAGTCCACACATATTAAACTCTTCCCCGCTCTTCCAGGACACCTCTATTTGCCGGAGTGTCCCAGATGTTTCAGACCCCTGAGTAAAATAATTGGAGGCCCGTGGGGGTGATGGAAAATAACAAACCGTTATATTCAACTTGCCTCACTTCTCCTAAGCATCCTCGTGTTACTTCGCTGTCTTCACCAGCTTTCTCTTCTGTTTAAAAAAAAAAAAAAAAAAAAAAAAACAATAAAAAACTAAAAGTTCAAATCTCCACCTTTTCCCTAGAATACATATATAAAAAAAAATGACTGTGAAACACACACACATTAGGTATTCCTGTGTCCAAAAACGCCCGGTCTACAAACTTATTTATATTTTTCCTGTACGGT
The DNA here is from genome assembly GCA_947044405.1 of Leptodactylus fallax. NCBI lineage: Eukaryota > Metazoa > Chordata > Amphibia > Anura > Leptodactylidae > Leptodactylus > Leptodactylus fallax. Next base: position 1,088,413 of record CAMRHE010000413.1, read on the forward strand.
GAGCACCATAGTGGGAAAAAAAAAATCTAAAGTGTCGAACCGCCGTTTTTTCACTATTTCACCTCTGATAAAAATTTTAATAAAAAGTGATCAAACAATAGATATTCCCAAAAATGGTATAACTAAAAAGTACCCCTGGCCCCGCAAAAAAGACGCCCTAGGTGTCAGAATATGGCGACTTTGAAAAAAAAAAAAATTTTTTTTTACAAAGATTTGGATTTTTGTTAAGAGTTAAAATGTAAATAAAACTATATAAATTTGGTATCCCTGGAATCGAACCGAAACATAGAATACAGGTGACATGTCATTTTGGCTATACAATGAATGCCGTATAAACAAAGTCGCACAAATGCACTTTTTTTTCTAATTCCCCAAATTCTGAATTTTTTTCCAGCTTCCCAGTACATTATACAAAATAATAAGTGGTACCATTATGAAGAACAATTTGCACCGCAAACATTAAGCCCTCATATGGCTCTGTGAACGGAAAAATAAAAAAGTTCTGGGGTTTGGAAGGCGGGGAGTCAAAAAACAAAAATTGAAAAATGCCACCGGTGGGAAGGGGTTTAAAAAAAAAAAAAATGTTTATTTAAATAAAACTTTGAAAATAGTTTCTTTTTTTGTTTGCACGTTCCCTTTTAAGTCCATATACTAGAACTTGACTGACAAGCTCAGATAAATTCTCCTCCTTTGAAAATATATCTCAAGGCGTTATTAGACGGACTGATATTCAGGGCAATTATTAGCAACAATATCTCCTAGGAACGCTCATTGCCAATAATTGCCCCATTTCCTAGTGCTATCGATCAGCTGACCACTGGTGGCAGGTCTGCATAGTCATGGCAGTGCTGTGATAATCCATGCAGCCAAATATCAGAGATGGCACTAGAGATCAGTCCTCCCCATTCAGTTTGTATTGGTCTGTGTAATGAGAACCATCAAATGGATTCTCTCGATGATCGGCACCGGCCGAGATCTGGCTGTGTAAGACTGAGGCCCCACATTGCGGAAACGCAGCATTTTGTATTGCAAATTTTTCTGCATTTTTTTAAGCCAAAGCCAAGAATGGCTACAAAAGGAATGGAAAATATCTAGGAATCTCTTATACGTCTACCTTCTGCTTAATCCACTCCTGGCTTTGGTTCAAAAAACCGCATCAAAATCAAGAACAAAAAAAGCTGCGTTTCCACAACGTAGAGACTCAGCCTAATATACAAGTTCACAAAGTGAAACGCCATATGAAAGGGCCCCACAATGCTCCCCATGCCCAATCTCTAGGCTAGAATGGGCCATAATAGGTGATACATGCCCGGGTCACACGTACCCTCCCACCTCTGGGACCAGCATGCCTACAAATACATTAGCAAATGTTTCCAGCCTTGCCAACGAACTGTTCATGTCAAGGATCTGCTACATGGCAGCCGACGCTCAGATCCTTCAGGGATTCATCTTGCGGCTGTGATGAAACCTGTAACCTGTAAGGGTGTATCCACATTAAGAGAACAAGGGAGACAATTAGATGGCCATGTATACAGAGGACAAACTGATCTCAGAGATAATGGACAAAGAAATTACTAAAAATAAGATTAGCTGAGATTAGATGGATGAAGTGGTGGATGAGGACCTCTGATCCCCTACACTTCCATCATGTTCAGCCTATAAGATATATCGTCATACTTATATTCTCATAAATTCTCATTCTCATATAACCTGCATTATTATTATTATTATTTCTTCCAAAATGCTGGCAAAACTTGTCAGACTAACCTTTATGTGTGTAAATATTATCCAGGAGCACACGCCACGTACTGGAACATCTGAAGGACTCGGCAGCGCCAGGCAATGTATGTCACTTCTACAAAAGCCAATAAGAGGATCTCAGAGGTAAAATAAGGATTTCCGTGTCCTCCATTCCATTGCTAATAAGAAAGCTATACATATCAGATGGGCCGGGTGTGACCATAACATTAATGTGTCCACATAACCCACCTGCAGTACATACGGGATGGTTTAGCCGCTTTGAAACATTTGCTATCAGGACTTAACAGGAACTTTAGGGCAGGGGTCGGCAACCTTCGGCACTCCAGCTGTTGTAAAACTACAACTCCCAGCATGCATACTTACTCTGCTTTTCTTGGAATTCCCATGGAAGTGAATGGAGCATGTTGGAAGTTGTAGTATCACAGCAGCTGGAGTGCTGAAGGTTGCTAATCCCTGCTTTAGGGTATGCACATAAAGAGGAATTTGGTGCTGCTCGAGTGAAAGCCACAGCTCTCCTTTGCCTTACCACCATGGGGAGCCGCGGTTTTGTCCTTTTAGGTGTTAAAACACCACGGGCAGCATTGCACACCTTTTAGCTATTACACTTTTGACTGGACAACATAAAACTCCCATGGCCATAAAACTGGGCCAACTCCGTCCACTGCTCTGACCTATTGGCCCAGAATATCATGGGGTCAGTTATATGTGCGGTGACAATGCTCTTTTATTATATCAAAATGCCTCATTGTAATGTCAGACAACACCTTTGTGATATCAGAATGTCGCGTGTCATGTGTCATGTTAATGCAGTAGATTTGAAGATCTGTACCAGAAAGAAAATTTTATCTATTTAGATTTAAAAAAAAATAAATAATAAAAAAAAAAGTCTTATCCAATAGTTGAAATCCACTTTATTTATTTTTTATAGAATTCAGTACCAACATTTATTAGCAGTAGATGGAAAATTTATTGATTTGGCTTCTTAATTTTGATACATTATTTGATTCTTTGATTAGATTTGATTCTATTTATGGTAAAAGATCAAGTTTTCCAATCTCTGGATCAGTCAGAGATATTGGTGTGGCACATGTGCAATCAAAAACTGGAGAGTAAAGTACTTCGGCACCAACCAGCTTTCTTAGGTTCAATCCGCATATTAAGGAGGACATGCATCCTTTGCCTGCGAAACGGATTATGACGTCATCTGTGAAAAAATGATATATAATAATAATAATAATAGTAGTCCTTTAATAGTCCCACAATGGGGAAATTCAGTGTGTTACAGCAGCAAAGATAAGCAGATACAAATACAAATACAACATGTACAGGAATGTTCCAAGGTGAGAGGCATTACATTAATAGCAGACAGACAGATAGGACGTAGCAGAGGGGGGGGGGGGGGGATATAACAGGCAGAGAGATATTTCAGTTCTCTGTGTGTAATGATCTCCGCTTAGGTCGGTGTTGGTTGTACAGCCTAACTGCGGTGGGGAGGAAAGACTTCCGATAGCGCTCCTTCTCACACCTAGGGTGGAGCAGTCGGTCACTGACAGTACTGCTCAGCGCGATCACAGTCTCATGCATGGGATGGGACTTCTTCTTCTGCATGGAGCTCACCACGGACAGTATCCTTCTGTCACCCACCACCTGCACTGGGTCCAGTGGACTCCCCAGGACAGAGCTGGCCCTTCTAATCAGCTTGTCAAGTTTATTTCTGTCCCTGGTTGATATACTGCTCCCCCAGCAGGCCACTCCAAAGAAGATGGCTGATGCCACTACAGAGTTGAAGAAAGTCCTAAGAAGTGCCCCCCGGATTCCAAAGGCTCTCAGTTTCCTAAGCAGGTAGAGCCTGCTGTGGCCCTTCCTGTACAGGGCCTCCATATGATCTGCCCAGTCCAGCTTATTATTAAGGAGCAAACCCAGGTACTTATAGGTGTTCACAATCTCGATGCCCGTCCCCAGGATGTCCACTGGTTTAGGAGGGCATCTGCCTTTGCGGAAGTCCACCACCATCTCCTTGGTCTTCCCCGCGTTAATCTTCAGGTGGTTCCGGTGGCACCAGTCCACAAAATCCCGGTTCAGTTCTCTGTACTCCCTGTCATCATCGTCTGTGATGAGACCTACTATTGCAGAGTCGTCAGAATACTTCTGTAGGTAGCAGCTAGATGAGTTGCACCTAAAATCTGCAGTGTACAGTGTGAAGAGGAAAGGGGCGAGAACCGTACCCTGAGGTGCCCCCGTATTACAGATCACGGTACCTGACACACAGTCTTGGGCTCTCACGTATTGAGGTCGATTTGTGAGGTAGTCTAGGATCCAGTTGGAGAGGTGGTGGTCCACTCCAGCAAGGCCCAGCTTGTCTCTCAGTAACCCAGGCTGTATGGTGTTAAAAGCACTGGAGAAGTCAAAGAACATTATTCCAGTCAATTACTATTGAAATTTACATAAAATGATATAGCAGAGAGTCATGGGGCTGTGTTTGCCCTATTACCATACAGTTGTGTCCGCTATTACCTTTCCTCTTGGTTGGACATGTCCAGATATATATGTGTGTCCAGAGATAATAAGCTTTTCAGGACTATACTGTTCTGTCATATTGTATAACAAAGTGATATCCTATACGTATGTGTCTATGCGCAGTCACCTAGTGGTTACTTTGTTACTTTCAGACCTTTGCTAGCATGTTGTGATGTTGTGTTGAATTAGTTTAATGAGAAATTGGAGTCCTTTATCAAATTTGAGCTAAATTAATAGTGGACACATCTGTATATTCTAGACTACATATAGTACACAATGCAGTGTCAGCCGTGTGTGTGCAGATGTGTCTGGCAGGACACAATGTGACCCCACTTTTGTCCATGTGGTTGTGACTGATATTACAGCTCAGATCCATTTTAGCCACATTACTTGAATGAATGTACGGAGAACTACATAGACAATTGGGTGCTTCATGCAGGTGATGGGGAAAACCAGAAAACTCCCCCTAAATCTATTTGTTCTGCTGACTGGTCGGGGTCCAGAGGTTGTAACCATATAGATGTTATATAGATGGCCTTTTCCAAGGACAGCCATCAATGTCTGAAAAGACATAATATATGTTCTAGAAGAATCACCTGGTTTCTTGGCTACTGCGGCATAATTGAAGCATTTGTCTTCATCTCCTCGACACAGAGTCAGGTTTACATTCTTCTATGGTGTCTGATACATAAGCAGCTTGGACATACAAGCCCATTGAGCGGCTCCTCCGGTGGCACTAAGTCATAATATAAGAAATACTGGTTTAGATGTAAGTCTACACACAAGATCCAGCTGTGATTTTTTTTTAGTGATACCTACAAAGACGTCACAAATATTGATCAGCACGAAGGTTACTCATTCAATATATGTGGAATGGTAGAAAAGTTAGGGTAAGTAATTGGTGTAGTGAAATGGGCAAAAGTCATCTCAACCTTCCCTTTTTCATCTGACATTACTGACATGCTGTGGAGGACTGAATAGTAAGATGACAATCCTATTATGGGGGATACAATGTAATACTATGGCAGGCGAGCTCCATGACAAGTCAACCTCACAAGTGGGATGGTATAAACTGTATGGCAAGTTCCATGATGTATCTGCCCCAGCAACATGAAGGTCTATTAGAGAACATTTCTAATTGGAAATATAATATGTTGTTTAGTATTTATTACAGCAATAATAACCAAAAAGAGGGGAAACCCTTCACAATAACCTATACACATATAACATATACTGAGCGCTGGTGTCCTCCAGTAAATGTTATATGTTCTGCTTCCTCATAGTTCTTATTCTCTGTACTTACTTTCATAGAACTCCTTATTACAGAAGTCTTCATCACAACACTTTATGTTATACAGCGTATAAGCTTCACAGTTCACCCTTCCAGAACATTTCACATTACAAGGTATTTTACGAGAGCAACCCTTCCATACGGAGTGATAGGTGCAATCTGTGAAAATGTTATGTGTATGTTTAAGTGAATTTATCTACAAACCCAAAATAATAAAAATAATAATAATAATAATAATAATAATAATAATAATAATAATAATAATAATAATATTAATGATAATAACTAACAATAACATAGTAATAATAGTAATAATAATAATAACAACAATTATAATCATAATAATAGTAATAATAACAATAACAAATTGATGATGATAATAATAACAACAATAACAGTAATAATAATAATAATAATAATAATAATAATAATAATAATAATAATAATAATGATAATAATAAACATCAGCAATAATAATAACACATATATATTTGTTAAAGCATTTTGCACTGGAATAAACCATTTTAATAAGATACCCTAGTAGAACGGATGAAGTGGAAAGCTGATACTCACCACGTTTATATTCTTCAGAAATTGTCATACATCGTTCTCCCTTTGGACATTCTACTATTTCTTGCTTGCAGGTTTTTGAGTTCTTTGCATGACCCTGGTAACATTGGAGAGCGGCAGCTGAGAGTAACACAGAATTATTGGACATATGGAAAGATCACTTGGCTAATAATATATATAAGAGATCGGAGAGACACAAATTGTGGAAACTTTAAATAAGAGAAAATGAGAAAGATCTTAGCTAATAATAATATGTACTGTGTCATAGATAGTGATCCTGACACTTGTATAACTGTAGGGGTTGCAGTGGTTGCAGCTACCACTAGGCCCAGAATCCAGGGGGGTGGCTCACAGTTTACCCTCAGAAAGGAAAAATACCCTTTAATGGCAAAAATAGAAGTTGGTAAACTGCACATAGTCAAGGAGGGATTCTATAGGGGAGGCCAAAATGGGGAATGACCACTATGTGGAAGCACCAACAGGGGCGGGGAATGATGGAAGGCTTGTGCACACAGATATATAAGTCATCATGGAGGTCTGGGCCCAGATAGAGAAGGTAAAAGAAATGGAAATGCAATAAAATAGAACATACTCACCAATGGAGAGTAAGAAGGAAAGAAGGAAGACACTAATAGTAACAGGCTTAATTTTCTGCTGTAGTCGTGTATCTTGAATGATCTTGGGCTTCCAAGACTTATCAATAGAAGTGCCTTGTACCGGAGAATTGTCCTTTATATAGTGTGGGTGACTGAGGAGGTGACGAGGTACCAATATTGTATCTCTTTATCATAGAAAGTTAAGCCCTTGGCAATTTACGTATACACTTGCGCTCACTTTGTACTTTGGGTAAATAGAGCTAGGGAGATGTTTCTATGCCAAATTATATCTCCAATGATCTTATTTAATCAGGCTCGGAAGCAAAATGATGCTTAACAAAGACCAGGTACAGCAGATACTAGAAAATATTAGTAGCTGGATTTATTTTAAATCTCTCACATATACAGTATATATATATATATATATATATATCTATATATATATATATATAATTGGTCCCATAATATGATTTGAAATACTGGTAAACTCCCCCCAAAAAATTACTGCTTTTTTTTATACCCCTACATGTATTCTCTAAGGTGTGTAGTTTCCATATGTGGTTCAGTTCTATGGGGTCTACTTTAAAAGTTAACGCTACACGTTGCCCAAACAAAATTCCAGCAAAATCTGCACCCTATAGCCTAATGGAGCTCCTTAAATGGTCACTAACTTTTCACAAAAATTAATTTATTTGATAGAGCATGTGATTCTGGACCAAAATATAATGCACTTTATTTAAAAATGTTGTTTTCCACCTGAAAAACCTCTCTAAAGTTCCTGCTACTAGGTGTCTTCCTTCTTCCTAATTTGCTGTTCATTCCCTGTCACTAGGGAAGGCCTGTCTTTAGAAAAGATTTCTCTTTTTCTGTGTCAGGGATCCAGCTGCATCATAACCTAAAATTGGAGTAAAGTGTCCCTGGATCTCCTGTATTATGGTCACTTAGGCTTTTTTCAGCTATGTGCTTGCCCTTGGCAGAATTATATGTAAAGATACCAGTAGTAGTAATAATGGATGGGGGATCACACTGCTCTGCATTGTACATGCCCTCGCAATATGTGCAGCAGCCATAATTGGGCCATTTGCAGCAGAACAACTGATAGGACACCATGTATGAAGACTTATACAGTTATACAACAGACTGCCCAACCCTGCAGATATTTCAATTTTTGATGAAAGCGGAGATAGCCTTTAGAATATTATCATTTTTATGTCCCAAAACAGCAGTTTTTGACCTCAACTAGGGAATTGCTGTACTCAGGAAAAAAATGCATGACAAACAATGCCGCTCTCTTATATTCCTTATACAAATAAAAACATTTAAGTTAAAACTACACACAGTATTATTGGAAAAAATTTTTTTTTTATTATTTTCATGGCCAAATGCAAAAAAAAAAATTGTGAAAAGCTTGTGAAAAGATGATTTTCTTGAAGGGTGTAATTTGCAAACTGATGTCAATTTACTGTGCTGGTCCCTTGGGGGCTCTGAAATTGCATCGTGGGGCTTGAAAACCAGTCCAGCAAAATCTATGTGTTGAGGTTTATAAGTCTCATAATAGAATATTAAGACCTCCTCATGTAGGAGGAGGTGTCAGGGTCGTAAGGGGTTCTGCAGCCTGGTAAAGTTTCTAGAATCAAGTACCACACCATTATCCCTTGTAGGACATACATTACAGTTTATTAAGGTTGTGACTCCATTTTGGGAGAAATAAGATTCTATCTTATAGCCTGTGGACCATTTGCAGCTGCAGAATCAAGAACATTTCAAGGTTCTTGCTGTTTGTCTACATTCAGATATCTATGGTTCAGATGCAACAATCTATAGGAAAATAGTGAACTAATAATCTTTTAAGAGGAACTTTCATCAACTCCACCAAGTCCAACTCTTCAATCGGCTCCACTGATTTCGTGAATTAGTTGGAATTTTTTCTCTACAGTCATGGCCAAAAGTTTTGAGAATGACACAAATATTGTATTTTCACATGATCTGCTGCCCTCTGGTTTTTATGTGTGTTTGTCAGATGTTTTTATCACATACAGAAATAGAATTGCATTCATATTATGAGTAACAGAAGCTTATATTGACAGTTAGAATGAGTTAATGCAGCAAGTCAATATTTGCAGTGTTGACCCTTCTTCTTCAGGACCTCTGCAATTCTCCCTGGCATGCTCTCAATCAACTTCTGGACCAAATCCTGACTGATAGCAGTCCATTCTTGCAGAATCAATGCTTTCATTTTGTCTGAATTTCTTGGTTTTTGTTTGTCCACCCGTCTCTTGATGATTGACCACAAGTTCTCAATGGGATTAAGATCTGGGGAGTTTCCAGGCCATGGACCCAAAATCTCTATGTTTTGTTCCCTGAGCCATTTAGTTATCACCTTTGCTTTATGGCAAGGTGCTCCATCATGCTGGAAAAGGCATTGTTGAGCGCCAAACTGCTCTTGGACGGTTGGGAGAAGTTGCTCTTGGAGGACATTCTGGTACCATTCTTTATTCATGGCTGTGTTTTTAGGCAAGACTGTGAGAGAGCCGATTCCCTTGGCTGAGAAGCAACCCCACACATGAATGGTTTCAGGATGCTTTACAGTTGGCATGAGACAAGACTGGTGGTAGCGCTCACCTCTTCTTCTCCGAATAAGCTGTTTTCCAGATGTTCCAAACAATCGAAAAGGGGATTCATCAGAGAAAATGACTTTCCCCCAGTCCTCAGCAGTCCACTCCCTGTACCTTTTGCAGAATATCAGTCTGTCCCTGATGTTTTTTTTGGAGAGAAGTGGCTTCTTTGCTGCCCTCCTTGAGACCAGGCCTTGCTCCAAGAGTCTCCGCCTCACAGTGCGTGCAGATGCACTCACACCTGCCTGCTGCCATTCCTCAGCAAGCTCTGCACTGCTGGTAGCCCCATCCCGCAGCTGAAACACTTTTAAGAGACGGTCCTGCCGCTTGCTGGTCTTTCTTGGGCGCCCTGGAGCCTTTTTGGCACCAATGGAACCTCTCTCCTTGAAGTTCTTGATGATGCGATAGATTGTTGACTTAGGTGCAATCTTTCTAGCTGCAATACTCTTCCCAGTTAGGCCATTTTTGTGCAGTGCAATTGTGAACCGAGAGCAAGGCAGGTGGTTTGGACTCCGCAACCAGAAATGAACGCACACGCGGTAGTTCAAGAAAAAAAAAAATATATTTACTATAAGTTAATAAAGGCTAGTTAAAGGTAAAATGACAGGGCTAAAGACAAGCAAAATATACAATATAGCATGAACAATTTCAAGGCAAATTCTGCAATGGTTTCTACTTTTACTCTGTCCACTTCTGCAGTATGGACACTGAATGAACAATATACTCAAAACTATCCCTAACTGACCCTGACTTCACATTTGGGTGCACCCCCTTTTCCCCAGTGGTCCAGGTGGACCGCTTACAGTCCGTAGAAGCGCGCGGTGGGGCCCAAAGTCGGTCCTTTCTTTTATAGTGAAGCGTCCTCTCCTCACGGTTATCAGGATCTTGGGAGAAATGAAGTCCTCTTTAACAGACAGGGAAACCAACTGAATGCAATGTAATCCAACAGCAGATTCCACTCAGCACACTGACAGTCCTGCCGAATCCATACACTGAGCTGGGATGTAAGCCGGGATTTAGCAGGTGCCGTCCAGTACATCAACAGCACTGCGAGTCTCTATCTGTGGTATCCATATACACAGTCACAATGTCAGTCTCACTGATCAGCCACTGAGCACAGTTCCTTTCACGTGGACTCACTAGTCCTGTTGTCTCTTTAAACTCTGTTTGTCTCTGGACCAAGATACAGCTTAGCTGTACAGAAAAATCTCCACACCAGTTCAATACAACACAGACACTTGTCTTCTCTCTTGCCAAGATGGCTGCTGCTCTCTGTCTCGTCACTTCCTGCTTCTCTGCTCACACTCTGTCTGCAGAACAGGCAGGCTGACATAAAAGGGGGGGGGTCTCACTCCAGCATCATGTCACAATTACAATGGCTGCTGTCTTAAAGGAACAGAATCACAGAAATACATTCAACATTAACAGTTTATACAGACAAATGAAGCTTAAGACAACATTGGCTGTCTCTTACATATTCCCCCCCCACTTTAAGATTGGCAGTCCCTGCCTATGACTGTATATCCAGAGGGTTGTACTTTTATGCACAGGGTGGTAGTATACCGATGTATGGCAGGCCAAACAAACTCATCCTGCGCATACCGAACACGGGGAATACCAGCATTTGGCCTAGTGGTCCGTCTGAGGACCGGTGGTATATTATGGGGTGCTGCAGCTATGGGCTGAGAAGGACCAGCGGATTCCGCACCAGAGGGGGCACAGGCCGGAGATACAGTAGTCACAGGTGGAACATCCCCAGGAGCAGGGATCGGCCAACAATCATCCTCCTCGTCGGAGGCCCATTCCGCACCTCCATTCTCTGACTGTGGGAGCTCATTCACATTGGCAGGCCCATCGTGATTTGTCCCTTCAGAATGACACAGGCGCAACATATTTCGGTGAAGTACTCGAACACAATCAGTTCCTTCTTTCTGGACCTGGTACACTGGCCCATTCGCATACTTGCGGCCAACAACACGATACGGCAAAGCCTCCCATCTGCTTTCCAATTTCCCTTGGGGTTTCTTGACACGAACTAGCACCAGGTCGCCTGGTTGCAATGGTGCTTCTTGCACTGGGGTCTTATCAGGATGGGGATGTTCTTGCAGGCGCTGCCGCACCAATCGATGGATCGTCTCAAGTCTCTGCCGATGCGCCCGCACCCAAGAGGTTGGATCCCTCGGAGGGAACCCATCCACATCATTCAACTGTAATTCTCCTATACTTCGCCCAGACCGCCCAAAGAGAAGTGTATAAGGAGAGTACCCCGTTGTAGAATGGACCTGATTGTTATAGGCCCACACCATTTCAGACAAGAACTGAGGCCACTGTAACTTCTTGTCTTCCTCCAGAGTCCGCAGCATCTGTAGCAGAGTTCTGTTGAATCTTTCACAGGCCCCATTTCCCTGAGGGTGGTATGGAGTCGTGTGCGACTTCTTTATCCCGTAGATACGTTGAACTTCTTTCATTACGTGTCCCTCAAAGCAGGCGCCCTGGTCGGAGTGGATGCGTTGGGGGCACCCATATACTCGAATGAAATCTTGGCACAGAGCACGAGCTGCTGACTCAGCTGTCTGGTCCTTGGTGGCGGTTACCACCGCAAATTTGGTGAAGTGATCCACCATTACGAGGCAATACTGGTGTCCGCTATTGGATGGGCCTACCATTAGATAGTCTATCATGACGATTTCTAAAGGTTCCTGGGTCACGATGGTTTGCAGGGGAGCTCTCTGTTCTATTGCCTTATGGATCTCACAAGTTCGACAGCTGCAGCATACTTCTTCGACCATTTGACGAAGACCAGGGCAGTAAATCAGTCGCTGTAACCAACGAAAGGTCTTCTCATGACCAAAATGTCCATTCTTATTATGAGCCTCAACTGCCAAGGAGCGAGCCAGTTCACTAGGCACCACAATTTGGTATCGAATGTCGATCTCAGAAGGTAAATAGACCTTTCGGCATAGCACTCCATTTTTCATCTCCAACTTTTCCCACTGACTCAAAACAGATAATATCTCACGTGTCAGTCGTTCTCTTTCCTCTCTACAGGGCTTCTGGCCTTTCTCAACACACTTGATCATCTGCGCCAGCCCCTCATGGGTCTGTTGTATCTGTGCCCATTCCTGTCGTGAGGGACCAAAGAAAGGAGCCATTTCAGTCCCCTCCATCTCAAACTGATTAGTGGCGGTCAAGGCCTGTGAAAATCTGCTGAAATCGGGCACCTCCACATGCTCCAACTCATGATCCACGTCTTCTGTGGGGGTCTGGGCAGTTACCCTAGAAAGTCCGTCAGCATTCTGGTTCTCTGTCTTGGACCGATACTTAATGCGGTAATTGAATGTAGACATTCGGGCTATCCACCTCTGCTCTAACGCCCCGAGCTTGGCATTTTCCAGGTGAGCTAGTGGGTTGTTGTCAGTCAGTACTAAAACTTCAGCACCGGTCAAATATTCAGAGAATTTCTCGGTCATGGCCCATACCAGTGCCAACAGCTCCAATTTAAATGAACTATAATTCTCGGGGTTTCTTTCAGAATCTCTCAAAGACCGGCTGCCGTACGCTATGACCCTCTCCTGGCCATCCTGAAGCTGGGAAAGCACTGCTCCAAGACCATACAGGCTTGCATCTGTATATAGCTGGAACGGCAAGTGGTAATCAGCATATGCCAAGATTGGGGCTGTTGTCAGTGCATCCTTCAATGCCTGGAAGGCTTGTTCCTGTTCAGGTCCCCACTTCACGGACCGGTTCTTTGGACCACCGGATGTGCCTCGTAGGAGAGCATTAAGTGGTGCTGCTACCTTGGCGAAATCCTTAATAAACCGTCGATAGTAACCGGCTACTCCAAGGAACGCCCTCACTTCTCGCAGGGTAGTCGGTATCGGCCAATCTTGAACAGCCGCTATCTTGTCTCTTGATGGTCTCACCCCTTCTCCTGATACGCGGTGACCCAAGTAATCAATTTCAGATTGGAACAACCGACATTTACTGGGTTTCAATTTGAGCCCATGTTCCCGCAATCTTCGAAATACTTGCCCCAACTGGTGGAGATGGTCTTCAAAGGTCGCAGAATACACTATAATGTCATCCAAGTAGATGAGAGTGAACTCAAAGTTGAAGTCACCGAGACATTTCTCCATCAACCGCTGAAACGTTCCGGGTGCATTTGTCAACCCGAAGGGCATCCGGTTAAATTCGTATAGTCCCATGGGCAAGATGAATGCCGTCTTCTCCTTGTCTTTTGTGGCCATCGGCACCTGCCAATACCCACTAGCCAGATCTAGTGAGGAGAAGTACCGGGCTCTCCCTAGCGCTGAGAGGGACTCCTCAATCCGTGGCAAGGGGTAGGAATCTCGTACGGTGCAAGCGTTTAACTTCCGATAGTCTACGCAAAATCGGATGGACCCATCTTTTTTTCTTACTAACACCACAGGAGCCGCCCAGGGACTCTGGCTTTCTTGGATGATCCCACCCTGTAGCATCTTAGCTAACAGTTCTTTCACTTCCTGATACAACTGTGGAGGAATTTGTCGGTAGCGCTCTCTAATTGGAGGGGTGTCTCCTGTGGGAATCTCATGGTAGATCCCTGTGGTACATCCAAAATCTTCAGCATACCGTGCAAAGGTGGCTTGGTTCTCCCACAACAGCTCATCTACCTTCTGCACCCATTCCAGAGAACATGAACTTACATCCATCTTCATCTGTTCTCGAATTGCACAGCCATTCCATTCAGAGGTGGGTTCCTCATCTTCTCCCATGGACACAGTTACGGTCCACTCATCCCTTTCAGTCGGCTTCAGCTGCATTGGAGTTAATTTCCTTACTTCCTCCGGAGTCACATAGATGTTAGCCAGCAGCCTCCCTGGGGTCAGGTCCACACTCTGGTCCTGAGTGTTTACACATCGAAGTGGTACTCTTCCATTGCGAACTATTGCCAAGGAACGGGCCACTAGCGGATCAACACCTCCTTCGGCTGCCTGCAGTGGTTCTACCAACACAGCTATGCCCTCTAGTTTCCGACAGGTGCCTACGGGCATGGACACTATTGTCTCCCGACTGGGTGGCAGTGTAACTTTTGTATGCAAAGGAACTGAAATTCGAGCCAGAGGACGCTGTGCATCTGAACTTTTCTGTAAGCCACATGTCCGGATCAGCCGCTGGAAAGCTGTTTGAGTAGGCCGATGGGTGGTGATTTCTTTCCAATAACCGTGACCTTTCTTTTCAAAGAGGATCTGATCTAATTCTTTTAACACATTCATCCCCAAAATGACAGGGACCTTTACTTCATGTGACTCCTGTACCACCACAATGCCTTTCCTACCTAGATCTTGGCCACATACCCGGACATTTATCCAGGCCACTCCCACGACCGGAACTGGTAACTGGTTAGCTGCGACCACTCGTACGAATGTATGGGGATCATATTTCACATGTTGCCGGAAGTACCGTTCATAACAGTCTCTACTCAAGGTCGTTACTTGGGAACCCGTGTCAATCATCCCGGTAACCGGAATACCCTCCATTTCCACCTGTATGACCGGACTTGCAGCGATCAGGTCATCATCAGGGCATTCTCCCCACATAGTCTCCTTGTCAGTCTCCCCTACTACACGCCCTTCAGCAGCAGGGGACTTCAGTTTAACGGCGGTCTCTCATAAGTTTGTCGCTGCTCTGGACATCTAGCAGCAACGTGGCCCATCCGTCCACACTCCCAGCAGCGTATCCCCCGTCGTTCTGGCCATCTGTTTGGGCCCCTTCGGTAAGCCCCTTCGATTTCTCCTGAGCACTGCACTAAATGATTTGGACCCCTTCGGTAGGTCCTATCCTCACCCCTCCAGCGGGGTGGTGGGTGATTCTGACTTGCTGGGTGTGGATGGCTCACCCTTTCATCTCCAGTCTTCTGGAAGTCTGCAATTTTCATAGACTGCTCATCACAACGAGTGTGCAAGTGTTCCATTTGTTCTTGCAGTTTCTGCATTACTGTGAGAATTTCTTTAACCGTCCCTTTTTCTACTGTCTCTGAGCCAGAACTAGCCCCCTGTGACAAAGTAACTCCAACTGCGGTCTGCGGCCTCGGGACCATACTATTGGCACGGGAGATGGCCTCTACCTGTACATCATGGAATTTAGCATCAGTCTCTCGTCGTATAAAATCCTGCATAGTCACAGTTAAACTGCCGTCACGTATCCCCAGGACAAACTGGTCACGGAGAGTCCGATCAGGGTTACAGAAGGCTGGCGAGCCCCCTCTTTCCTTCCTTTGAATATCTCGGAGCAGTTCTTGTAGGGCATTTGCATATTGGGGAAGGCTTTCATTCTCCTGTTGTACCCTCTGGAAGAACCGAGCCTGCAGAGACCCCAGCAATGCAGTTTCTCCATAGATGGTTTCTAGAATCTGGACTACTTGCTCAAATGTCTGCCTTTGTTCAAATGGCCTCAGTATCACCGTGGTCTTAGCATCCCCTTGTAATGTCAATATTGCTAGCTCTACTAGTACTTCTGGTGCGGTCTGGTACATTCGCTGTATCATTCGTATCTGTTCCACCCACATACTCACTGACATATTATTGCCATCAAATTTAGCTAACTGACTCATTATAGCCCCTGCTGGCATTCTTCCTCCAGCACCATTCTCCCGAACGGGTGCGTCACCGTCCATTCTGGTAAGCGGATCCTGCCGACTACGCCAATTTGTGAACCGAGAGCAAGGCAGGTGGTTTGGACTCCGCAACCAGAAATGAACCAGTTCCACCAGACCAGTTCCTTTCACGTGGACTCACTAGTCCTGTTGTCTCTTTACACTCTGTTTGTCTCTGGACCAAGATACAGCTTAGCTGTACAGAAAAATCTCCACACCAGTTCAATACAACACTTGCCAAGATGGCTGCTGCTCTCTGTCTCGTCACTTCCTGCTTCTCTGCTCACACTCTGTCTGCAGAACAGGCAGGCTGACATAAAAGGGGGGGGGGGTCTCACTCCAGCATCATGTCACAATTACAATGGCTGCTGTCTTAAAGGAACAGAATCACAGAAATACATTCAACATTAACAGTTTATACAGACAAATGAAGCTTAAGACAACATTGGCTGTCTCTTACACAATGATGACTGCACGTGTTTCTTTAGAGATAACCATGGTTAATAGAAGAGAAACAATGATGGCAAGCACCAGCCTCCTTTTAAAGTGTCCAGTGGTGTCATTCTTACTTAATCATGACAGATTGATCTCCAGCCCTGTCCTCATCAACACCCACACCTGTGTTAATGGAGCAATCACTGAAACGATGTTAGGTGGTCCTTTTAAGGCAGGGCTGCAATGATGTTGAAATGTGTTTTGGGGGATAAAGTTCATTTTCTAGGCAAATATTGACTTTGCAAGTAATTGCTGTTAAGCTGATCACTCTTTATAACATTCTGGAGTATATGCAAATTGCCATTAGAAAAACTGAAGCAGTAGACTTTGTAAAAATTAATATTTGTATCATTCTCAAAACTTTTGGCCATGACTGTAGACCCGATCATTCCTGAGCAATCATTTCTGTTAGTTTCAGCACAATTATGCCCCCTGCTGTCAGGTGGGTGGTCCTGAACTGGAGCAGAAAGACAGGGACCGCCCACCTGACAGCAGAGGGCTTAATAATGATGAAAGTAACAGAAATGATTGCTCAGGAATGATCGGGTCTAGAGAAAAAAATTCCAACTGTGCCATAAGAAATAGAGCAGCACCTATTAAAGAATGCAAAGAACTGGAGTTGGTGGAGGCGATGGTGGAGGTCCTCTTTAACCCCTACACGCACCAGGACCTACATGTACATCCTGGTGCACATAACTACTATATATGGTTTTTACTCTGAAGCAGAGCGGCCGCACTGCCGGTGATCAGAGATGACTCTGACCACAGATATTTAACCACTCAGATGCCGTGCTCAAATGCGATCATGGCACCAACTTTCCCTATGACAATCGGTAAGTTAAAAAAAAAAGTAAAAAAACATTAAAAAATGTTTTTAGAAATATAAAAAAAGTTTAAATCCCCCCACCTTACCCTAGATCACATATAAATATAAACAAATAAAATGAAACACATTTGGCATCACTAAGTCTGAAAATGCCAAAAATATTAAAATCTAAAAACATTTGTCCCATACAGTAAACGCCACAGCAGGAAAAAAAAAAATCAAAATGGCTGAATTGCTGTTTTTTTGCCTCCCTAAAAAAATGAAACAAAATGTGATCAAAACATCCTACATTTACCAACAGGGTATCAATAAAAACTACAAATTGTCCTGAAAAATAAAGAACTCCTTACACAGCTCAGTACCCTGAAATATAAAAAAGTTACAGGTGTCAGAATATGGTGATTCAAAGAATTATTTTTTTATTCAAAACATGAAAAAAAAACAACATAAATTTGGTGTCACCATGATCATACTGACACAGAGAATAAAGCTAACATAGTAATATTGCCACACAGATGAAACCATATAAATAAAAACCCTTAAGAAAATAACAATACTGTTTTTTGTTTTGTTTTTAATTCCACCTCATTCTGAAATTTTGTTCCCGTTTCCCGATACATTGTACAGATTAATAAATGGTACCATTTTAAAGTGCCACTTGTCACACAAAAATAAAACCCTCATATGACTATATAAATGGAAAAATTAGAAAGTTATTGATTTTGGAATGTAGGGAGTAAAAAATGAAAACGCAAAAATTAAAAATTTCTACATCATGTAAGGGTTAAAGGGGTTTTTCGATTTAACGGTATCACTTGTTCACCTCTAAGGACATCAAGGCTGGTTATTGGGAGGGACACTACATGTATGGGAAGATAACCTGACCACAATAAGGACATCATGGCTGGTTATCAGGAGGGGACACTACAGGTATAAGATAACCCGACCACAATAAGGACGTCATAGCTGGTTATCAGGAGGGACACTACATGTATGAGAAGATAACCTGACCACAATAAGGACATCATGGCTGGTTATCAGGAGGACACTACATGTATGAGAAGATAACCTGACCACAATAAGGACATCATGGCTGGTTATCAGGAGGGGACACTACAGGTATAAGATAACCCGACCACAATAAGGACATCATGGCTGGTTATCAGGAGGGACACTACATGTATGAGAAGATAACCTGACCACAATAAGGACATCATGGCTGGTTATCAGGAGGACACTACATGTATGAGAAGATAACCTGACCACAATAAGGACATCATGGCTGGTTATCAGGAGGGGACACTACAGGTATAAGATAACCCGACCACAATAAGGACATCATGGCTGGTTATCAGGAGGGACACTACATGTATGAGAAGATAACCTGACCACAATAAGGACATCATGGCTGGTTATCAGGAGGACACTACATGTATGAGAAGATAACCCGACCACAATAAGGACATCATGGTTGGTTATCAGGAGGACACTACATGTATGAGAAGATAACCCGACCACAATAAGGACATCATGGCTGGTTATCAGGAGGGACACTACATGTATGAGAAGATAACCTGACCACAATAAGGACATCATGGCTGGTTATCAGGAGGGACACTACATGTATGAGAAGATAACCTGACCTCAATAAGGATATCATGGCTGGTTATCAGGAGGAACACTACACGTATGAGAAGATAACCTGACCACAATAAGTACATCATGGCTGGTTATCAGGAGGACACTACATGTATGAGAAGATAACCTGACCACAATAAGGACATCATGGCTGGTTATCAGGAGGGGACACTACATGTATGAGAAGATAACCCGACCACAATAAGGACATCATGGCTGGTTATCAGGAGGACACTACATGTATGAGAAGATAACCCGACCATAATAAGGACAACATGGCTGGTTATCAGGAGGGACACTACATGTATGAGAAGATAACCTGACCACAATAAGGACATCATGGCTGGTTATCAGGAGGGACACTACATGTATGAGAAGATAACCCGGCCACAATAAGGACATCATGGCTGGTTATCAGGAGGGACACTACATGTATGAGAAGATAACCTGACCACAATAAGGACATCATGGCTGGTTATCAGGAGGACACTACATGTATGAGAAGATAACCTGACCACAATAAGGACATCATGGCTGGTTATCAGGAGGGACACTACATGTATGAGAAGATAACCCGACCACAATAAGGACATCATGGCTGGTTATCAGGAGGACACTACATGTATGAGAAGATAACCTGACCACAATAAGGACAACATGGCTGGTTATCAGGAGGGACACTACATGTATGAGAAGATAACCTGACCACAATAAGGACATCATGGCTGGTTATCAGGAGGGACACTACATGTATGAGAAGATAACCCGGCCACAATAAGGACATCATGGCTGGTTATCAGGAGGGACACTACATGTATGAGAAGATAACCTGACCACAATAAGGACATCATGGCTGGTTATCAGGAGGACACTACATGTATGAGAAGATAACCTGACCACAATAAGGACATCATGGCTGGTTATCAGGAGGGACACTACATGTATGAGAAGATAACCCGACCACAATAAGGACATCATGGCTGGTTATCAGGAGGGGACACTACATGTATGAGAAGATAACCCGACCACAATAAGGACATCATGGCTGGTTATCAGGTGGACACTACATGTATGAGAAGATAACGCAACCACAATAAGGACATCATGACTGGGTTATCAGGAGGGGACACTACATGTATGAGAGGGTAACTGCACCACAATAAGGACATCATGGCTGGTTATCAAGAGGGACACTACCCAGAATCCTTTGGTAATTTTCAGATTTCATGATGTCTTGCACACAGTCAAGGCACCCAGTGCCAGAGGCAGCAAAACAACCCTAAAACATCTTTGACCCTCCCCCATATGTGACTGTTGGTCCTGTGTTTTTTGTAGGCCTCATTTTTAGTAAACAGTAGAATGATAGGCTTTACCAAAAAGCTATATCTTGGTCTCCTCTGTCCACAAGACGTTTTCCCAGAAGGATTTAGGCTCACTCGTGTACATTTTGGCTTTTTTCTGTCTCTTTGTCAGCAGTGGGGTCTTCCTGGGTCTCCTGACGGATAGTTGGCGCTGACACTGATGCCTCCTGAGCCTGCAGCACCGCTTGGATGTCTTTAGCACTTGATTGGGTCTTGTTATCCACTATCCGGACTATCCTGCGTTACAACCTTTCATCAATGTTTCTTTTCCGTCCACGGCCAGGGAGATTAGCTACAGGGACATGGGGTGTAAACTCCTGGATTATGTTGTGCACTGAGGACAAAGGAAAATCAAGATCTCTGGAGATGGACATGTAACCTTGAGACTGTTGATATTTTTCCACAGTTTTTGTTCTTAAGTCCTCAGACAGTTCTCTTCTCCTCTTTCTGTTCTCCATGCTTAGTGTGACACACACAGACACACAACAAAAATATTTAGTCAACTTCTCTCCTTTATATCTGGTTTCAGGTGTGATTTTTATATTGCCCACACCTTTTATTTTCCACAGGTGAACGAGCATCACATGCTTGAAACAAAGTTATATACTCAAAATTTTGAAAAGGTGCCAACAATTTTGTCCGGCCCATTTTTAGAGTTTTGTGTGAAATTATGTCCAATTTACCTTTATATCGCTGTTTTTTGTGTTGTTCCAATTCACACAAAGGAAATAAACCTGTGTATAACAAACCATAAGTAACTGCAATAATTTTCTGGGAGAAATACTTCAAATCAGGACAATGGAGAACTTTTTGGGTTCGTAGATCCCATAGGAGGGATAAGATGAATTCTGTGTTGGATGACCACCGCTGATCTCCTGTGTGGGTCATTATCACTTAAATTCTCATATATAAGCTGTATTGTTATTATTTTATCCATTATTCTTGCAAGATGTCACCACAGACTGAGCCTTATGTGTGTAAATATCACCCAGGAGCACAATCCACGTGCTGGAACATCTGAAGGACTCGGCAGCCCTAGGCAATGTTTGTCACTTCTACAGAAGCCAATACGAGGATCTCAGAGGTACAATAAGGATTTCAGCATCCGCCATTCCATTGCTAAAGCTGCATAATAATAGTAAGAAAGCTATAAAACCATCTAGAACTGACGTGACATAAAATGTGTCTACTTTACCCCCATATATACTATGTGGTTTCACCCTGTTCAAAATATTGCTGTTATTGCAGTCTGTCTATCACATCTATCTATCTATCTATCTATCTATCTATCTATCTATCTATCTATCTATCTATCTATCATACAGTGGGTACCAAAAGTATTCAGACCCCTTTAAATTTTTCACTCTTTGCTTCATTGCAGCCATTTGCTAAAAGCAAAAAAGTTCCTTTTATTTCTCAGTAATGTACACTCAGCTCCCCATCTTGACAGAAAAAAAAACAGAAATGTAGATAATTTTGCAAATTTATTAAAAAAGAAAACCTGCAATCTCCCATGGCCATAAGTATTCCGAGCCTTTGCTCAGTAGTGAGTAGAAGCCGCTTCCTTTTGAGCTAGTACAGCCAGGAGTCTTCTTGGGAATGATGCAACAAGTTTCTCACATCTGGATTTGGGGATCCTCGGCCATTCTTCCTTGCAGATCCTCTCCAGTTCCGTCAGGTTGGATGGTGAACGTTGGTGGAACCATTTTCAGGTCTCTCCAGAGATGCTCAATTGGCTTGAGGTCCGGGCTCTGGCTGGGCCAGTCAGGAATGGTCACAGAGTTGTTCTGAAGCCGCTCCTTTGTTATTTTAGCTGTGTGCTTAGGGTCATTGTCTTGTTGGAAGGTGAACCTTCGGCCCAGTCTGAGGTCCAGAGCACTCTGGCAGAGGTTTTCTTCCAGGATCTCTCTGTACTTGGCCGCATTCATCTTTCCTACAATTACAACCAGTGGTCCTGTCCCCCATAGCATGATGCTGCCACCGCCTTGTCTCACTGTTGGGATTGTATTGGGCAGGTGATGAGCAGGGCCTGGTTTTCTCCACACATACCGCTTAGAATTAACACCAAAAAGTTCAATCTTCGTCTCCTCAGAGCAGAGAATCTTATTTCTCATAGTCTGGAAGTCCTTCATGTGTTTTTTGGCTTTCATATGTCTTGCACTGAGGAGAGGCTTCCTTCGGGCCACTCGGCCATAAAGCCCCGACTGGTGGAGGGCTGCAGTGATAGTGACTTTGTGGAACTTTCTCCCATCTCCCTACTGCATCTCTGGAGCTCGGCCACAGTGATCTTTGGGTCCTTCTTTACCTCTCTCACCAAGGCTCTTCTCCCACCATTGCTCAGTTTGGCTGGACGGCCAGGTCTAGGAAGAGTTCTGGTCATCCCAAACTTCTTCCATTTAAAGATTATGGAGGCCGCTGTGCTCTTAGGAGCCTTGAGTGCTGCAGAAATTCTTTTGTAACCTTGGCCAGATCTGTGCCTTGCCATAATTCTGTCCTTTGACCTCCTGATTCTCATTTGCTCTGACATGCACTGTGAGCTGTGAGGTCTTATATAGACAGGTGGCGCCTTTCCTAATCAAGTCCAATCAGTTTAATTAAACACAGCTGGACTCCAATGAAGGAGTAGAACCATCTCAAGGACGATCAGAAGGAAATGGACAGCATGTGAGTTATATATGAGAGTCACAGCAAAGGGTCTGAATACTTATGGCCATGGGAGATTTCAGTTTTTCTTTTTTAGTAAATTTACAAAAATATCTACATTTCTGTTTTTTTTCTGTCAGGATGGGGAGCTGAGTGTACATTAATGAGAAATAAAATGAACTTTTTTGCTTTTAGCAAATGGCTGCAATGAAACAAAGAGTGAAAAATTTAAAGGGATCTGAATACTTTCCGTACCCACAGTCTGTCTATCTATCTATCTATCTATCTATCTATCTATCTATCTATCTAGTATAGGAAAGTCCAAATCAGCACAGCATATACCCTTCAAGGCCTTGGGTGCCAATCCAATGATGTGATATTCTCCTTCCCCCACCTCTACTGGGTTTCCTCGTGATATCATCAGCTCCATATTAGTCGTCTTCGGTCATCTTTCGGCCTCTTGCTGATGTGAGGCACAGCGATGTAATAGCACATTAACACAAGAATCATGATGTCGGTGTGCCCCCTGGGGCCAACTAAGCACTTAGGCCCAATTACAGGCCTCAGCAGTCCCCCAGGGCCCAGGATGTCACCCAAAAGACCAGAAGAAGCCAGAAGATGACTGTGAGGTGAGGGAGATGAGTATCAGTGTTTATTATGTTTCTGCTCCTCCGCTTATTATACTCCAGAGCATAATAGAGATTTGTGGATAACAGATCTGGATGTGTAATACAGCCTTTACAAGTTAACAAACCGAAACGACATATCAAAGATGGGTCATAATTAGAGATGAACTTCTCAAAATTTGTTTCCTGTGGCAGCTCGGGTCTGATTTGTTTTGGATTGAACAAGTTCAGTATGAACCGCACCTTAAATTGGCTTAAAACATAGTGTAGAACACTCTTAGGGCTCCTAGGAACCTATCTATAAAACATAGTGTAGAATACTCTTAGGGCTCCTAGGAACCTATCTATAAAACATAGTGTAGAACACTCTTAGGGCTCCTAGGACTATATATATATATAAAACATAGTGTAGAATACTCTCAGGGCTCCTAGGAACCTATTTATAAAACATAGTGTAGAATACTCTTAAAGGTCCTAGGAACTTATCTATAAAACATAGTGTAGAATACTCTTAGGACTCCTAGGACTATATATCTATAAAACATAGTGTAGAACACTGTTAGGACTCCTAGGAACCTATCTATAAAACATAGTGTAGAATACTCTTAGGACTCCTAGGACTATATATCTATAAAACATAGTGTAGAACACTGTTAGGACTCCTAGGAACCTATCTATAAAACATAGTGTAGAATACTCTTAGGACTCCTAGGACTATATATCTATAAAACATAGTGTAGAACACTGTTAGGACTCCTACCGTGTTTCCCCGAAAATAAGACACCCCCGAAAGTAAGGCATAGGAGAGGTTTCGGAGAATTGCCTAATATAAGGCATCCCCCGAAAGTAAGACGTATGTTCCCGAACAGAACATACGGTATATACGATATGTGAGGCCGCGGGAGAACCCCACAATCTCTGCTATCATTATACTCGGGGTCTTTTCAGACCCCGGAGTATAATAATCGGCGGCCCAGGGGAGGTGAGCGAACATAAAAAACTATGTGCTTACCTGTCCTACGCTTCTCCAGGCTTCGGGCCTGTTTGGTGACGTCGCAGACGTCAGCGGACGTCATTTTGCGTCGCGACGCCGGCCGGATCATGTGACGCGGCCTGGTCTAACAGTGAAGAAGGCCGGAGTAGCGCACGGGCGTGCACCGGAGCGAGGAACGGGTAAGCAACGTTGTTTTTTTATGTTTCTATCCTCCCCTGGGTCTCCGATCATTATACTCTGGGGTCTGAAAAGACCCCACAGTATAATAATTGTTCATGGGTGGTCCACTATGGGGCAAACTACTGTGTGCAGGGGCCACTATGGGGCATGATACTGTGTGCAGGGGCCACTATGGGGAATGATACTGTGTGCAGGGGCCACTATGGGGCATGATACTGTGTGCAGGGGCCACTATGGGATATGATACTGTGTGCAGGGGCCACTATGGGGCATGATACTGTGTGCAGGGAAATTAATGGTTTGGATTGTTATGATGATGTCCTAGAAGATGATGACATAACTTTCATTGAATAAATTTTACTTTCTATTCGTACCGTAAATATTGGTAAATGTACCATACTGTTAATTGTTGTTCATGGAAATATTGGTACGGTAGTAAGAAATTCTTGATAGGATTCACAGTTTGTCTGGTTATGCTGGTTTGTGATGACAAATACTGTACAGTACCGTATATAATAAATGTTCATTTTTTTGTTCAGCAATAAATGTGAATTCTTCTTCATTGAAAAAAAAATAAGACATCCCCTGAAAATAAGACACAGCACATCTTTGGGAGCAAAAATTAATATAAGACGCTGTCTTATTTTCGGGGAAACAGGGTAGGAACCTATCTATAAAACATAGTGTAGAATACTCTTAGGACTCCTAGGACTATATATCTATAAAACATAGTGTAGAACACTCTTAGGGCTCCTAGGAACCTATCTATAAAACATAGTGTAGAATACTCTTAGGGCTCCTAGGAACCTATCTATAAAACATAGTGTAGAACACTCTTAGGGCTCCTAGGAACCTATCTATAAAACATAGTGTAGAACACTCTTAGGGCTCCTAGGACTATATATATATATAAAACATAGTGTAGAATACTCTCAGGGCTCCTAGGAACCTATTTATAAAACATAGTGTAGAATACTCTTAAAGGTCCTAGGAACTTATCTATAAAACATAGTGTAGAATACTCTTAGGACTCCTAGGACTATATATCTATAAAACATAGTGTAGAACACTGTTAGGACTCCTAGGAACCTATCTATAAAACATAGTGTAGAATACTCTTAGGACTCCTAGGACTATATATCTATAAAACATAGTGTAGAACACTGTTAGGACTCCTAGGAACCTATCTATAAAACATAGTGTAGAATACTCTTAGGACTCCTAGGACTATATATCTATAAAACATAGTGTAGAACACTGTTAGGACTCCTACCGTGTTTCCCCGAAAATAAGACACCCCCCGAAAGTAAGGCATAGGAGAGGTTTCGGAGAATTGCCTAATATAAGGCATCCCCCGAAAGTAAGACGTATGTTCCCGAACAGAACATACGGTATATACGATATGTGAGGCCGCGGGAGAACCCCACAATCTCTGCTATCATTATACTCGGGGTCTTTTCAGACCCCGGAGTATAATAATCGGCGGCCCAGGGGAGGTGAGCGAACATAAAAAACTATGTGCTTACCTGTCCTACGCTTCTCCAGGCTTCGGGCCTGTTTGGTGACGTCGCAGACGTCAGCGGACGTCATTTTGCGCCGCGACGCCGGCCGGATCATGTGACGCGGCCTGGTCTAACAGTGAAGAAGGCCGGAGTAGCGCACGGGCGTGCACCGGAGCGAGGAACGGGTAAGCAACGTTGTTTTTTTATGTTTCTATCCTCCCCTGGGTCTCCGATCATTATACTCTGGGGTCTGAAAAGACCCCACAGTATAATAATTGTTCATGGGTGGTCCACTATGGGGCAAACTACTGTGTGCAGGGGCCACTATGGGGCATGATACTGTGTGCAGGGGCCACTATGGGGAATGATACTGTGTGCAGGGGCCACTATGGGGCATGATACTGTGTGCAGGGGCCACTATGGGATATGATACTGTGTGCAGGGGCCACTATGGGGCATGATACTGTGTGCAGGGAAATTAATGGTTTGGATTGTTATGATGATGTCCTAGAAGATGATGACATAACTTTCATTGAATAAATTTTACTTTCTATTCGTACCGTAAATATTGGTAAATGTACCATACTGTTAATTGTTGTTCATGGAAATATTGGTACGGTAGTAAGAAATTCTTGATAGGATTCACAGTTTGTCTGGTTATGCTGGTTTGTGATGACAAATACTGTACAGTACCGTATATAATAAATGTTCATTTTTTTGTTCAGCAATAAATGTGAATTCTTCTTCATTGAAAAAAAAATAAGACATCCCCTGAAAATAAGACACAGCACATCTTTGGGAGCAAAATTAATATAAGACGCTGTCTTATTTTCGGGGAAACAGGGTAGGAACCTATCTATAAAACATAGTGTAGAATACTCTTAGGACTCCTAGGACTATATATCTATAAAACATAGTGTAGAACACTCTTAGGGCTCCTAGGAACCTATCTATAAAACATAGTGTAGAATACTCTTAGGGCTCCTAGGAACCTATCTATAAAACATAGTGTAGAACACTCTTAGGGCTCCTAGGAACCTATCTATAAAACATAGTGTAGAATACTCTTAGGACTCCTAGGACTATATATCTATAAAACATAGTGTAGAATACTCTCAGGGCTCCTAGGAACCTATCTATAAAACATAGTGTAGAATACTCTTAGGGCTCCTAGGAACCTATCTATAAAACATAGTGTAGAATACTCTTAGGACTCCTAGGACTATATATCTATAAATCATAGTGTAGAATACTCTCAGGGCTCCTAGGAACCTATCTATAAAACATAGTGTAGAATACTCTTAGGACTCCTAGGACTATATATCTATAAAACATAGTGTAGAATACTCTTAGGACTCCTAGGACTATATATCTATAAAACATAGTGTAGAATACTCTCAGGGCTCCTAGGAACCTATCTATAAAACATAGTGTAGAACACTCTTAGGGCTCCTAGGAACCTATCTATAAAACATAGTGTAGAACACTCTTAGGGCTCCTAGGAACCTATCTATAAAACATAGTGTAGAATACTCTTAGGGCTCTTAGGAACCTATCTATAAAACATAATGTAGAATACTCTGAATTATTATAAGGCCTCATGCACATGACCGAGGTTGCAGGTCGAGAGGGTTCTGATTTTTTTAATGGAAGGCACTGATCCATTCAGGTCACGGAGCATCCGAACCCCCCTTGGACTACACACTCAGTTTTGTGATCGAGGCCTAAAAGTTCCAGAGTATGAAGCAATGAAACAACACAGCAGACAAATCTATGACAATAACTAAGCCTTCTGTACCAGGAATGTTTATTTTTTTTTTAACAGTCTTTTTAGTCTTGCTCAGTTAACTATGACGAAGGACTTAGCCTGCATTGCTTGTTGGTAGACTGAAGCAGTGTAGTGTGAAATCCTCTTTTGCCCGTCCCCCATGCTTTATACTGCATTAACTACAGTCATGGCCAAAAGTTTTGAGAATGATACAAATATTAATTTTTACAAAGTCTACTGCTTCAGTTTTTCTAATGGCAATTTGCATATACTCCAGAATGTTATAAAGAGTGATCAGCTTAACAGCAATTACTTGCAAAGTCAATATTTGCCTAGAAAATGAACTTTATCCCCCAAAACACATTACAACATCATTGCAGCCCTGCCTTAAAAGGACCACCTAACATCGTTTCAGTGATTGCTCCATTAACACAGGTGTGGGTGTTGATGAGGACAGGGCTGGAGATCAATCTGTCATGATTAAGTAAGAATGACACCACTGGACACTTTAAAAGGAGGCTGGTGCTTGCCATCATTGTTTCTCTTCTGTTAACCATGGTTATCTCTAAAGAAACACATGCAGTCATCATTGCACTGCACAAAAATGGCCTAACTGGGAAGAGTATTGCAGCTAGAAAGATTGCACCTCAGTCAACAATCTATCGCGTCATCAAGAACTTCAAGGAGAGAGGTTCCATTGGTGCCAAAAAGGCTCCAGGGCGCCCAAGAAAGACCAGCAAGCGGCAGGACCGTCTCTTAAAAGTGTTTCAGCTGCGGGATGGGGCTACCAGCAGTGCAGAGCTTGCTGAGGAATGGCAGCAGGCAGGTGTGAGTGCATCTGCACGCACTGTGAGGCGGAGACTCTTGGAGCAAGGCCTGGTCTCAAGGAGGGCAGCAAAGAAGCCACTTCTCTCCAGAAAAAACATCAGGGACAGACTGATATTCTGCAAAAGGTACAGGGAGTGGACTGCTGAGGACTGGGGGAAAGTCATTTTCTCTGATGAATCCCCTTTTCGATTGTTTGGAACATCTGGAAAACAGCTTATTCGGAGAAGAAGAGGTGAGCGCTACCACCAGTCTTGTCTCATGCCAACTGTAAAGCATCCTGAAACCATTCATGTGTGGGGTTGCTTCTCAGCCAAGGGAATCGGCTCTCTCACAGTCTTGCCTAAAAACACAGCCATGAATAAAGAATGGTACCAGAATGTCCTCCAAGAGCAACTTCTCCCAACCGTCCAAGAGCAGTTTGGCGCTCAACAATGCCTTTTCCAGCATGATGGAGCACCTTGCCATAAAGCAAAGGTGATAACTAAATGGCTCAGGGAACAAAACATAGAGATTTTGGGTCCATGGCCTGGAAACTCCCCAGATCTTAATCCCATTGAGAACTTGTGGTCAATCATCAAGAGACTGGTGGACAAACAAAAACCAACAAATTCAGACCAAATTAAAGCATTGATTCTGCAAGAATGGACTGCTATCAGTCAGGATTTGGTCCAGAAGTTGATTGAGAGCATGCCAGGGAGAATTGCAGAGGTCCTGAAGAAGAAGGGTCAACACTGCAAATATTGACTTGCTGCATTAACTCATTCTAACTGTCAATATAAGCTTCTGTTACTCATAATATGAATGCAATTCTATTTCTGTATGTGATAAAAACATCTGACAAACACACATAAAAACCAGAGGGCAGCAGATCATGTGAAAATAGAATATTTGTGTCATTCTCAAAACTTTTGGCCATGACTGTACATGACATAATACTCTATTACTGATGGACAATTTCCAGGTGCTGTGACTTTACCACGCAGGGGACAATCTTACTGGTCAGCACTACAGGCGAAACGCTCTCTCTGAATTTCTTTTACGCCAACCAATGCTTTGAATTTAAGCAGACACCCCAGAGGGGACACGCATCCTTTCAGATTGTAGTCTTTGAGGTTATTGCCTGAAAAATCAATACAAAATAAGGGGAAAGTTTTTATATCCAGTAGGTTTTCTTTATATAAAGGTATAAATAGGATACACTTTAAGAATCAATTTAAAGTTTTCTGCAACAATGTATTTAACAGGTTAAATGTAAAGTTAAAGTTTGCTATATCTTTACCACACTTACACAGTATACCAAACACGTACATA
This sequence comes from Leptodactylus fallax, assembly GCA_947044405.1. Lineage (NCBI taxonomy): Eukaryota > Metazoa > Chordata > Amphibia > Anura > Leptodactylidae > Leptodactylus > Leptodactylus fallax. Next base: position 1,118,569 of record CAMRHE010000413.1, read on the forward strand.
CTGAAGTACCACCATAGCGCACATATATACTGCTATAACATACATGTATGTTGTACTGCTATATGATAAACACACATATGTAAACAATGATTATACCTATACACAGTACAAACTTTGTTACATCTGTAAATCACAAGTCAAGTAAGTCAGTAAAAGCTTAAACTCGACTTGTTGGGCAATGGGTAACCGGAAAAGGGATTGGCAAAGGGGAGAGGCCAATAAAAACCAAGAGAGAGGTGGATTAACCAGGTGGATTGGAGGGGATTGAGAGCATTAGCTGCTAGGTCACAGAGAAGGAGGTATACTGTACCTTTACCAGACATGACATCAGAACTCATTGGTTCCAAAATATTAACTTTTGTCTTTTGAGTGTTTTTTAAAGCCCCTTTAGAATCGGAGGACTTTCTATTACAGCACTTGGACCATTTTTGCTACTGGCCCTGGTAATGCCCATTTGACTAGCAAGTTCTTCACAGTAATGTAATGTACCTGGATCCTTGATACTTCCAACGTACTCAACACATTTATCTTCTGGATTCAGACACTGCACAGTCTTGTTGCTTATACACTCCTTCAAGCCATCTCCAAAGCAGGAAGGACAGGTTTTTCCTTTACGTTCTGTGACTAGCGGCGGCACTAAGGAGAAAAAGGAAAGTTAGCAAAAGATTAGTGGCCATTTACAGTGTTATTAGTTATATGGGGCTGTACATATAGAGAGAGATTACAGATATAGTACAACATAAAAGTACAGTAACCTATCTTATGATAGGTTCACACCTGAAAAATGGAAACCCAATCTGCTTAAAAAGCGGTTACCCATGAAAACCCACGGACTATAGTCATTAGACTATAATGGGGTCTGTCTGAAAAATGCGGAAAGAAAAGTACTGCTCGCAGGACGTCTCTAACGGTCACACAGGGCTAGTGAGACCATAGCCTTAGTGACCAGCCTGTATGTTGGGAGAGAGGACCTTGCCCACAAGAGCTTACAATCTGTGATAGATGGGGGGTATAGACAGGAGGTGAGGGGAGAAGCTGCTCAGATGGTGGTGTGGTAGAAGAGGGTTATTGAAGGTTGTAGGCTATTCTGTTCTGTTATTAGCAGCAGCAGTAATGAGTAAAATGAAGTTAAGCTAATGATTGATATATATATATATATATATATATATATATTGCCTTACCTATAGCTTCAATTATTTATAATATTAATTTCAGAATTAAGGATAGCATAGACTAGATGGAGAGCGCTGAGCCTGAGAAAAAAAAAGTTTCTATAATTTAATTCAACCTTTTCAAGTATAAGGTTTTTGTTGTTTGTACTTCCCCTCCCATTCATATAGAAAGCCTTTGAGCAGGGGCGTAAATACCGGGGTAGCTGCGGTAGCGTCTGCCACAGGGCCTGGGACATTAAGGGGCCCGGAGCCCTGTGGCAGCCGCTACCGTGAACCCCACAAACACTTCTATCATTATACTCCGGGGTCTTTTCAGACCCCAGAGTATAACGAACGGAGGGCCAGGAGAGTTGAGCGAACATAAAAAACACTGTAACTCACCTCTCCTACTCTCCGCAGACTTCAGGCCTGTTTGGTGACATCCCAGACGTCAGCCGACGTCATTATGCATCACGACGCCAGCCTGGATCACGCGAGATCTGCTCCAACATTGAAGATGGCCAAAATAGCGCACCGGAGTGCATCAGAGCCAGGGAGAGGTAAGTAGCATTGTTTTTTATGTTTGTATCCTCCCTTGGGTCTCCGATCATTATACTCTGGGGTCTGAAAAGACCCCAGATTATAATAATCGCTCATGGGTGGTCCACAATGGGGCATAATACTGTGTGCAGGGGCCACTATGGGGCACAATACTATGTGCAGAGGCCACTATTGGGCATAATACTGTGTGCTGGGGCCACTATTGGGCATAATACTGTGTGCAGAGGCCACTATTGGGCATAATACTGTGTGCAGGGGCCACTATGCTGCATAATACTGTGTGCAGGGGCCACTATGGGGCATAATACTGCGTGCAGGGGCAGCTATGGCACATAATAGTGCGCGCAGGAATGTGGTTTTTGTGGGGGGGTTGGGGGGCGGCGGTTCGGAGGGGGGGATGTCAAATATTCGCCTTGGGGCCCAACCATTCCTAGTTACGCCACTGCCTGTGAGTCCTGCTTCCTCCACCACTCATATAGAAAGCCTGTGAGTCCTGCTTTCTCCCCCACTCATATAGAAAGCCTGTGAGTCCTGCTTCTCCCACCACTCATATAGAAAGCCTGTGAGTCCTGCTTTCTCCCCCACTCATATAGAAAGCCTGTGAGTCCTGCTTCTCCCACCACTCATAGAGAAAGCCTGTGAGTCCTGCTTCCTCCACCACTCATATAGAAAGCCTGTGAGTCCTGCTTCCTCCACCACTCATATAGAAAGCCTGTGAGTCCTGCTTCCTCCACCACTCATATAGAAAGCCTGTGAGTCCTGCTTCCTCCACCACTCATATAGAAAGCCTGTGAGTCCTGCTTCTCCCACCACTCATATAGAAAGCCTGTGAGTCCTGCTTCCCCCACCCCTCATATAGAAAGCCTGTGAGTCCTGCTCCCCCCACCACTCATATAGAAAGCCTGTGAGTCCTGCTTCCTCCACCACTCATATAGAAAGCCTGTGAGTCCTGCTTCCTCCACCACTCATATAGAAAGCCTGTGAGTCCTGCTTTCTCCCCCACTCATATAGAAAGCCTGTGAGTCCTGCTTCTCCCACCACTCATAGAGAAAGCCTGTGAGTCCTGCTTCCTCCACCACTCATATAGAAAGCCTGTGAGTCCTGCTTCCTCCACCACTCATATAGAAAGCCTGTGAGTCCTGCTTCCTCCACCACTCATATAGAAAGCCTGTGAGTCCTGCTTCCCCCACCCCTCATATAGAAAGCCTGTGAGTCCTGCTCCCCCCACCACTCATATAGAAAGCCTGTGAGTCCTGCTTCCTCCACCACTCATATAGAAAGCCTGTGAGTCCTGCTTCCTCCACCACTCATATAGAAAGCCTGTGAGTCCTGCTTCCTCCACCACTCATAGAGAAAGCCTGTGAGTCCTGCTTCCTCCACCACTCATATAGAAAGCCTGTGAGTCCTGCTTCTCCCACCACTCATATAGAAAGCCTGTGAGTCCTGCTTCTCCCACCACTCATATAGAAAGCCTGTGAGTCCTGCTTCCCCCACCACTCATATAGAAAGCCTGTGAGTCCTGCTTCTCCCACCACTCATATAGAAAGCCTGTGAGTCCTGCTTCCTCCACCACTCATATAGAAAGCCTGTGAGTCCTGCTTCTCCCACCACTCATATAGAAAGCCTGTGAGTCCTGCTTCCTCCACCACTTATATAGAAAGCCTGTGAGTCCTGCTTCCTCCACCACTCATATAGAAATCCTGTGAGTCCTGCTTCTCCCACCTACTCATATAGAAAGCCTGTGAGTCCTGCTTCCCCCACCCCTCATATAGAAATCCTGTGAGTCCTGCTCCCCCCACCACTTATAGAGAAAGCCTGTGAGTCTTGCTTCTCCCACCTACTCATATAGAAAGCCTGTGAGTCCTGCTTCCTCCACCACTCATATAGAAAGCCTGTGAGTCCTGCTTCTCCCACCACTCATATAGAAAGCCTGTGAGTCCTGCTTCCTCCACCACTGCTTATGAATCCTGCTCTGGAGAACAATATAGACCATAAGCTCAGTACACAAATATTGTAGCACATGTAGAAAGTGACCCAACTTTTTGAGTAGTTTTTGTCTATATTGAGCACTTACTATGGTAGTTCTGGGTATTGCAGTTTTCCCCTGTGCAGCAGTGGATATTGACTCTGATAGTTCCATCCTCAAAATTAGATGCATAAAGTTCATTACATGGGAAGCCGGGGTTACATCCCTTTAGAATGGAGTGATAGCTGGTCTCCTCGGTGTCTATAAAGGAGAAAAAAACTAAAGATAAAAACATAACATATAGAAGATAAAATCACCAGTACATGTGTCCGACTCAACACATTTCTAGATCTAACCACGTCACTTTTTCTGGCTACACCCAGGACCCAAATATCTGATGGGAATTGTCAAAAATATTTCCAGTTCTAGAACAAGGATGTAGTTATATCCAGGCTACCGACTTGGGCCCAATGAATCCAAGGAGCAAACTACAACAACTGACATCACCTCTGTTATTGTCAAATTACACGTCCTGGTATCTACAGTAGTAGTTAAAGATAATCCTGGCAACCTTAGGGGCTATAAATTTGGGTAAAGGTTCTGGTCTGTCTCCTGGACATGCAAAATGTTGTTTATCCTCTACATATACATTATAGGTTCAGTCCAGTGTAACCATTTGGCTGTGGGTCACTCCAAAGGGCATTGTCTTGGTAGCCTCCCCGGTTTCCACCCTTTATCCTTCATACGAGAATCTGGTCTTCACTATGAGCACTACTAGGTTGTTACTTCTAGGACTAGTCCCAGTATGGGTCGTAGCTGGTGAAATGTAAGAGAGACATTGGTGTGAAGCCCCAGAAGGTCAGATAAAGAGTGTCCAAGATAGCTGTATTTCCCATCCATGCACAGTTCGGGTATGCATGGATTAGACTTGGACATCACACGGACCTATTGTAATGAATGGAGCTGGACACACTTCTGCCAAAAAAATTTGTGGACCATATTAGTCCATGTTAATGTGCAGCCTGTGATTTCCTCTGACTATACATACACAATGACCCAAAAACTAAATTTGGTTGAAACGTGGAGTACCAACAGCTCAGCAACAAGTTTCAGAGACCTGGACAGGTTTTTATTCATTTTTTTATGAATAAATTCCAAAGGTTATTTGGTTCCTACAAGTCTTGAGACTCCAATGGACATCATCAACTAATGTCCTTAAAATGAAAGATAAGGGTAAGTTACATCATTCTTGGGTCACCCACTCCCAACTCCCCAACTCCTGAACACCCACAGAGGACACTTACTGAGCTCATACAGTTCAGACATCACCATGCATTTTCCCGAGTTGGGACACTCAACGGAGACTTCTTCACAGGTGTCGCTGTTTTCTTGCCGACACTTAAGACATGTGATTGCATCAGCTACAAGAAAGACTCTTATGTACATATCAACATAATCCAGTGTCATCCTATAATCCTACATTTCATATTGTCAGATACAATGTTATCAAGTGTGTAGAATCTTAATCATATTTAACAGGTTGTCCTGTTTTTAGAAGACAATCCAATGTTTAAAAGAACACAAGGTACAGACGTAGCCATCTTTAACTTGAATCTGATAACTCACTGCACCGTCATAACTCTACAAAAAAAGTATTAAAGCAATGGAGAAAAATTGAGTTAAAGTGAATAACAACTGTTTTATTTGATGTGCAGAAAGTCATGTTAAACTTGGCTACATCTGTATTACTTGAAGAACCAAGCAGTAAGTGTTCAAAGCCCCAGCTGCGCCACCAACAGGTCAAATGAAGCCTTACACAAACCTCATTTAAAGAAAATCTCTCCTATTAGAGCTGCAGTTTTATATCCTGTTTATGTGACATCTTCAATCAAGGATAATATCAGGCTCCGAGACCTGGTGAAAGTTTAAGTTTTCATTTTGAGCCTCGTTTGACCTGAATATTCCAAATTGTGAATTGATGTGATATGAGATAGATAGATAGATAGATAGATAGATATGAGATAGATAGATAGATATGAGATAGATAGATAGATAGATAGATAGATAGATAGATATGAGATAGATAGATAGCAGATAGATAGATAGATATGGGATAGATAGATAGATAGATAGATAGATAGATAGATAGATAGATAGATAGATATGAGATAGATAGATAGATAGATAGATAGATAGATAGATAGATATGAGATAGATAGATAGATAGATAGATAGATAGGGATAGATAGATAGATAGGAGATAGATAGATAGATATGAGATAGATAGATAGATATGAGATAGATAGATATGAGATAGATAGATAGATATATAGATATATATATGAGATAGATAGATAGATAGATATGAGATAGATAGATAGATAGATAGATAGATATGAGATAGATATGAGATAGATAGATATGAGATAGATAGATATGCAATAGATAGACAAATAGATATGAAATAGATAGATAAATGATAGATATGAGATAGATAGATATGTGTTAGATAGATAGATATGAGATAGATAGATAGATATGAGATAGATAGATAGATAGATAGATAGATAGATAGATAGATAGATATGAGATGAATAGATAGATAAAAAAATAGATCTATCACAGATGAAGGGGGGACATTAAACTGTGGACAGCTGGAGGTGAACATTAAACAATGGGGATCATTGGACACAGACATTAAGCTGGGGGCAACTGGAAAGGGACATTAAACTGGGGGCAACTGGAGGAGGACAT